>JABACO010000004.1:6271193-6318107 GCA_013339895.1 Ephydatia muelleri | reverse complement strand
GGTTGATGGCCAAGAATGCATTTCTTTTGGAGATTTCCACTTCTTCTATCATCCTGTTATATTCATCAATGGCTCCAGTCAGCTTTGTCACCGCATCTTCAAGTGCTCCTGAGATTTCTATTTGATGAGTCTTTGCTGCTGTTGATATTTCCTTCACAGAGTGGCTTTTGTGGGTAACTGTAGTGCAGTCACGGCATACCGGCATGCTGCAAGTCTCACAATAAAAATTCAATGTATTGTCCTCATGGTTAGGCTGAGAGCAGTAATGATCTCCTGGATTCATGGTGGTGTGCAGTTGTCTGGCTCCCTCCTGGTCTAGTCCAACAATTTTGTGTTTGGACCACATTCGATTGCGCTTGTGGTGTTCAAGGCAGAAGGCACACAGGAAGTGATGGCAAGCACAACAGAACACCTCTGCAGGATCACTGCTTCCTTCAGCACATTGGTCACATGCTACATCACTGTTACTGGTCATCTTGGACATGTATCCTGCTAACTCTACTTCAAATCCAAGATGGAGATTCTGAGGGAGAACACTGGCCCCTCCCACTGGGATGCTGGTGTTTTGTTCACAGATGGGACATTGGAACATTTGTTGGGAACCACTTTTCTCTATCTCATGATGAAGACATTGTAGACAGAAGGAGTGCAAACATGACAGAATTCTTGGATCATTGTAGGGCTTGGAGCACACACCACAGGTAATGTGTGGAAAGGGTTTCTCCATAACCACACTGTTGGTAGTGAAGAATACAATAACTAAATTTAGTAGTTTATGCAGTCCTTACAAAGCATTTGAACTTTTTAGCCTATTCAAATCAACATTAAAAAGGGCAGGTGATATATAATACAGCAGCAGGGTTAGTATTGCAGTATAGACACCTAGTTACGCAAGATGGAATATAAAAGACAACTTGGGTGTGGTCCTCAATTACAGAAAATAACATTTGATATTTAGCAGCCGAGTTAACTACCGCTTTAGTCTGTATCTTAGACAACTATTCTGTTAGTGCTTGCATGAGGTAACCTAAACCTGGTCGTGTCCATAACGTGTTCTAATAGGTTATTTTTAAAAATACAGTTTTCTTACTTTGCGACTTTGTTGAACCAGTGGTTAAGATAATTTTACAATCAAATGGATACCGATTAAAGGTACAACAAGTTTCAAGCCATAGCTAAGTGATAGAAATACTATAACAAATTAGTACAAAGAAGCTAACACTTTGCCCACACATGTTCATGTAGGTTAACAATAGTGATTAGGAAGGTAGTTTGGAAGCAGATATTGAGGGTTATTGATGATAGACAGTTTCTGAAAAACAAGATACATACAGTGCACAAATTAAAATTTTCCATAGATGCAATTTTACAGAATTTTCAATGCATAAATTGACCATTGACACAAAATCTGTATCGATTGAAGCCCGTCTTGAGAAATTTCAATCACAATTATTGACATGCATGCTATGCCAACAAACATTTCTTGATTTGAAATATCTTTGTAAAAAAATTTCACTACCATATCGAGAAATGAGCGGTCAACGGGAGCCCTTCATTAATTCGCGGTTTGCGTAATCACGACATATTTCCGTAATCGTTCCATACACAGTATGGGGAAAGCATACCAAATGTTTTTTACAACTTAGCTCCTGACAGATTGTTAGTGCGGCACATTTGGCAACATTTTTAAACACGTCACCATATTTTTCCCGAATAAGCCCTCGGTTCCATTGAATTGTAGGGGCCTTTTTTTCAAATGTTCATGAAGTCAACGGGGTGAGTTCCTCATCACAAATTTCCATAGTCTATTACGTCATAACTTAAAGATCTACTCTTAGCTCCTGACAGAAACATATAGCTGATACACAAAGCAACTATTCTGCGCTTTTAAACGTAGGTCTTCGTATTTGAAAATTCGGTTACATATTCCACAGAAGTATTCCTTCTTGGATTTCAAAGTGTCCCCGTCTCGTGCCCACAAAAATTGAAATACGGACGTACGTACATTACCAAAGGTTTGTTGCTACCTATTGTGCACTGCCGCACACTCATTTAAGTAATTTCTAGGCTACTGCATGGTGAAGCGGTGATGCTGTGTTATGTACTATATATAATAGCTTGTACATATCCCGCGTCGTATCCATAACGCTTACCCACGGCTGCCAGCTCTTGCTGGAGCACTACACTCCTCGGTACCCTGCACAGTGGCGTGCACAGTGGCGTGCACAGTGGCGTGCGCTTAAACCTTGAGCACTGTAGTGTGCATGTAGGCGTATGTACAGTTGTTTCTAAATAATGCACACGGTACGGGGGGGAAAGGGGGGGGGGGGGGTGTGGGGGCAGGAAGGGAAGGGTTAGGTGTACGCCACTAGAAGGCTTAGCGTAGCTTGCTTGAACTGTTCTGTCGCGTTTTGCTACAAAACTTACAAGCTTAGACCTTATACGTAGGTCCAGGGTAGTAATTGTACATTTAGGTCCAGGTTAGGCCGATGTAGGTACATGTACATTGTCCAGGTTAGGCCTGTGTAGGTACATTTAGGTCCAGGTTTGGCCTGTGTAGGTGGTACATGTAGGATCAGGGTAGGCCTATGTAGGTCCAGGGTCTGACTGGTGGTGATGAACACTTAGGCAAAGATGCCGCATCGCATTCTGCATGTAAATGTACACTTTGCCCTTGATGATAAATATAATATTCTTTCATTGTGTGCTATGTAAACTGTGGTTAGCTAGCTGAATAGTGTATTGTCTAAACTGATGTTAGGCTGCCTGGTGTACATGTACATTTGGATCTACTATAGCAGTTCTAAGAGAGCAAATTGTGTATGATTTTTTTTTTAAAGCACATACTATACATATATACAAACCACACATTGTGTGCAGAAACGTGTTTTGGTGGTGATGACATGGACCTTTTAGGCCTTCAGATGCGGCAATGCCAGCAAGTATTAGGGAGGGGGTGGAGTGGGGTTTGGACCTGATGCAGAGGCTCTTTGGCCTAGTGGTAGACTGCTCAGCGCTCAGATGTGTAGACATAAAGCTTTCCGTTACGAACCTTCACATAAGTATAGTTAAATTTGGGCGCTATACGTGTACTGTGACGCTCTAGCCACATGCACACATGCAGACAAAGATTGAACGATATGTAAGGCTCAAGCCTGCGTAGGTCGTTCTGCACTGGAAAGTGTTAACTAATCAACTTAAATTTCCTGTGTAAGCAGCATGACTATATAAATGCCAATGCGCGATGACGACGCCATGTATTACGTTAGCGGTTGACCTTTTGCCTTTGACGTCACGCATGAACTTTGGGGGGGCAACTTTAAAAATGGTATAACTTCACCATCATAGCTCCTACATGCTTTTCCTTTTAAATTTTTATTGAGAAGTAAATTACCACACATTTCATTTTTGTTGTAATTCACAATGAAGCTCTGTAAGGGATTTGTATGCAGTGAAACATTGCGGAAGTTGCTAATGAGACACGCGAAGTCGCGCTTTTCGATTTTTGGGGGGGCAACTTCCGGTAACTTGTGAGCGCTGTGACATTTGCACCGTAACCGGCGAAGGTACTTCATTTTGGAATACAGTCAGGCATTCATTTACCATTAATTTAGTACTTGCTGTGTTTCTTCGTGAAGTTCCTATAAGGACTTATGTTATGTCAAACACAACCAATCAATTTGTGACGTCAGAAGGCAAGAGGCCCATTTAAGCAGAATCAAGTTATTGTGCACCATTATGAAAATATTGTCAATTACATATTTACTGAATAATTTTGGCAGATGACGCAAGGCATTGCGCAATGACATACATGTATAAATAAATTATATGCCAGCGGTAGAAATTAATTTTTTGTCTTGATTTTAGTTAAAGAACAGTTCATGATATCAATTTATAAAGTACATATTATAATCAGACCGATTTATTGTACATACTAAACGTGTTTAAATTCAATTTGAAAATAAATCGCAAGATGACCACTGATGTATGGACGATTTCTCGATATGCCAGCCGATGACTTATGGCAGGGTTTTCCGTAGACAGGACATACATGACGTACAAATTAAAATATTCCATAGACGCAATTTTACGCTATGCCAACAAACATTTCTTGATTCTTTGTAAATAATGGTTTATAAATTTGACTACCAGCAGATGACTTATGGCAGGGTTTTCCATAGACAGGACATATATGACATTCATTGTTGTTTTTGTATAAATTTAATTTTAACTAAATCATCTGTGATGGCCAAGAATTGAGTGTTAAGTGTTGCAACAATAGACACTTCATTCACAGTTTACTTTTCATGGACAGCTTGCTGGGAGCGCTTTTGGCAAATCAACCACCAAACAATGAATGTCATATATGATGGAAAACCCTGCTTATGGGGTGTGGTTGTTGCTAATTGTGCCCAGATACTGCTCTTGATCCTCTTGGTCACCATGCCATTCGACCTGCAGGCATGAGGGAGATGTGGCCATATACCCTAACTGCATGTGGGATGTGGTCGTTGACCTCTGTTGTCATGCCAACATGATGAACAGTTAGTGAGGAGAATGGTCATGGCATAACAAGAGACCACACCACACCTGCTGACATTCTCATTGCTGGAAGGGACAGAGGCAAACCTGCCACATTAGATATCACCATTACATCACCACTGCTCTGCCATCTTGGGTGAATCGTGTCAACAGGATAGGGAAGCCTATGCAGATGAGGACCACAAGCTCCACTCCAATGGACCCTAATGCCAGGAGTTGGGTTGGTCCTGCATGCCATTGGCTGTGGGGGAGTATGGCAATTGAGGCAAAGAGGCCACAACACCATCTGCAGGCTAGTGTTCCACCTGCCCCTTCACGTGTCCTCCCCCAAGCCAGTAGTTGTGGCTTAGACTTATGGCCAGCTGAAAGCCACATAGGATCGAAAAAATCTGTTCCAGCTATATAGAAAAATAAATACTGGCGAAAAGCGAGATTGGAAAGAAGTCTGAATCCTTAAGATGGAGTCAATGGATTGGAAGTGTAATTGTGATGTGAAAGCACAAGAACTAAAAACGCTCATCTATTCCATTACGTAGTTTAGTTGATTGCTTACTCGCGAATACATTCTGCAGTCTCCGTCATTACACAGGATTAACCCTTCAACTACAATAGGCATATGTGTTGTGCCCGATGATTACGTTTGCAGTGAGGAGAGCACATTGTACGAATACATTGTGCACATGTATGTGTTGTTGTCTGATGTATTATTACCATGCAGCCCTGCATGTAGATGGTATGTCGCGTCACGCTGGTACATGCATATCTATGGTACGTGTCAGAGGGAACCGTAGCGCGATGTATCTTGTGTCGCTCTCTCTACCCTCGTCAACCGGAGAGCGTTGGGTGTAAACGTGCGTACACATGTAGTACAGTGTTATGTTCAAATGCATTAGAAAATCACGTCATGGTATTGACGGTTTTGTATCATACGTTCTGTTCACCCAAGAATGACAATGACACAAGTATGTTTTTAACCCTTAAAACGCAACTGAAATGCACTCGCCTCTAGGCCTACTGCACTGTGAGAAACACTAGCTAGGCCAATATACTTCACACCATTTTCCCCACCCAGTTAAAACAATAATGGTTTACCTATTCTTTGGCTCCAACGTTTCCATGTGTTGAGCAGTCCACTTGTGAACTTGGAGGTCGCGCGCGTACTTCTATCACGTGACACAGGCGTTTGCAAAAATGTGTAATCCGAAAAATTGAAATGATTGCGAAATGCCTATAGCAACGCCCTTGACAACCTGGAGAGCTGGAAGCGTGACCTGGTAGGATGGCTACAAGCGCCATTTAAAAGCAGATTACAAAAGAAGCTACAGTTTTCTCTTTTTGATGCAAGTCATTATGGCCGCAATCCTTGCCACGGCAAGTTATGGCTGTTGAAAGCGGGTAACCCTCGACGTACCTTTCCTCATCGAAGTGTGTTTTCCACGTTCCCAACCGATAGAAAGTTTGAATTCAAGCTAGAAATCAACTTTAACAGAAGGTACTAACTATTTCTCGTATGTTCTTGTAGCCTCGATTTTTTTTTTTACCAGCGATGCTTACTGTTGAAGTTTATCCTGAATTGCGGTATTATTGTTTCATTCTTTTAGGAGGAGACGCCACATTTTGTAGAACTGCAATCAGTAAGTGCTCCTTAACAATGAGCAACAAATTTTTCACAGGATCTGGTACCGAATGGTACATCCTTTGCAAGGTGCATGAATGGATTGGCTTCTTTCTCACCCCATGAGACCGAATCCAATATGTGTTTGCCATGCCAATACGCTCTTTGAGCATATTTTATTCTTAGTTATATCTTGTGTATATGATTGCCAACTAACACACCACCTAAGTATTGTTGCCTATGGGTGTTAAAAGATTGGAGGACTTCATCAATCCCTTGACAAAGGGACCAGCAAATTCCTAGTCAGTCACTTTGGTGCTGTTGATTATTTCCACCTTCTGTTTGCATGCTTTCAATCATTGTTTGTTTAATCCTAATTACCATTTTCTCTACAGACTGTCTCATTTCTTCCACCAGCTGGATAATAATCTGAGTTTGATCTATATGCCATGAACCACTGGATGGTACAGTCAGTGCATACCAATGCCCTACATGGTAGCTCCAAGCTTCAGTGGTTGGCTCACAATCATTAGGCATATTGGACACCACAGCTGCTCCAGGATTACTGGATGATTGGAACTGTGCTCATCCCGTGAAAATTCCATTTGGATGGGAGGGGCAACTGCACGAATGCCAGCAACAATTTTTTGTGGATTTAAGTTTGCTCGTCGACCACCTGACTTTTGTCAGTGGTTGTTTTGGTAAGAAAAGACCAGTGTAAACTTACATGTATACATGCATCAATTAAGTACACATATTTATTTTATGGTACCTTCTTGCAGACAACTGCTGTGTGCACCGTCCAATCAAAAGGGCAAAGTAAACTATGTACTCTTCAGATAACTTCCATCCATCACTTATTTGCATAAACAAAAGATAGTGGGTGAGTGGCCCATTATGTCATTGCCTGTGTTAATTGCACAGACTGAGTGCAAATCGTCTGCAAACTCTCTTCACTTGTATGAACTCCTTTTTCCCCTTTCACTAGCCTCCGTCAAGAAGCAGCCATACACACTCTGCATCGCTGGTTCATCTTCATTACGTGAATCCCCATGCAATACTGCCCTTCATATAAAAACTCACATCTAAATCACAGGTTTAAAAAAATCGTGGCTAGTTCTGTGTGTTGTATATGTGTTTCCCCATGTATGCTGATGAGCGTTATTGCTCGCCTAACGTTTTCTATCGGTTGGTTCCTCCACTACGTATGCTTAAAGTAACCCTCTCTTTTACCGCCAAAGACACATGGGCGTGAAAACGCACATATCACTGATAGTAATGCTTGTACTTGCGTGTCGATGGTTTTGTTTACAGATATGTTACAGCATTTGCAGATGCTATTTATTTTTACTAAACGTCTCAAAGTAATGGTTCGCAAAACATGAACAGTATTACGAGATATGATATTACTGTTGGTTTTGGTTCTTTGTAAATTTTGGTATTGTCTAATTATTGTCCTGCTGCAAACGTCGGTGCATGAATGTGTAATAATGACTTTAATAAAATATCTAATTTTACCTACGATTGATGTTATTATTTCTCATTTCTATTAAACTAAATAAGAGCAACGACTCTCTCGCCAGTGTAATTCAACCGTACTTGTGTTTATCAGCCTTACACATGTAACCAGCTCAGCAAAAGGTCACAGCATTCTTAATGCCTCTCTCACCACTGTGATTCAACCGTACTTGTGTTTATCAGCCTTACAACGCAACTGAAATGCACACGCCTCTACTGTGAGAAACACTAGGCCAGTGTTAAAAAATATTTACCTAATCTTTGGCTCCAACATTGAGGGTTTCGACACTCAACTCCACTTCAATCACGTGACTATTGTTGTTCATTTGACGAACTTATAAAATGACCTCAGATTATAGAAATATCTGTAAACTTGATTTCACAATAATCATAAATGTTCCAATGTCATTTCCTGTTCCCTCCTTGTATAGCATATCACACACCCTCACCCCACGTCAGATTGGTTAAAGGTTCATTGTGCACACTGCCACACAAACACAAAACCACACACAAACACAGAAAAGGACAGCAATTACAAAACATACACTCCCACATACAGATAGACACACATACACACTTTGACTGGGAGTGGGGCCATCTTCTAGGATAAAACCCAAAGCAGGACTCAAAACATCACTCCCATACCAGATTACAACAGTTGCACCCAACCCACAAAGTTCTATGTCCATCATTTGCTCTCCAGCCAATCTTCATGGTCTATGTCATTGTCAAGGAACCTTCCACTCTCCAGACATGCCATATCACAACACAATGAGAAAATATTGTATCATTACAAATAACTGACCTTGTATATGAAAATCTAAACGTAGAGACTCCATTGAGGTGTCTTGTCTTAGTTATAAATATCTTGCAGAAATTATAAATTGAGCTGTTATTGTGATTTGCATCAAATTATGCAATTAAGGTTATTGTGGTGCTTATTAATTATTCCGAATGGGGCCAGGGCACAAGCGAAGGGAGTAACGCTATATTTGGCATTGGCCGCCATTTTTAATTGTAATGGGCACCTATGTTCATTGGACCTCCAGGAACCGACAGGTTTAAGGTAAAAAATATGTTTTCACCACAGTAAAACGCACTGAGCCAGAATCTGTTGCCGCAAGTGAAAATTCCATCACGAATCAAGATTTATAGCAGGTGGAATACTTCAATTAGGTCAGAAAAAATGCATTTTATGTTCTGATCACCAATCGTGGAAATCACCCATTGTTACTTTAGATTGGATGGTTTGAAACTCACAGAACCTTTTCAGAGCACTCTTCTCATGTGGGCGTGGTTCCATCACATGAGTCATGTGTATTCAAATTCTTACTGAGTACTTTGACTTTCGTTCATAACTTTGGATGTGATGATCATTAAACTCTGAATCTCACATAGCCATTTGAGGTCCCTTTTCTTATTAGGACCGTTTGTTCATATGGCCCTGTTTCCATCAAGAGTCATGTGTTGGTTAAGCAACATTAGCTAACAAAAAGTGCCGTGCACTTTACAAGAGTGTGAGGGGTTAAGCAACTTGAGCCGACAAACAGTGCCCTGTAGGTGTGGTCTGCTTTGCTAGAGTGTGAAGACCTGGTTTAATTATTATTATGTTAACCAGATCATCGAGGCAGGTGTATATGTTACCATAAAACACTCTTTTGCCTACTTCTCTAGGTTCCTGAGTCACTTTTAGTTTGCTTGTACATGTATAGTTGACTTAAAAATAAAAAAACTTGAACATGTACCACACCATAATCTGACTTGCAGCTGAATTGAGATAAACCTCTCAAACACATGCAGAGTGACCTTAAGACGACTGAGCCTAAATATAGCTTACAAGCTATCACTAGGACTAGGGGAAGGCCCTTCATTAAGGTTTAGAGTGTAGGGTACACGCGCCAAAGGCACTCGAACTAGGTCGACTTTTCACCCACATTCTGACAATATTTCTTATCCTGAGCTTTTTACAACCTTTTGGCCTCATAAAAGGGTGCTTTCGGAGCCATATAGCACACTTTGTACACTGTATAAACTTTCCTGAGAGTGGCCATCACAAAGGAACATGATGGGGGTCAACCACATATAGAGCCCTGTAGGTATGGCCAATCAAATAGACCTTGTGTTAAGAACTGAACTGAAAAGCGCAGCCCCTTGGGTGTCACCAACACAAGGCTAACCATGAGCTGACATGTAGAGTCCCCTGGGTCTGGCAAACACAGAGGGACCTTATGGGTTTTTCTTCATATGTTAATGCTTCCAGTGAGCATAACTTAGTACCCTGGATTACTGAGTGCAGGCACCGTACAAAGCCACACAAGGTACTGTACTGTACAACTTGCATCATGTTGCATCATGGGGGGAGGAAAGATATGTAGCAGGAGGGATTTAGAATATTAGAGGTCATTCAACTCCAGAAGAACTACAAACCTGTACCACACGTGATCACAAAGTATATATTCATATTCTACAGGGCCTGACCAGGAAGGAATCCCCCTCACAATTCTCACTTTCTTCCTCCCTTTCTCTCTCATGCACTCTCTTCTTTCTCTTTCTTTTTTATAGGGTACCTGTGGTAAAACACCAATTAGTGTGCACCTGTGTGTACTGTGTGTGCGTGTGTTCTGTGCGTGCGTGTTCTGTGTGTGTGTGTTCTGTGTGTGTGTGTTCTGTGTGTGTGTGCCTGTGACACTGGTATGTCATTGCCAAAGGGAACCAACCTATTCACAACGTACATGTTGAGGTGTGTTGTTCATGTATGTACCATTTCATTTGCCCTCCTCCCCTTCCCTCAATAGGTCTTAATGCCCTGTGGAATCCATGTGGATGGTGCAGCTGTGATATGCTCATCTTTAGAACATGTGCATCAAGACTATTGCATAGCTTGTCTACAGCGCTGTGCATTTATTACATATGGTTGACCTTTATGTTGGCTAAGCAAAATGTATTGAAATAGATATCTGAAAGGCTCTCAGCACACACACAAACTTCATTCTGATAGTGGCACTACTGTCTAGTCAATAAGTGTGTCTTCTCTAAGCATTGCTACGTCATCTAAACTATTCAAGCAGAGTTTGATCTCCTGAGCCAATTTGAAACCAACATAAAAAACAGTGCCCATGTAAATACTGCATATGTGCACATAACTGAAACTTTAACACTTACAAAACATGATGTAACCCTGCAGGTTCATGATAAACCATCCCTTGCAGTAAACATGTGCTGTTGTACAGCTGTACCTCAATGAGAGGCCAGTGATGCTGTAATGAATATAATGAGGTTATGTACCTCTCTTGGTATGGGCTTATGTATATGAATGCTTCTGAGTGACATGTGTAAATCAGTTACAATAAATATAGAAACTAGTCATCTGTGTGCCATTTGCCACACTTGATGCTTCAAAGCTTCTTGCACTTGGCCTCATGCCACAGCATGTCTGTTTGAGTAAATTCATGTGTAATGTGAGTGCATGTGCATTGTTTACATGACCCACCTCCTTCGAAACAGAACGCTTCAGTGATGTTACGTAATGATGGAATACGTTGTCTGCTGAGCGTCCGAGCATGCAAGCACAACACGAATATTAACCATCACGATACAAATGATGGGTAGTTAATAAGCAACTGATGTAACTATCAGCCAATTCTCTTTGAACCCAGCTTTACAGCAGCACACATAGGTCTGTGTCCTCAGATCGATTCTGAGTAGCTATATTGAACCTACAAATGCAACATGCAATAGGTTGGGTTCATTAGTGGGTGGTGCAACATAAAACACACACATTTTAGCATGCAAGGCCTAATTTTAATGCTATAATTCTACTCCAAATACTGTGGAAAGCAGCCCGAGTCACCCAACTACATGAATCACGTGATCTGAAGGACTAGCTGGGAGGGTGATAGTACTGAATCTCTCTACTGGGAGGAGGTGCTCTGTTCTGTGAATGAACATATTATGCTGTCTGTAATAGTCAGGGGGAGGATATGACTGGTGAGGGGAAGTGAGGGGAGACATGGCTGGTGAGGGGGCGACATGACTGGTGAGGGAGTGTTGGGGAGACATGACTGGTGAGGGGAGTGTGGGGGAGACATAACTGGTGAGGGGGAAGGTGGGGGAGACATGACTGGTGAGGGAGTGTGGGGGAGACATGACTGGTGAGGGGAGTGTGGAGGAGACATGACTGGTGAGGGGAGTGTGGGGGAGACATGACTGGTGAGGGGGAAGGTGGGGGAGACATGACTGGTGAGGGGAGTGTGGGGGAGACATGACTGGTGAGGGAGTGTGGGGGAGACATGACTGGTGAGGGGAGTGTGGGGGAGACATGACTGGTGAAGGTGTGTGGGGGAGACATGACTGGTGAGGGAGTGTGGGGGAGACATGACTGGTGAGGGAGTGTGGGGGAGACATGACTAGTGAGGGAGTGTGGGGGAGGACATAACTCGTGAGGGGGAGTGTGGGGGAGACATGACTGGTGAGGGGAGTGTGGGGGAGACATGACTGGTGAGGGGGAAGGTGGGGGAGACATAACTGGTGAGGGAGTGTGGGGGAGACCATGACTGGTGAGGGGAGTGTGGGGGAGACATGACTGGTGAGGGAGTGTGGGGAGACATGACTGATGAGGGGAGTGTGGGGGAGACATGACTGGTGAGGGGAGTGTAGGGGAGACATGACTGGTGAGGGGGAGTGTGGGGGAGACATGACTGGTGAGGGGGAGTGTGTCGGTGAGTGGGGTGGCCATTGTCTCTCCATCTATGATCCTGAGGGAAACAAGATCCACACAGTGGGGAATCTGACGAATCCCTTTGGTACTGCACTAGATCCCAGAGATGGCAGTGTGTTCATTGCTAATAGGGGTGCTAACTCTGTATTGAAGTATTGTGTTTGAAAAGTGAATGTGATGTAATGTGCATTACTGTGATACTCGTAGAACATTTTCAAGTGGATGTGATTTAAATATGATTGGTATTAAAGTTTATATGGTCAACCGTATTGACCAGCTGTCATGATGCCTGTCAGTTACAGTATTAATTGAATGTTATGAATTGTTATATGGAATCGTTTCCGCGAAAAGGAACACATAATAAAGTATCTACTATGCAATAGAAATGTAACGCTTGCGTTGAAATGAGAAGACTTACAACTCTATGACAGATACTTTGATTATCAGTGTGTAAGATGGTGCTTCAAGCTGTACCACCATGCACTACATTTGTCTGCTGTAATGAAGTTTGGTGAAACACAAACACACCTGGCAGAAGGACAAGAGACACACTCCACGCAGAAGCACAAGAGATACACACATCCCATATTCATTCTCATATATACACACCTCCAACCTTATAGCCTCCATTGCCCTCCATTATAACCTCTCCCCCCTGGCAAAGCTCAAGCTACATCCTGCTATTTAAGAATCTCATGATGTCTCCCACATAGCTCTCAAAGGTTCTGCCACATCTCCCCTAGCATTCAGATTCCATCTCTCTAGCTGTCTCACAGCGTCCGTGTCAACTGGAGTGTCTCTGTGGAACATGTGGATCCAGCACTCCACACGTTTCCAATGTCATACTAAGGATCAGTTCGTATTGAAAGTAGGGGGAAAGTCACCGATAGCAATTCTATTAGCCAGGGTTAGGGTTATACACATATATACATGTATACTACGTGTACACACACACAAACACGCACGCACACATACCTGCAAGTCATGTACTTCCACATTCTCATCGTGTGCTAGCTGTTAGGACTGCACCCACCCACTGGGGCATGCAACCCGAGGGAAGGGGCTGGGGACACCACCATTCATTAATACACTTGGATTGGATATTGTTTAAAGTACTTAGCCCTAGTTAACCGATGATCTGGGCTGCTATGGCATGCAAGACATTCCTGTAGTGCACATGAGCAAGCCTGAGACAAGCGAGTAGTGACACTGGTGAGATTTTCTTTTCCTTTTAAGGCCCATTTCCTATACAAGGACAGTGCAAAACTCTGGGTGGTGTGAGTGGGCGGTGCCATATCACCACACAATGTTGTACATACGTACCGGTCACACCCCCAGACTCATGCCAATGCCACATGGGATTAGGGATCGTAATGTTCGATAATCCGGAAGTGATAGAGGTTAAATGCTAACCAACTCAAAGGGTTTGAATTCCAGACACACATATTCAAATACACAACCCAATACACTGGATCACACGCTACCATTCTGCCGATATAATAATAAACAAAACGTTTACATAACAAGTGTACGTGGACGTGAATAATGAATTCATGGAGCAAAAAAGCATTAAATATAGAAAAGATTAAGTTAAAATTCTCTAGTCAGTTGTCCTATATTGATTGAGTTATTAATACCATGTATGGACAAGATAAATTTATTTAATACTGGTAAATAGAGAACAGTACATTTCTCAACACATATATACTTTCATATTTAACTTCAAATATTTACACAATACTTCAATACAGTGTTAGGAACATAGTTAGCAATGAACACACTGCCATCTCTGGGATCTAGTGCAGTACCATATGGATTCTTCAGATTCCCCACTTTGTGGATCTTGTTCCCTTCAGGATCATAGATGGAGAGACAATGGCCACTATTCTCACTAACAAGGCTGTAACCTTCATCATCAATGGCTAGTCCTCTGGGACCATTAGGATCACCATACATTCTGACATACACACCTTCTTTGCTAAACACTTTGCAACGTGAATGTTTTCCTGAGGGTCCAAGGCAAGACACCATAGATACTGAAAACTATGATTGCCTGAGCCTTTACCATCTATGGTTATTAACCAACCACCATTTTCATTGAATATTTATATCCTATGGTTATTACGGTCAGACACAATCAGTTTGTTGTTGGAATCAATGATGACAGCCACTGGCCAATTGAACTGTCCCTGACCTGATCCATACTGACCAAAACTTATGAAGGAACTTTCCACTTGATGTTAGCTACACGATGGTTGCCACTATCAGCAACATACAACACATCTCCCTTGATGGATATACCCCATGGATAAGAGAACTGACCATCACCACTTCCACTACTACCTATGGTATTCTTCAGTTGACCTGTTTGATCAAACATATAAATGCAGTGATCATAGCTCCCTACATAGATGTCTCCATTGTCATGGATGGCTACACATAATGGCCTATTACACTGGATCACTTGTTGGGCATTACATAAGGTATGGTAGTCACGTTTAGGCCTCACATCAAGGTCATTAGGGCTATTCTGTACATGCTGACCATCCATTGTGATGAGGAGCTGGTGAGGACCAACAGTTTGAGGGATGAGGGTGATGGTGTAGGTACCATCCCTGTGGTCCTCCACCTCTCCATACACAACTGCTCCATTATGGGTCTTGGACCTCATCTCACCCTTCACCTCTATACCACCATGTGGGTACTCCTCCCCCTTTGAGGTCTTGCTTTGTACCTTAACAAGGTACCTGGTCCTTACCTTGGCTACTGATGTGGACATCCATGTGCATGAAGATGGAGAAGGGAAGAATACAATAATTTCACCTAATTTGGATAGTTGCCTGACAAGATCATCTGTTTTCACAGACACAGATATGTTGCTGTGTTGATTTGGAGTGAGGGAAATGGTCTGGACACTCCTGAGGGTGGCCTGCAGTTCAGTGGGTATGAGTCTTCCCAATGCTACAATCTCATGGTCCTTGTGGGTCTGCAGGATCTGGGAGGCCATATCAGTGTAGTGACCAATGTCTCCAACCATCTTCTCAAACTGTTCCTTCTGGAGAGTCAGAGCTGTTGTCTTGGACAGAGAAATGGCTACCAACTCTGACAATAGTGTCTTCTTCTATAATGTTTGTTGGAGTATTTCAAAGGCTTGTTTGATGGCCAAGAAAGCTTGGATATCTCCACTTGTTCTATCATCCTGTTAATTTCATCAATGGCTCCAGTCAACTTTGTCACTACCCTCTTTTGCATCTTCAAGTGCTCCTGAGATTTCCATTTGATGGGTCTTTGCTACTGTGGATATTTCCTTCACAGAGTGGCTTTTATGTGAAAGTATAGTGCAGTGAGGGCATACCAGCAAGCTACAAGTCTCACAATAAGAATTCAATTTATTGTCCTCATGGTTAGGCTGAGAGCAGTAATGATCTCCTGGCCTCATGGTGGCGTGCAGTTGTCTGGCTCCCTCCTGGTCTAGTCCAACAATTTTGTGTTTGGACACTATTCGATTGCGCTTGTGGTGTTCAAGGCAGAAGGTACACAGGAAGTGATGGCAAGCACAACAGAACACCATTGCAGGATCACTGCTTCCTTCAGCACATTGGTCACATGCTACATCACTGTTACTGGTCATCTTGGACTTGTACCCTGCTACCTCTACTTCAAATCCAAGATGGAGGTTCTGAGGGAGAACACTGGCCCCTCCCACTGGGATGCTGGTGTTTTGTTCACAGATGGGACATTGGAACATTTGTTGGGAACCACTTTTCTCTATCTCATGATGGAGACATTGTAGACAGAAGGAGTGCAAACATGATAGAATTCTTGGATCATTGTAGGGCTTGGAGCAGGTAATGTGTGAAAAGGGTTTCTCCATAACCACACTGTTGGTAGTAAAGGATAAAATAGTGCAGTCTATACAAAAGCACTTGAAGTT
Source organism: Ephydatia muelleri (assembly GCA_013339895.1). Taxonomy (NCBI): domain Eukaryota; kingdom Metazoa; phylum Porifera; class Demospongiae; order Spongillida; family Spongillidae; genus Ephydatia; species Ephydatia muelleri. The sequence continues at coordinate 6,301,781 of JABACO010000004.1, read as the reverse complement.
ATGGACCTAGGCAATTCAAAATCAATTAAACTACTGTACATGTATTGCACTACAGCTTCAGGGCTAGTATTTTAGCATAAGAATCCAGTCACCTGATGAATGCTTAGCTTTAGTTATGCAAGATAGCATATAAATGACCACTGGGCAATAGATAAAATATTATGATTTCTCCATAACCACACTGTTGGTAGTGAAGAATACAATAACTAAATTTAGACATTAAAATGGGTATGTTGCAAACAGCACAACACAGGGTTAGTATTGCAGTATAAGAATCCAGACACCTGGTTAATTCGTAGCTAGTTATGCAAGATGGAACATAAAAGAACACTGGAGTGTGGTCCTCAATTTCAGAAACAAAAGGAGTCTTTAGCAGCCGAAGAGTTAGCAGTCTCTATGTCTTAGACAATTCTGTTACTGGTTACCTGAACCTGGTCGTGTCCATAATGAGGTCTAATAGGTTATTTTCAAAACATGATCAATTTGCTGAATTTGTTAAACCAGTGGTTAAGGTAATTGAATTTTGATATCAAATGGATACCGATTAATGGTACATGTTTCTAGCCATGCCTAAGTGAAAGAAATACTATTACAAAACAAATCAATAAAAACATCATCTGAGTACATAAAGCTAATACTTTGCCCACACATGTTCATGTAGGTTAACAATAGTGATTAGGAAGGTAGTTTGGAAGCCGATTTTGAGGGTTATTTTGATTGTTTGATGACGATAGACAGTTTCTGAAAAACAAAGTACATGCTGTGTACAATTTTAAAAATAGAAAATATTCCATCAGGACAATTTTACAGAATTTTCAATGCCTAAATTGACCATTGACACAAAATCTGTATCGATTGAAGCCCGTCTTGAGAAATTTCAATCACAATTATTGACATGCATGCTATGCCAACAAACATTTCTTGATTTGAAATATCCTTTTTAAATTTATGGCTTATATATTCCATAACCAGCAGATGACTGATGGGATGTGGTTGTTGCTAATTGTGTCCGATACTGCTCTTGATCCTCTTAGTCACCATGCCATGACCTGCAGGCATGAGGGAGATGTGGCCATACACCCTAACTGCATGTGGGATGTGGTCGTTGACCTCTGTTGTCATGCCAACATGATGAACAGTTAGTGTGGAGAAGGGTCATCGTATCACACCACACCTGCTGACATTCTCATTGCTGGAAGGGACAGAGGCAAACCTGCCACATTAGATATCACCATTACATCACCACTGCTCTGCCATCTTGGGTGAGTCGTGTCAACAGGATAGGGAAGCCTATGCAGATGAGGACCACAAGCTCCACTCCAATGGACCCAAATGCCAGGAGTTGGGTTGGTCCTACATGCCATTGGCTGTGCGGGAGTATGGCAATTGAGGCAAAGAGGCCACAACACCATCTGCAGGCTAGTGTTCCACCTGCCCCTTCACCTGTCCTCCACCAAGCCAGTACTTGTGGCTTACACTTATGGCCAGCTGAAAAGCCACATAGGATCGAATTATGTCTGTGCCAGTTAACAATACTGGCGGAAAGCGAGATTGGAAAGAGTCTGACTCCTTGAGATGGATTAAACGGATTGGAAGTGTAATTGTGATGTGAAAGCACAAGAACTAAAAACGCTCATCTATTACAATACGTAGTTTAGTTGACACTCCAGTGAATACATTCTGCAGTCTCCATCATTGCACTGGATTACAATCGACTTTTTGCAGTGACATCCAGGAACGTTCAAAACATTGCCGTCAATGTTTACTGGGGGACAAATTGTGCGTTTCTTCTATTTTTATGACGCAATTATCGATAACGTCACCAAAATGCGTAACCTATGCTGTGCTTTCGGATGTAAAGGTAGACTAAGAGAACCTATAAACTTGAGTTTCTTTTTTTTTGAATTCCAACTGACCAGAGGCGGCGCGAAATGTGGATCAATGCACTAGGCTTTGTTCCATCCAAGAATGCTCGAGTTTGTGGTAAACATTTCATTTCAGGTAAAGCATTACCTAGATCGAGCATGTACTAAGGTGTGTCAAACTTGTACAGGATGGTATATTTTCATAGGTAAACCATGAAAGGATGAAAACAATGTTGACTATGTTCCGTCTGTGTTTTGGAGAGGCAAAACTAAATCCCCCACGGGAACACATGTATCGATTCCTCAGTCACGAAAGGGTGTGTGTGTGTTGTGAGACATTGGGTGAAGAGAGTAATGGAAGCACTATCAATGGTCAAGTTCATCTGGATAATGCTAATGGTGTAATCAGTAGACCAAGTGAAGCTTTGTGAAGCATTATACCTCGTGAAATAATTATGGGCTTCAAGACTCTTGAAAGCTTTACCTAGTGTACCCTCCTGGTGTATCAATGAGATACGTGTATATGGCTGGGAAGTCGACTGCCAGCCATTGTCTAAAATCATCTATCCAGTGGCGATCGCTAAAACAATAAGGATCCATGGTTTCATCAAATGCATCTCCAACAGTCCGTGAAAACATTGGAGCTTTCTGACGTAGCGCGCCTTGTCGTTAGCCAATAAGCCGTTGATATAGTCATAGTTCATGTTGAATTACATCATACTCTTCGACCCCAGTAAACATTGTTTTGAACCTTCACTGCAAAAGGTCTATAGGCGTATTTGTTGTGCCCGATGATTACGTTTGCAGTGAGGAGAGCACATTGTACGAATACACTGTGCACATGTGTTGTTGTCTGATGTATATTATTAGCCTTGAATTGGGGGTATGGCGAGACAGGCAAAGGAGCATGAGTAGACCTGCAGCTAATACACTATGTGTATCCATCGCCTACTACATCCAGAGATTATACCGTATTTTCTCCGCTACTTCTACAGCTCAAAGTGTGTTAGCGTCGCCCGATCGATCTTACGCGAATAAAGTGTCGACAACCACGCAGCCCTGCATGTGCACATGCATTGTATGTCGTAGTCTCGTACCCAGACCCACCATGACGTAAGTGTTTATCACATACACTACGACAGGTGTCGTAGTGTTTAGGAAATTTTATATGGCGACGAAGGCGCCCTCGTTCATGGCCGAAACATTGCTAAAAGAATTTGGTGCTAGACGGGTGGTTTTTGACACTGGATTCGGATTCCGGGTGCAAATTGACCTGGTCCCTCGCGCCTTCGGCGCGGCTCAAAGCCCTAAACCCTACACCCAAAATATATATCCTAACCGCGTCAATGCCGCGTCTTATACTGTAAGCGAGAAAAAACTTACATCATGGGGGGTCTGGGTACGAGACTAGGTATGTCGCGTGACTCGCGTCCATGTAATTAAGAGGGAACCGTAGCGCGATGCATCTTGTGTCGCTCTCCCTTCCCTCGTCACCCGGAGAGCGTTGGGTGTAAACGTGCGTACACATGTAGTCCAGTGTAATGTTCAGATGCATTAGAAAATCACGTCCATGATCTAAATGCACCGCCTAAGAATGACAATGACACAAGCCATGAACAGTATGCGTTTATATTAACCCTTACAACGCAACTGAAATGCACTCGCCTCTACAGCACTGTGAGAAACACTAGCTAGGACAATATACTTCACACCATTTTTCCCACCCAGTTAAAACAATAATGGTTTACCTATTCTTTGGCTCCAACGTTTCCATGTGTCGAGCAGTTTACTTGTGAACAACTTCGCGGTCGCGCGAGTAGTTCTATCACGTGAATGCATAAAAATGACGCTTATATATCTATTTTTAACTACAATTGATGTTATTTTTTCACATTTACACTAAATATGAGCGGTAACGAATTTTAATGCCTCTTTCACCATTGCAATTCAACCATACTTGTGTTAAAGATCACCAATCTCTGCTTGTGTTCCGTACTATACTGCACTGCACTAAAGAGGTACCAGTATTAACTAGTAAACTGATATTACAATGATTCAAAATGTTCCAATGTCATTTCCTGTAACTGTGCAACCCCCCCCCCCCCCCCCCCCCCCCCGTATAGCCATCACACACCCTCACCCCACGTCAGATTGGTTAAAGGTTCATTGTGCAAATTGTCATAAAAACACAAAGCCACATACAAACACAGAAAAGCACAGCAGCTACAAGACATACACTCACACATACACACTTCCACTGGGAGTAGGACCATCTTGTAGGACAAAACCTCAAAGCAGGGAAAAAACCACTCCCACACCAGATTACAACAGTCACACCCAACACACAAAGTTGTCTGCAGCTCTCTTCCAATTTTCATGGTCTATGTCAACAAACCTTCCCTCCCCAGACCTGCAGATAAAACATATCAAAAACAATGTTGTATCAACACAATTCTGATGACTTGTAGGCCTATAGCATGCACTGTATAAGAAAGACAGGTGGATTGGCTAGACACATGGCCCATCCTACCGTTACACCTTTACAATCCAGATCTCTTTGTATAGGTCACAGTCCACATTTGCCACACACACAACACAATGTTTTGAAGCATGTGCACAAAACACTTTGACTGACTTCCAAATGTGTACAACCCTATTTAGACCACCAACCACGCATCATTTATTAATTAAAGTAACAATCACTATGGGGCAAATGGAATTCATAATAGAAGTGATGGTAATGACAAATGTGGATGATATAGAAACCTCCGGTGGCTTCTCTCAATTAAATACCACAGGTTTACCCATTGGCTCTCTCACATTTCATCCACTTTCGACAGCATCCACACCTCCTTCATACACACCCTCACGCCCTCCATCTGTACATGCCTTGAGATGTCTGCTCTGCAATAAGGTCACATGTGCTGTACAGTGTACATCTACCAGCAGTTCTGCATTGTGCAGTTATCCATGTATCACATATGACACACCTTTATGGTGACACACTATAGGAATGGAACTGTGTGTAGAGGAGATGATGAGGGAGACAATACATGGAGAGGGTGAGGGTGTGCAGCAAAGTCACTCCTCCATCAAGGAGGTAACTAAGATGCTATGAGGCAGCACTTGCAATGTCAAACGAAGCCAACTCATTCTTATCATATTCATGATATGAACCTGTTGCTGCCTAACTGCACATGCCTACAGTGGTAACCTAAGGGCTATTTACTTGTGTTATGTATGTTGCTGCTACCATGCATTCATTGTGCATTGTATTGTCTCCCCTGCAAGATGTATTCCACACTCCCCCCCCCCCCTCCCACATACACATAATTGACTCAACTCTGCAGTCAAATACTGCAGGTTACTTGGCAGGTGCTATAAAATTTATGAAGTACATGTATTGTGCTTTGAGGTATACAACTATAATAAATAATTGATTAAATAGAATTTTCAAAACAACTGAAGTTAAAGTGTAATAGTTCAAGTGAATAAACCCTTTATACATTAAAAAATAGTATGAACAGACATCCAATTTGAATCCAATCAGTGTCTTTTACATCATGGTGCTGTCTCCTGCCCCTTCCCTCATGGTTGTCCCTGTGGGTATGTGCAGTCCTAACAGTCCTAACAGGTAACATATGTATGTGACAGATTAGGGTCCTTTCCAGCATTTGCCTATTGTAGTTCAAGGGTTAATTCTGTGTAATGAAGGAGACCGCTGCAGAATGCAATCAACAAACTATATAATAGAACAGATGAGCGAGTTTAGTATGTACTTTCACGTCACAATTGCACTTTCAATCTGTTTAATTGATTTTGAGGTGGGAGAATTCTATCCTATCTGGCATTCAGCTTGGCCAGTCTAAGCCACACCTACTGGCTTAGGTGGAACTCTAGCCTGTAGATGGTGTTGTGGGCCGTTTTGCCCCATGCCATATTCCCCACAGCCAATGGCGTACAGAACCAACCCTACTCCTAACATTTGGGTCCATTGGAGTGGAGCTTGCGGCCCTCATCTGCATACACTTCCCTAACCTGTTGACATGACTCACCAATATGGCAGAGCAGTGGGAATGTAGTGATGATATCTAATTTGTGACCACCATAGTACACTGTACAGTACATGTAACCATCCAACCATCTCAAGACATGTACAGAGGGTGTGTGAAGGTGTGTATGGAGGAGGTGCAGATGATGTCGAAAGTGGATGAAATGTGAGAGAGCCAATGTGTGTTTGTGTGTGGCAGGGTGCAAATGAGCCTTTAACCAATCTGGTGTTGTGACAAGAGGGTAGGTGTGTGATATGATATGCAGTTATATAGTGAGGAAGTAACTCCCTCCCAAAAGTGGATAGTCTGTTTAATTAGTAAATGATGTGGTCACGTGGTTGGTGATCTGAATAGGGTTGTACACATTTGGAAGTCAGTCGAAGTGTTTTGTGCACATGCTTCAAAACATTATGTTGTGTGTGTGGCAAATGTGGACTGTGAAGTATCCAAAACTAATCTGGGCTGTACAGGTGTCACAGTAGGATGGGCCATGTGTAGCAAATCCACCAGTCTTTCTTTTACAGTGCATGCTAAATGCCTACAAGTCATTAGAATTGTGTTGATACAACTGGGAATTGTGTTTTTTTGCCTGCTTAGAGGTTTTATCCTACATGATGGTCCTACTCCCAGTGGATGTGTGTGGGAGTGTATGTCCTGTAGCTGCTGTGCTTTTCTGTGCTTGTATGTGGTTTTGTGTGTGGGGCAATGTGCACAATGAACCTTTAACCAATCGGATGTGGGATGAGGGTATATGATATGCTATACGGGGGGGGGGGGGGGGGGGGGGGGGTTACAGGAAATTACATTGCAACATTTGTAATCATTGTAATTGTTAATACTGGTACCTCTTTGGTGCAGTGCAGTATAGTATGGAACACAAGCAGAGAATGATGATCTCTAACACAAGTACGGTTGAATTACACTGGTGAGAGAGGCATTAAAAAAAAATATTTTAACTTGCTGTAAATTTAGTTTAACAGGAAATGAGAAACCATATCAATTGTAGTGAAATAAAGATATTTAATAATCTCTTTATTTCATAACAAGAATAGTCACGTGATTGAATTGTCGCGCGACCTCGAAGTTGTGCTCAAGTTAGCTATGGAGCCAAAGAATAGGTAAATATTTTTTAACAGTGTGGAACAATTGGTGGAAATTATATTGGCCTAGTATTTCTCTGACAGTATGCTGTAGTGTGCAGGTACGTGTACGGGCCAAATTTACCTCTTGGCCAGCGTGTCAATGAATAGCTGCCCCATGTGCACAGTAGATGCGTGTGCATTTCTTAATCAGTTGTGCATTGAAAGGGTTAAACACATACTGGTCTGGCTTGTTCTGGTTGTGTCATTGTCAGACGGTGCATCGCGGTACGTACGGTTACCTCTTCTTACAGTATATGCATATGTACCGTAGACGTGCATGCATGTACCAGCGTGACGCGACATACCATCTACATGCAGGGCTGCGTGGTTGTCGACACTGTATTCGCGTAAGATCGATTGGGCGACGCTATCACCATACGTTGCTTACACTTTGAGCAGTATAGAAGTAGCGGAGATAATCTCTGGATTGTAATAGTAGGCTATGGATACGTATTCAGGTCTCATGCACCTTGACTAAAAATAACTTCAATCAATTATTGTATTGTATTAGCTGCAGGTCTCATGCTCCTTTGCCTGTCTCGCCATACCCCCAATTCAAGGTTAATAATACATCAGACAACAACACATGTGCACAATGTATTCGTACAATGTGCTCTCCTTACTGCAAACGTAATCATCGGGCACAACACATATGCTTATTGTCTCGCTTTTAGCTGGCTGTATTTATAACTTGAACAGACGTAATTTTATCTTATGTGGGTTTTCTGCTTGGCCATCAATCAATCTTTATAGCCACAAGGAGACTGGCTTGGGGGAGGACAGGGGAAGGGGCAGGTCGAACTCCACTGCCTGGAGATAGTGTTGTGAGCCCAATGGAATGTAGGACCAATCCAGCTCCTGATATTTGGGTCCTGGAGTGAAGCTTGTGGGCTTCCTGATCCTGTTGAGATGACTCACCCAAGATGGCAGAGCAGTGGTGATGTAATGCTGGTATCATATCCAGAAATTCCAATACATCGAGAGGACATCTATGCATTGTAATTCGTAAATATTTTGCATCACTGGATACAGAACATTCGGAAAATTATAAATATTGGCATTTGCACTGAAAGGAAAAATGATTACTTGCGGTCGCGGTCATTACGTAATGCAGTAAGTCATGAAAGCACGCTTGCGCAAGAGATCTCAGATCGGGCATACCATTTGCGAAGTCGGAGTGGCACCTGAGCTTTATAGCCGCTCCTCAGCCTGTCATTGATCAGCCAACACACGTTCAATCCTGGCCCGCTTCTACTAGTACCGGTACCCTGAAAGGGACAATGAATCTAAATATGTATACTTGTAAGTAATCAGCATGGCGTATAGCATACCCTCCGCAAATAAACGTGGCTGTGCGACGCCAGACTAGCGTGTAAGTGTGTCTCATTTTTGCTGCACCATGGCCACGCATCAAACGTTGAAACTGGTTGATATTTCTGTTAACTGCAAGATTCAGGCTGGCTGGCAGCTGCAGATCTATTACGGGATTCCGGTCACACGACTCAGTCTTGGACAAACTTTTGGCTTCCTCAGCAGTTTGGGTTTCCACTGTACTTGCCATGCCCAGATGCACGGAGGACCTTACACAATATGCACGTGATCGGTCTTTAGATAGACTCATTCCTGCATGCACCACTCCGACACCATGTACTATAGGCCTACTTCGCACATATAAGTAGTGAGAACTGTTTGCAATCCTGTGTTGAGTGTGTATCGATGAATTACACCATAGATAGTAAAGTAGACTTTACTGTCTATGATTGCAAGCAGAAGCTCGCTGGACTTTTTTACTCTTTCAACAACAGTTCACAGAAAGGTTGAATTGTCTTTGATATGGGCTCAGGTTGCGTTGTGTAAACTTACACAGCAAAAACAGATTGTTGCATGTCACTAGAAATCGATAATAGGGCACTCGTTTTTTGAAAAACGAGTGCCTTATTATTGATTTCTAGTGATATGCATCAATCTGTTTTTGCTGTGTACCATGGGTGCAGACTGTACAGTTGTGGCTAGATAAGAACTCCATCTGCAGTTTAGATATAAAGGTAGACTGTTGCTCCTTCATGGCAGGAATGGCGCAATTTTTGCCATTCTTGGATATGCACACGTACGTGTTTTCGAAACTGGCTGGATTTGCAGAAATTATCCACAACCAACCGTTTTACATTTTTCAGGCGAAAAGTTTAGCATGTAAGGGAGTATATCAGATTTGGTAAGGTCTGCACCCGTAGTAAAGTTTAAGTAACACTAAAACCACCTACCGCTGCCGGATTGAAGCTGGGTAGTATACATGTGCGTAAGCTTGGGTATGCTTTTTGTGCTGGTTATGTTTTAAAAGTGTGCTACATGTAGTGTTGTGTGTGAGATATGGGGGTGTTGTGGTGGAAGAGAGGAGATGCGGAGGCTTTTGAGAAAAGAAGAGGGGGGGATGCTGTTTGAGAGCAGACCATGGTATGGGAGTGGCTGTGTTGGCGTACTCAGCATCCAGGTAGACCTCCAGATTACATCAAGGGTCAGATTGGTGGTTTTGTACTACATAAACTTTACCAAGGGGGCAGACCTTACAATTTCTGTTAGATAAGGGTTGGTCAACTCTGGATGATCTCCCATACATACATGTATTCCAAAGGAAAGAAAGCTTGAATTTATAATAAAATGGGACAGTCTATTGCCCCACGGTTAAAATGTTATAAAAATGCATCGCGTTTGAATCGCTATAACTTCCCAACGGATAACGCTATCGGCTTCCTAATTTCAACAATTTCATACTACACTATTTCACTATGAAGTGTTGAAAATAGGAAGTCGATAACGTTATCCGTTGGGAAGTTATAGCGATTCAAACGCGATGCATTTTTATCCCATTTTAACCGTGGGGCAATTTTGTCCCAAATTTAGTAATATAAAGGCTGAAAAATGGTTGAGTTGCTTCTTGTCATTTATTTGTTTGTCGAGAGGCTAATCCAGCCGGGTCGCTGTCAATTGAGCGCTCCGTCTATGCACAAAGTCAAAACTGGTGTCCAAAACATGTATATGAAGTGTACATGTACATTGCCAAGAATTTCTGTACTGAAGGAGCGACTGTCTCACCTTTTTTATTGCTGTTGTGTGCAGGTGGAGTTCTTATCTAGCCATAACTGTACGGTCTGCTCCCATCGTAAGTTTACACAATGCTACACTTGCCACTGCAATTCAGGGAACATTCTCGTAGATTGCCTCACAAGACAAAGTGGATCAAATAACCCATTGAACTCTGATGAGGCTGGACCCAGGGAGCGCACAAGGGAAGGGGATCATTGTTTGAATGTCTGATGGAGAGTACTGCCTGAGGCTTTATAGTGTGCAAGATATGCATGGGGTGTTCACAAGTGATGTGCATTTGTGTTTGACTGTTGGAGGTACTGTGGTTAGGAGAGGAGAGAGGCCATGGAGAAGACACCTTGGAGAAGTGACTAAGCCTAGTAGGGGGAGAGGCTGTTTGAGAACAAACTGTGAGGAAACTGCGGATTACATCATGTGTGTGTATGTGTGTGTATATGTGTGTGTGTATGTGTGTGTGTGTGTGTGTGTTATGGAGAGGTTGCTGCCTCAATTTCAAGCTTGGCTAATTGGTGTATGGTGCTCTGTATATACACAAATGTACAAATGTACATATAAAGATAGTTTGGGTATGCTGTATACACCCAGCCCAACACTTAGAGTCATTGATTTTTGGCTTTCTGGTCTCAGCCTCCTCTGCTGCAGCCCCCTCAGACAGGCTTGCTGCTGTTAGGATTGAGGGGATTAAGGGAGAGGTCACCATGATGTCAAAGGCAGCATGTTTCCCTCTCTCCCAATCAAGGACAAGTACATCCGCTGGCCAGGTATGGCTTAGGTCAGGTGTAAGACCCCTGGCCAACTCTACCCTCACTCCTAGGTGGGCAGGATGGCAGAACTCAATAAACATGTTAGACAGCTGATTGTGGTGAGTGACACCTGTTTTACAGGACAAGAGAGGAGATTAACTAACCACCTGTACTTTGTACTCAAACTCACAACGATTTATTTTTTCACACTGCCAATCAAACAGTAGACAGCCTGCATTGCCACATTTTATAATTGCATTGATCTTAAAACCCCAGCGGTTGTAAAACAAATGATGGTATGTATACATGTAACCACCTCAGCAAAAGGTCACGACATGCAGTCACTCTTAGAAAAGCCTACAAGTACATGTATAAGATCTGCATATCTCTACCACCACACACACATGCACATGGCTCTATGTATGTATAAATGTAGCTGCATACCTACAACTTTAGTATGCATGTACAAACCTTCTTAAGGCATACATGCATAAACACAAGTGTATCGGTACACACACAAAGTGTAATATGTAGTATAGAAACTGACCTTGTATATGAAAATAGTGACTTGTGGGGATAGTTCTAAATATGTTGCAGAAATCATGAACTGAGTTGTTATTGTTATTTGCAAGTGAAAAGTCCAACACGAATCAAGATTTATAGCTGGTGAAATACCATAATTAAGTCAGGAAAATACATTTTAAGTACTTGTCTACGAATACTTCTATTTTGCCTAAATGGGGTATTTTCTAGGACAGAGGATACTGAGCAACAAGATTCCATTGCTGCAAGAGAAGTATCGTCTTTGAATAGTTAGTAATTATCAAGTACAGGTTTTTGCTGTACATTATTAATAGCCCTTATTCTTGAATATTGTATAAAAATGGATCACAGATAATTTAAAAAAATCATATTTTGTCTTTTGTAAATATGCACAACAGAAGCCATGTACTGGAATGTCAGAAACAAAAAAAGTAACTTTTACAACTTTAGTGACCACTCATTCTCCATATGCTAATATTGCAGGCTTGCCTCGGTCCCTTCCAGCAATGAGAATGTCAGCAGGTGTGGTGTGGTCTCTTGTTATGCCATGACCCTTCTCATCACTAACTGTTGATCATGTTTGCATGACAACAGAGGTCAACGACCACATTCCAAACAACCAGATTCGTATAGGGTTGTATCATTATAGGCCATTTATTTAAAAGGATTTTAAGGATGCCATTTTTCTTAAAACAGATCATCTTATACATTGCATGCTTTTGCTAAGCAAGTAATACATGCTATGGCACAACTGTGTACTGAATAGCATTCATAACAAGCTTTAATTGATGTCAATCTAATAAATGCCCTTGTGTTAAACAGTGGCATATCCTTACTAGTTATTGTACTCTTCACTACCAACAGTGTGATTATGGAGAAACCATTTCCACACATTACCTGTGGTGTGTGCTCCAAGCCCTACAATGATCCGAGAATTCTGCAATGTTTGCACTCCTGTTGTCTCCGTCATGAGATAGAGAAAAGTGGTTCCCAGCAAATGTTCCAAAGTCCCATCAGTGAACGAAACACCAACATCCCAGCGGGAGGGGCCAGTGTTCTCCCCCAGAATCTCTATCTTGGATTTGACGTAGACGTAGCAGGGTATATGTCCATAATGGTCAGCAACAGTGAGGTGTGTTGTGATGAATGTGTAGATGGACGCAATGGTCTTGCAGTGGTGTTCTGTTGTATGTGTCACCAGTTCCTGTGCAAGCATTGTCATGACCACCATAGTAGCAGCCGAAAACTTTCAAAACACAAAATTGTTGGACTAGACCAGGAGGGAGCCAGACAACTGCATACCACCATGAAGCCAAGAGATCATTACTGCTCTCAGCCTAACCATGAGGACAATTTTTTTTGTGAGACTTGTAGCTTGCTGGTATGCCGTGACTGTAGTACAGTTACCCACAAAAGCCACACTGTGAAGGAAATATCCACAGTAGCAAAGACCCATCAGATGGAAATCACAGGAGCACTTGAAAATGCAAAAGAGGTGGTGACAAAGCTGACTGGAGCCATTGATGTAAATAACAGGATGATAGAACAAGTGGAGATATCCAAAAGAAATGCTTTCTTGGCCATCAACCAGACCTTTGAAATGCTCCAACAAACATTAGAAGAAAGGAAAAAGACACTATTATCAGAGTTGGAGGCCATTTCACTGTCCAAGACAACAGCTCTGACCCTCCAGAAGGAACAGTTTGAGAAGGTGGTTGGAGACATTGGTCACTACACTGATATGGCCTCCCAGATCCTGCAGACCCACACTGACCATGAGATTGTAGCACTGGGAGGACTCATACCCACTGAACTGCAGGCCACCCTGGAGAGGGTCCAGACCATTTCCCTCACTCCAAACCAACACAGCAACATATCTGTGTCTGTGAAAACAGATGATCTTGTCAGGCAGCTATCCGAATTGGGTGAAATTATTGTATTTTTCCCTTCTCCATCTTCAAGCACATGGACATCCACATCAGTAGCCAAGGTAGGGACCAGGTACCATGTTAAGGTACAAAGCAAGACCTCAAAGGGGGAGGAGTACCCACATGGTGGTGTAGAGGTGAAGGGTGAGATGAGGTCCAAGACCCATAATGGAGCAGTTGTGTATGGAGAGGTGGAGGACCACAGGGATGGTACCTACACCATCACCCTCACACCTCACACTGCTGGTCCTCACCAGCTCTTCATCACAATGGATGGTCAGCATGTACAGAATACTCCTAATGACCTTGATGTGAGGCCTAAACCTAAACGTGACTACCATACCTTATGTAATGCCCAACAAGTGATCCAGTGTAATAGGCCATTATGTGTAACTATCCATGACAATGGAGACATCTATGTAAGTAGCCATGATCACTGCATTTATGTGTTTGATCAAATAGGTCAACTGAAAAATACCATAGGTAGTTATGGAAATGGTGATGGTCACTTCTCCTCACCATATGGTTTATCCATCAAGGGAAATATGTTGTATGTTGCTGATACATGCAATCATCGTATACAGAAGCTGACATCAAGTGGAAAGTTCCTTCATAAGTTTGGTCAGCGGGGATCAGGTCAGGGACAGTTCAATTGCCCAGTGAGTATCATCACAGACTCCAACAAAAGACTGATTGTGTCTGATCAGAGTTACCATAGGATACAAATATTCAATGAAAATGGTGGTTGGTTATTAACCATAGATGGTAATGGCTCAGGCAATCATAGTTTTCTGTCTCCATGGGGTCTTGGCTTGGACCCTCAGGGAAACATCCATGTTGCATCCTATGGTTCAAAGTCTGTCAAAGTGTTTACCGAAGAAGGTGTCTATGTCAGAATGTATGGTGATCCTAATGGTCCCACAGGACTAGCCCTAGATGATGAAGGTTACAGCCTTGTAAGTGAGTATGGTGGCCATTGTCTCTCCATCTATGATCCTGAGGGAAACAAGATCCACACAGTGGGGAATCTGGAGAATCCCTCTGGTACTGCGCTAGATTCCAGAGATGGCAGTGTGTTCATTGCTAACAATAGTGCTAACACTGTATTGAAGTATTGTGTTTGAAAAGTGAATGTGACATAATGTGCATTACTGTGATGCTATTGTCAAATGGTTATTTAAACATGATTGAAATTAAAGTTTAACGGTGTTGATAAATGTGCAGCACTATATATGTACGTCAAATCCCAGTATTAGATTTAAATTTATCTGGTCCTTCATATGGGACAGTTTCCGCGAAAATTGCCCCACGGTTAAAATGTTATAAAAATGCATCGCGTTTGAATCGCTATAACTTCCCAACGGATAACGCTATCGACTTTCTATTTTCAACACTTCATAGTGTGGAGAAGGGTCATGGCATAACAAGAGACAACAGCACACCTGCTGACAGTCTCATAGCTGGAAGGGACAGAGGAAACCTGCGGCATTAGATATCATTTCCACATCATCACTCTGCTCTTCCATCTTGGGTGAGTCGTGTCAATAGGGATGAGGAAGTCTATCCCACCCACTTCCAACAGTTGTGGGCTGGTCCTGCATTCCATTGGCTGTACGTAGGTAATTACAGCAGTTGGAGCAGAGAGACTATGTCCAGGCTGGAGTTCCATGGGCCATTTACCTGCCCTTCCCCAAGCCAGTGGTTGAAATACACGTCTGCATGACTGCTTTTCGTTTTGTAGCAGCATAATAGTTTATACATGTACATTGTGTTGTCATTTATAGAACTAATTTAGTACACCAATATGATTGTTAAATTACGATCTTCTCTTGATCATGCATAATAACCTTAACTACAATAAATAGAGGAGTTATAGACTTGAACATCCAACCGGACAAGCAGTTGTTTACTGCTGTGCATTGTTTTTATTTACAAGCAACAATTAAAATACATTCCGTTCAGAAATCGATGCTGAATCTAAAAATGTAATTGGCATGATACTATTATACACCCTCACGAGATCTTATCAAAGAAGTGCATAATCTTTTTTCCCTTTCTTTCGGTGAATAGCACTGTAGTAGCTAGTTGCATCTCTGCTAGTATTCATGCACGCAGAACCGCGCATTAGTGATTAACACAAAATAGGGTGCGCGTTCTGTTCACTATTACACATACAGTAATACAATAACTACATGCACTCTAAATTAAAAGGTAAAATCATGAAAGTGATTGGTGTCCCAGAGTTCGTGCTCGCCAATGATATATTTAATGGCCATCTTGACAGTGCTTCCTGCTGTCCTTTCAATGACGAAGGAATAAATATTAGGAGCCACTTTGCTGGCCTCGGTATTCTTTATTGAAGTCCACCCGTCATCTGACCAGCGAACGAACAAGCGTTCTTCCGTCTCTGAACTTGCCGAGGTCAATGTTTGCACGGTTCCCTCTAGACGATTATCTATCAAGTCAACATTTCTCAGTGCCACTTTGGTGTCATACAATCTGCAGAGAAAATAGGGTACGTCTATGGACACTCGTTTGGGAGGAGTAGAACAATGATGGGATCCCTCGCATCCCGAAGAACAAGGCTCTTTTTCTCTAGGCACGGTTGGAGAGGCCTCGCTTAATTGGGTACGGAAAAGAATATGGTCGAATAAATAAACTGAAAGATAAGTTAATGCAGTGCATGTTAACTGATCGATGAACATACCTATTCACTAAAGCAGCTGAGGTTTCATCTTGTGCTGAGGTCTTGGGGAGTGGAACGCATTCCGTGCGCGCAGTGGCTGTACTCTTCTTTGAACACCGTCGAAGCAGCTTCGCAAATGGTGCAGCAAATCTTCTAGCACCAGCTAGAAAGCAAGCTTTAAAGATGCTCATTTCCGAAACTAAAGTCTTTAGTCGAAACACAGATGTAAAATCACTCACGGCGTTGTCAGAGAAACAGCACTGCATGGACTCGACGCATGCGCGTTGATTAAATAATATGTTGACCCTCAAATTTGCTAAAGATGAATTAATACCGAATACAGGATTACTTACCGTAGAATACGACCCCCCCCCCCCCCTCCGCCCCTTACGTGAGACCCTAAATGTTTTTCAAACGAGCGTATAATAATTAATTATTAATAAACGAGCGTATCTCCAAAACCTGTCACGCCACCACGTACCTTTTTCAAACTCATATTGTGATACCACTTCTTTCTTATAAAAACTGACAATTTGGGATTGCACTGACATGCTTTTGGAGATACGCTCGTTTCAAAAACTGGCCTACACTTTGAACCAAACGAACACGAAACAACGGGTCGCTAGGTTTAGACATAGCACTGACACACGTCTGCATGGGTGTACTTTTGTGTTGAAAGCGTTATTATATAGACCCATTCGGATCGATAACGATAACCTGCAAGCCAGTGACATGGCATTACGGTCCCCCCCCCCCCCCCCCCCCCCCAAAACTGAATAAGGAATATGGTCCCCCGGACCGCGAGTTTCAAGACCAGTTATCCGGTCTCAATGTTTTTTCGAGGGGACCCTACTCCATAGTGCTACTCTCCGACTTGGTTCGAAACGTACATATTATCAATTATGAAATCGCGGTGTTTAAGCACAGGACTGTCATGAAATACAGGACAGCATGCTCCTCTCCCTCCCTCCTAATTTTACTGATATTGTTCAGAAATTGTGCTATGGTGTGTCATTTCTGTTCATTCTTCTTATCGGTCATTTGTTTGCAAGTCTGGGGAACAAGCAAATAACAGATGGTGCTACCTTCACCTCATATGTGTAAGTTTCAACTCAGTCTGATATTTAGTACATCAGTTTACGTACATGTGTATACATGTTCTGTACGGAAGCTGAATTTGCTGATCTCTCTGTGGTGGATCCCATTTATCTGTCGAATACTCTATCATATGTCAGCATTACTTTCCTGATGATCATATTCTGGTTAGAAATTTTTTCAGGGCTGATTATGACTCCATCATATCCTACCTAAATTCTGTTGATTGGTTTTTGCTACATGATGGTGTTGATGACTTCTGGAATTCAATTAGCAGTATTCTTGATAGGTGTATAACTGAGTTTGTTCCTCTTTGCCCTGTGAAGCCTAAACGTCATAAACTTCCCAAATACATCAGACTTCTACTAAAACAAAAACGAAGATGGTATCATGTTGATAAACATAAGTATCGTGAAATCTCTAGACAGTATGAAAATGCAGTTCAACAATTTCGATCGAACCATGAACACAAAATTGTCTGCAGTAAAAGCTTGTCAAAGTTTTACTCTTATGCTAATTCAATTATCAGTGCTTCACACCGTATTCCACCTCTTCTGCAAAGTGATGGTTCTTTTGCTATATCAAATGTTGAAGAATGTGAATTGCTTAATACATATTTTGCATCAGTATTTACTAATGATGATGGCAGTTTGCCATCTTTTGCTCCTCGAGTGAATGCAGATGTTCTAATGGCACCTATTACGTTTTCTTCTGATATTGTCCAAGATGCATTACTTCACCTTCCTTCTAAATGTTCCAAATCCCCTGATGGATTCCCTGCTTTGTTTTTCAAATCAATTGCTTCTGCTATTGCCTTTCCGCTTTCCTTACTTTTTAATGATTCTATTGATAGTGGTATCATTCCTAAAGCATGTTAGGTTGCCTTTGTATGCCCTGTCTATAAAAAAGGCCTTCATTCTTTGCCATCAAACTATCGTCCAATATCATTAACTTGTATATCTTGCAAAGTTATGGAATCCATTGTATCTCAATCTATTATATCTCATCTCAGATCACATAAGCTAATATCTGCTGACCAGTTTGGGTTTCTTTCTAGACGCTCTACTTGCACACAATTACTAACTACTCTGAATGATTAGACAATATCCATTGATTATCACCTTAAAGTTGATGCAGTCTATATTGACTTTGCAAATGCTTTTGATACTGTTTGTCATCCTAAATTGATACTCAAACTTAAAGCATATGGTATGGCACCCCAGATCTTGAAATGGTTATCATCATTCTTAAATGGTCGTTCACAGTGTGTATATATATTGGGAATTGTTTGTCTAAGCTGTTGCCTGTTGTTAGCGGTGTACCACAGGGGTCAGTTCTAGGCCCACTACTGTTCTTGTTATATGTTAATGATCTTCCAGATGCTATTCCCCACCCTGTTCAAATCAAGATGTTTGCTGATGATACTAAATTTTATCATGCTCATCCAAACCATGATAATACTGCAATTGCTAAGTGCTTGTCTCTTTTTCCTTCATGGTCTGATATATGGCAATTGTCAGTTGCATCACAGAAATGTGTATCCATTTCATTTGGAAATCCGAATATTCCTTCTCTGCAATGTTCAATAGGCAGTGTACCTTTACAGTCAGTCACTTCAATTTAGTGATCATGGTGTCCATCTCAGCTCTGATCTTAAACCTCATGTTCATTGTTTTTATGTTGCTGCAAAGGCTTTTGGTCTTTACTAAAGGGATTTATTTCTAATGATCCTCATATCTTGGTTCTGGCCTATAAGATCTATGTAAGGCCTATACTAGAATATAACTCACCTATATGGAGTCCTTGGTTAATCTCTGATATAAAGTGTATTGAGCGTGTTCAACGTTTCTTCACTAGGACTATATGTAAACGTACTGGTATTTCAGAACTTAGTTATTCTGATAGGCTTCTTAACCTTGGCCTCCAATCACTTGAATATCTTCTGACTTAGTCTTGTGTTACAAGATTGTGTATCAGACTGTTGACCTCAAACGTGATGACTTTTTTTAATAATCCCCTGCTTTCTACTACACGTGGTCACTCATGTAAAATCCAGCACAAGTGTATACCCCATCGTTCATGCAGGTACCATTTCTTCAGCAACAGAGTAATTCATATGTGTACCTCAGCACATTGTACAGCCAAAGATGTTAAAGTCTTCAAATCATTATTATCTAAACATGACCTTTCCAACCTTTGTAAACTTTTCCCATATAGATAGGCAGTTTATAAGAGCATTTGTATGCCATTACTTGCCTCATATTATTATTATTATTATTATTATTAACCCGTTGATCAACCGGCGCCCGGTTGTTCAACCATAGATATTGGATTGGCAACGCCCGTGAAATATATGTTCGATGGCTGAATCTGAAATAGTGAAAGCGGTTAAAAGCTATACTGGAAGATCCCTTGCTCCAGGGAACGCCTTTGCGATTGAAGAAAGCTTTGAATGAGGTGAAAATAGTCGGTTTTACATTCGATACAGGAACATAGTACTGAATTTGAAATTTTTGCTATTTCGGTAATGGGGGCACTGGAGAAAGCGCTCGGTGGCGCAACTAATCGTGAAGAAAGAACTACTCCTACTGGTAGTACTTGTAGTGCACCGACTATTCAGCGTCAAAAGTTGTGGGTGAACTTTCATTCCATACGGTCAACAGGTTTGGTATCGATTTGGACCACCTTCAATCAAAGAAAATCTCTCTTCCTTTATACAACAACGAGTAAACCGAAAATTGTATGAAAGCTTCATTTCAAGGTCGATGCCACCCCTCTCAAGCAGCTCACACCACAGCCAAGGACTATTCTTAGTGAAGATGAACTGAATATAGTTCGATATGCAGCAGGGTATGTACCACATAAGCTTCTGAAAAAGCATTAAAAAAGTGATTCTGTTAAGTCAGCAAATTTGCATAGTTAGTGGAGATGAAACAAGCTTATTGCAATACCCTGTAACTTGGACTAAACTAATAAATAGAGGCAATCTATTTGAAATTAGTGACTGTACATTTCTATTTTTCCAACAGGTTGAACTTATTGTACAGAATAAGCTCTGCAATCTCAACACAACATCACACGAATGATGTACAGGTGAAGGATGATATTTTTCATTCTGTGTTAGAAGCTGAAATGTTCAGTTGTACTGGAGCATCCTATCTGCAGACATTTGCAAACAGGAACATTGTGATGAGCTTTTGAGAGAAATTGTACATATGTGATTGTAGTAAGCAGACATTCCACTGCTGGTGCCTGGCTTGAAATTTACAAGCAGTGCAAGCATAAGACAACCAAAAAACAGAAGTCATTACGTACATCACTGAAACAACTACACAATCCTTAACAATTATATTAACTCATTTACACCAGTAGATATAATTTATTTATGATTGTGTTCGCAAATATGAATGCATATAAATTACTATTGATACAGAATAACACTTTATTGACATTATGTATATGACACAGACTTAGTGTATTAAAAATGCCAGTTTTCGCTTTGCACACCTTTTGCACTTTGGTAATGCATCCCCATCTAAAATAGATGTTTCTTCAGTGGTATGTTTTCTCTTCCTAGAACTGTTTCTGGATCTAGTGCATGTGAGGCTTGTACCCTTAAGGTGACTGTGTTGTCCAAATATTCTTTAGCGGATGGGTTGTCATTTCGACCACCTTTGTATCTTTGTTTTCCAAAGAAAGCCTCAAGAGGATCGAACTGACAAAACTTTCACTTAGAATATATTTCACTCCAGGCTTTGAAGTAGATAGGTAGTTAACTCAACAAATGAGTTAACTTGAACTAAAATAAAAATGAAAACATAAAAATAATATGTGTATTACCTGACATCTTTAATCCTTCACGTGTTTCAAAGCATTGACTGTTTCATGGAGCTCGCTGCTCAACTTCCTTTTCCCATGTGCTTATATACCCTAGCAATCCTTCCTTCAGCCACTGTTATAATGGACAGGAATACAAAACTATAAATAAAAACTGTAATACAGTCCTGATATACATTGTGTATGCAATCATAAATACCTTGAGTCTTGCATCTTAAATTGAATGATAAGGTTGTAAATCTGGCTTAAGTTTAACTAAGTGTTCTGTAATACTGCAAACATTAAGACAGTCAAATAATTTGTCAAACATGGTTACAAATTTCTCTGTCTCTGTAGTCTCATCAACATTGCAGTACCGAAAAGCAATACTAACTGATTTGCTCAAAAAGCAATTAAATGTTTACTGAATGCAGTAAGTAATATACTCACCTGAGCTGCTACGTTCACTTGCATTCTTGAGTATGAGTCAAGTTGCAAATGTTCTTTTGTAATTTTTTTCAGTAAAGAAAGCCCAGATGATTGTCTGCTTTTATTAACTAGTTCTTGAAGATGTGCCCAACTTATGAATTGTCCATTTCTCTGTGCATCGTATACAATAAGGTACAAGTTAAGTGATACACCTCCCTCTCTTATATACTAACCGAGCATTCTAAAATGACTGTGTCCAAACGAATCTGACCAACAGTTCCTAGTAGTTTTCATTAAATGTGGTGTGTCAAACATAAAGTATGTATCTCTGTCATCGTCACTGAATATGTTTTTCATCTTGTATGTTAAATGTCTCAAATTCGTCATACAAATCATCGCTTACGATTACAAAGTCACCTCCAGATACTTCTTGCAGCTGTATTCCCCTAAACCATGTTCTGTATTCTGTCCATATTGACACTGTGGTGTCTTTAATTGCTAAGTGCGAATTCTCCTTCCTTTAGCTTTAAATCTTGTAATAAATCCATATGCATGACTGTAAATAAATGCATTAAATATACATACAACCAGTTCACTTACATCTAATGTTTCATCATCCTCCTTAGCTTCATAGTGAAGTTCATTTGCACCAGTTCTCCACAATCGAAGAAGATTTGAAGAATTCAACTGCTCCCATATACTAGAACAGTTGAGTTTGCCCAATTCAATCCCTTCACATTCCAATTCAACAGAGGCTTTTGCGCAATCATTTCTCTTTTTTGTAGCATCTTTTCATCACCATTCTGCACAGCTATGCAAGGCTTAGGATGTGTTCTACTTACCCTTTCTACAATACACTCTTTATTTTCCATTAGTAGTAGGTGGTAAGTTCCTTTCCCATGTACCTCTGTTATGATGTAAGGTTCAACATACTGTGCATCCAATATTCCTCCAGCTCTTTTCTTCCTTTCAAAATCAATTTTTAATACTAGGTCACCTATTACATAAGAATTGGATAGTGCGTGCTTCTATCATATGCATCTTTTTGTTTCTTTTGTGCTAAATGAATGCACTCTTTGACCATGGTGAGGGTTTTAAGACGCTGTTCACTTAATCTTTCAATCACTGACCCCAATTGTTCAGATTCCATTGATGTATGGACTGGCAATGTCCATTTCTACATCTATAGGCAGTACAGCTTTACGGCCAAACATCACCTCAAAAGATGTAAATGAGGTAGACTCATGGACTGATGTATTGTACGCATAGATGCATGTGTCCTACAAGTCATCCCACATATTTCGCTTCTCAGAAATGAACCTAACCAGCATGTTTTGAAGAGTTTGGTTGAATATTTCGTCAAGTCCATTGCCCTTTAAGATCAAATGTCAGAGTAATGTTTAAAACAAGAAAGTACACTGTAGTGGCTAATTACAAATGGTATACCAGTACATGCGTGTAAATTAAAAATACAGGCTAACCTGTGGGTGATACGGTGTAGTGAAAATCCTTTTTATTCCTAAAGACATAGCCAATTGTGCATCAAGTTCATTCTTAAATTCTAATCCATTGTCAGAGGTTAAAAGCTTCGGAACCATTCTCATTAATAACTGTTATGTATGAGACAAAGTAAAAACCATGCCATGGCATGGTTATGAGTCATGCAGGAGTTCACCTTGAACAGTGCATTTGAGACACCATTAGCATTTTTAGTAGGCAGTGCAACAGCTTCAACAATTTTGGAAAGTAATCACTGATTGTTAACTGTACCATGTTTCCCTTGCTTGAAGCAGGACTGATTGGACCAATAACATCATGATACCATGGAGCTTTCTCTGGTACTGGATGGAACTCTGCTTTTGATGTGATCATTTTCCTGCTGACTCATTGGCACACATCACATGAGTGAATCTATGATAAAAGTTACATGTAATATAATGAGTACATATATTCCAGTGGTAGACCAGCTTTAATTGCTGACCTCAGCATACGAGGAGTGTGGCAGCCACAAACTGCGGCGTTGCAAGATGTTCGTGTCGTATACACTGACGCCCAGTCTTATGCTAGTCGCACTATTGATGCTGTGCTATGTTCAGCAGAACAGGAAAAGAAAAGAAAGTACTCAGAGCTGTTGAGGAAAGACGTGCTTCATTTACACCTTTTGTAGTCTCTTTAGATGGGGTCTTGGGTCATGATGCACAACATCTGATGAAGCGCCTGTGTGACCAAATTGCGATGAAGTGGGAGAAGTCACATTCTGAAGTAATGGGATGGGTTCATGCCAGAATGGCTTTTGCTATTTTACGTGCAACAAACCTTTGCTTGGGTGGATCCAGGGTAAAATGGAGAAGTGGATATGGCATGGGGATGATGGAGCCGGCCTCCCTCATTTTCCTCACTGATGTGGTTTTATTATTCACCAAAAATGTTCATTTCAATGCAACTATATATTTTTGTCTAAGTGCATGTTGTGTACTGTAGCATCATGTGTTTTGTCAGTACTGCAGTAGAATAACACCGGTGTTGTATGGATAAACATTACCATGAGAATAACAGCTTAACATATTCCACAAAAGGTAACATGATATAGTGTAGCATACCATTTCTTTCACATCTTTGACTATCCCATTCCTAATGTAGCGCTCAGTGATCCTTTTGACTGTTCGCTTCTCGCCCATGTGCCCAGCAGTTGGATCGAGATGGCAAGCAGCTAAAATCTTCAACTGCTCTTCTCGGGTTCAGACGAACCTCAATTCAAATATCTAACGTCCACAGAATGATGATATTAATTCCAATTCTTGAACGACTACGTATGATTAACCCCTGTACACTTAAGCTTTTGTCTTTTTTCTTCTTTTGAACGTAACAACGCACACCGCAGCCTTTCTTCTGATGGCTCTTTTCAGGATATCGCTACTGAGATCCGCTAGGGTACCTGGCTTCTGTGAGGTATAGAAAGACTGGATCAGTATCAACCTTGACAGAGTCGGACAAAGGCTGTTCAGCACTCTTGGTAACCACACTCTTCTCCATTTCTGTCGATCGCAACTCTTCCAATCACGTGGAGTAATAAGGTGATAATTCCCCCGCTTGATAATACATGTAAGGAATTGGTTGAAGATAGGCATGTACGAATTGGTTGCATGACGAAGTATGCATGCTGACAGATAGTTTACAAAGATGGAGATTGAAAAAATGGCTATAATGATCACTTACATGTAAATGCACCAACTTTATACAACAGTACATGTATGTAATTTCAAGTGTTCTTTTCAGCAAAATGTGTATAACACATATTAAACATAGCAGAAAACTTAATCCGACATCCTATATAGCTTACGGCCCTTTCTCACTACCCGGTACACTTTTGGCAAAGCCGGTACACTTTCGCAACCATAATTGTACCGGGCGGTACAATTTTGGTTGCGAAAATTGTAATTGTCGCCCGTTACATTTTTTGCGTGACAGGTCCTACTTTCCTAAAAGTGCGCACTGTCTGTATCATGCAAGCGCACGTCACAGTGCAAAAAGTTTGTTATGCGACACTGTATATCATAGCGTATATTCGAATATAAGTAGCAATATCAGCTGTCTGCGTATAGAACATTATAAGCAAATACGTATATTGAAATATAGTCAGTCATGTGCGGTTTCTGGTATCTTAGCAAACCTTTGAATTTCATTAATGTTACACGGTTTGGTGAACCGCGCACCATCGTAATTTCGGCTTTGACCTTCCGTAAACCAGTTCTCCGCCCTCCCCCCCCCCACTCCCCTTTGCATCTGCTTGGTTTATAAAACTTTTCTTCGCACGTATAAGTGGTACAACACCAAACACAAATATTCAAACACCATAGTGCCTTAAGACAGCGGTTCCTAAGTACTAACTTAGTGTGACCTGATAAAGACGAGAATATAATAACATTTCGTGCCAATTGAAATGGCCATACTTACCTCTAGTGATGGACTTGTTGGTGCTGACTAACCAAATGCGCACAAAAGAAAAATACATTTTAGTGCCCCCAGCGTACTTACCAGTTCGAATAGAAACGCTGCAGAAAAGCAAAATGAAGGTAGCAAAGCCATTGCGTACTTACCTCAGCAGAATCGACCCGCGCTTGTGATAGCCGAAACCCATAGTCCTTGAGACAGCGGTCCCCACGTACTACGTGACCTGATAAAGACGAGAACATAATAACATTTGGCATCAATTGAAATGGTCATACTTGCCACTGTGTAACTTACCTCAGCAGAATTGGCCGCTTGTTGATAACCGGAGACCAACCCCAATAAAGTGCATTGCACACAAATTGTGAGTCGCTTTCCGTATGCTAGGCTTGCTTTCAGCAGGTTGATGAGGCTGATGTACTGCATCACAAACGCATCCCCAAAATAACACAAACGTGATAAGCAAAGTCACGTACCTTTCCAGGCCACACTTACACAGGAACCCGCCAAAATTAGCCATCACGTGCAATGGCATACTCTAATTGGTGCACTTTTAAATTTGGTTATAAATAGTAAATAACAACGATAACAGCACTAACCTATTGACAAGTAAGACTATCACCTATTTCTTGAACTGGCATAAGAAATCTTCAATGTTACAACATTTACAAGCCTGCGTGAATTTGTAAAAAACAATACAGGTTGTGCAATGGCGAGCGAAGTGACGTTATCTGTGTTATCCGCCATTTGAGTGTCAAAAGCAATAGTATGGGCAAGGCTTGTTGTGCAGTTGGATGCAGTAATCGTTTCATTCGGGCGTTCATTTTCCTCAAGATGAAGAACGTAAGTCCCAGTGGATAGCAGCAGAGGGGCGCAAAGATTGGATTCCAAATGAGTACTCGTGGATATGTAGCGTACACTTCGTTTCGGGGGAATAGAGCAACAACCTCCTATCCCCTGATTATGTTCCTTCCTTATTCGAGCACGTGAAGAGCCCTTTGAAGAGGAAGCGTGTGCATGATATGAACAGATTCCACAGAACATTGGAGGTGATAAAAAGGAAGTTGGTAAAAAAAAAGAATTGATGCTGCAGAGTCTTTGCTACAGCTATCGGAACCTGAGGCCAATTATTCCAATCTACACTAACAATGCCTCTCTCATACGCAACATACGGGTCTTCAAGCGCACCAACCAGCTCCAATTTTACCTTGTAACGCTGTTTGGCAGTGTCATGAAGCTAATAGTAATACTCAGAGTACTTGGCCGTACTTTCTAGCTGCATTAATCACACGAAATGGCTCAAAACGGTATAGTCAGGAACCTCTAATCACTCTATTACGGATAGACACGTGTCTGCTTTTGACACTCAAAAAGGGCGCTTAGCAAAGGTTGCTATTTATTGATGACGATTTATGACGCTATTGCACAACCTCTATACCATACTTTCCATATCATTATGTACTGTATATCCATTCCAAATTGAACAATAATGGTAAGAATCAAAATGGTACACATTAACATTTCAAAATTGTAATGACACACACTTGCACGTACATGTCCACACGCTCGCGGACACACACACTAGCACATACACGCAGATGTCCATGCACACGCATAAACACACAACACACAGACGGACACACAGTCTCACGTACACACATGACAGATGTCCACACACACGCATACAGACAGATGTCCACACACACGTATACACAGACAGATGTCCACACACACGCATATGCACAGACACACACACTCAGACAGATCTCCCACACAGACAGATGTCCACACACACATATACACACAGGCAGATGTCCATCAGTATCGAATTCCGCCTTCCACATTGAGCGTTGTCAAGTTCGGTTGTACTGCTAAGTACTAAAGACAAGCGCCGGCTCCTTAGTAATTAGATGCTTATGAACGCTTATACAAGAATTGATAACTCGCAGACAAATATACACACAGAATATGTGAAACTTGAATATACACGGTGGTATGATATAAATATACTTACGGGGGTATATTTTGTACACTTAATTGTGCCTATATAAACAGTGACGTATTTAACACTTGCGGATTCTTGAATATACGCCGTCTTATATTTCAAATATAGTACTCAGGCGTATATTTTGGCGTATTCTCAATATAACTAAAAATATACCGATCGTATATCTAACTTTTTGCACAGTGCGTTGCAAAGACTTCCCCCCCGCTAGTTAACACTTTTAGTGTTATATAGGTTTCGTTTGTTGAATAGTCTTGGATAGTCGTTCTGCATCGTGTAGCACTAAGACGATGTGTGATGTTTAATTTAACCGCTACTGTACATCAGTATTCAGTATTAGTATGTGTATGCATCATCCAGTGTGTGGTGTGTGTGTGTGTGTGTGTGTGTGTGTGTGTGTGTGTGTGTGTGTGTGTGTATGTGTGTGTGTGTGTGGGTGTGACTGTGTGTGTGTGTGAGTGTGTGTTGTGTGTGTGTGTGTGTGTGTGTGTGTGTGTGAGTGTGTGTGTTGGTGTGTGTGTGTGTGTGGTGTGTGTGTGTGTGTGGTGTGTGTGTGTGTGTGGTGTGTGTGGTGTTGTGTGTGTGTGTGTGTGTGTGTGTGTGTGTGTGTGTGTGTGTGTGTGTGTGTGTCCGTCCTGTTTGTCACTTTGTGTTCGTGTGTTCTGTTGCCTGGTTACTTTTGGTATTGCATTTGTTGCCATCACTAACAACTTTGTTTTCATTTCCTAACATTCAGGGCACAGTCCAGAGCTAGTCAGCTACTTTCTGTTCTCCTATCCCGTACAAAGCAGGTGAAAACTAGCGTCCTTTAGTCATTATCATTTCACTATATCAATGCGCGCATTCAAATGAAGTGTGATTTTGGTCGTGGCTTTTTATTACAAATATGTAATAGTCACAGAACACATCAAGGGGAATCCAAACCACAGCACAAACGCCCCGCTGTGTATTTTTGATAAAGCGATCGCCTCTCTAAACAACGAGTATCTACGACGTAATTGGCATGTTAGGCTGTTAATTCAATTACAATTGATCAATAATTCTCACGTGATTTCGAATATTGTGGTTGTCTGATGGAAAGTGCCGGAATCGAAGAGCAGGTAAACATGCGCTAAAGTTAAGGCAAAGATGATTTGAATGTAGTGCTCAGATGGTGTATCGCCTTTCATCGGTTGTTTGGAATTAGAATCTATCAAGCCAGGCCGCGAGTCGAGTACGCGGTGCTGGTATGTTTACGAAGGTAAATTTGATATTCCTTACAAATATTTACACGCGTTTGGATGACAGTAAATGGGTGTTTCAGAGATGGTGATGGAAATATGTACCGGGGGGCGTG
This sequence comes from Ephydatia muelleri, assembly GCA_013339895.1. Taxonomy (NCBI): domain Eukaryota; kingdom Metazoa; phylum Porifera; class Demospongiae; order Spongillida; family Spongillidae; genus Ephydatia; species Ephydatia muelleri. Next base: position 6,273,091 of record JABACO010000004.1, on the reverse strand, counting down.
GTGTTAATAAATGGCTCTCCGGGGAGGGAGGGAGGAGGAAGGGGGGGGAGAGCAACTATTCCTAAGCATGTCCAGGGACGGTGTTACCAATATAAGTACCGTTCGGATATTATCTCTGCCCTCTCGGCCATTTCTGTTCCACATACAGATACGTTCAGGAATTGGCTGTACCATTTGCATGAATGTGATGGTCTTTCTAAGATCTTGTGATTCAATCAATATGAACTCAACATGTTTCATCTGACTTCTGATAACTAGTTATATGGAAGCAATATTAGCGTCTTGGATATGATTGCCTTTGAAGATATTCAAGTAGTGCGAAGGTCTACCATGTCAGGGCTACGATTCATGACAACCGAACTCTTGGTTTCGATTTGATCGTACAATCCCTGTGCGTACTACCATGTTTAAAAACACGTACAGTGTATCTAGCAAACAATTGTATCCTGTAATGGAGAGTGTGTGAAATGAAGACTTAAATGGCTAATCTAACTTAATTCTGAGTAGACCTACAGTTGGATTCATACCTTTTTGTAGCATTTCATTGAATATACATCCCGTTGTAACAGTCTCTCATTTACTTCAATGCACTAACACAAGTTTATATGAACACAAGCTAGGAAAAGGACTAAACAAACTAACACGTAGCAGCAGCACATGACCTACACACACTGTATAAGGGCTGGCTCCCCCTTTGTGTAATGAATGGGTCCCATATTCACTTAATACTTAATAAAATGGCCCATATTTGTTAGTTCCTTATGACTATAGACAGATATCCTTAGTCTCCATTGCTTCAACAAATACATGTCTTGTGCTAGTTCAGGTGTTACATCACCAATATGTTCATTTCATCAAGTACTTGACTGGCAGGGTATGAAAGCTCTGCCTCATCAGGCTCCTGTAGCCTTCATCCAATTATCTTCATCCTTTTCCGTATGAGAAAAGGGCTTTCCAACTGTGTCTCCTTCAGCATCACCGATACCGTCACTCTCAAGCCTCACACCATGGGGCATATCCTTTCGATGAACAAAGTGGACAACATGATGATGTCTTTTCAATGAATAAATACTGGCTTCTGTGTGCTGCATCAGAAAGTTGCTTAAAAACTTTATATGGTCCTTCCCCACCCCCTATGGAATTTTCAATTGTATCTTTATTTATGTAGTATAGCTGGGTGTGCCAAAGTCATGCACGTTGACCTTCTTGGAACCTCTCTCATGTATCTTCCGTCATATATCACTCTTGCCTAATTTGTTGCTAGCTAGTCTTCTTTTGTTCCCTCTGAAGTATTGAGCAAATTTAGGTTGTATTTCCCAGAGGATCCTAGAGGAGAAGTTATTATTTGTCAGTATGGTGGCTGCACTCTGACCAAGGTTCCCCCGCTTGAGTCTGAATTAATAAAAGACAAGAACTACACCTTATCACCCATTATGTAATGGTGAAATTGAAATGTTCAACACAACATTAGCTAATATCTTGGCAACAATCTTGAAGAACCGTCACCTTGAGATTTAAAAATAGCTTGCCTAGCTACAATACCCTTTTCCACTCAACCATGGGTATACCTTTTTTCGTTATGCATGGTATGAAGTGTGGTCCCCAAACTTCCCAATCTGAATACGCACCCAATGTCATTGCCTGGTTGGGAAGTAGGTATGCCATATAGTATTTTGTGAAATGGTTGCATCTATCAGTAATAATTTAGCTGTTGCCTTTCACTATTCAAACTGGCCTTGGAGCTGTGTTATCGCAACAGCACGAAAGTTGTTTGTTACAACAATAAGCTGCTCAGCAAAGAGGAACTCGGTCACAATGAAGTTGTCATGTTTATAACGAAAGTCATGCTTTTTAGGAGACATTGTTATATATGGACTGACCGTGGTGTATTGGTTTGG
>JABACO010000004.1:5963581-6270193 GCA_013339895.1 Ephydatia muelleri | reverse complement strand
ATTGGAAAGAGTTGACTCCTTGAGAGGATTAAACGGATTGGAAGTGTAATTGTGATGTGAAAGCACAAGAACTAAAAACGCTCATCTATTACAATACGTAGTTTAGTTGACACTCCAGTGAATACATTCTGCAGTCTCCATCATTGCACTGGATTACAATCGACTTTTTGCAGTGACATCCAGGAACGTTCAAAACATTGCCGTCAATGTTTACTGGGGGACAAATTGTGCGTTTCTTCTATTTTTATGACGCAATTATCGATAACGTCACCAAAATGCGTAACCTATGCTGTGCTTTCGGATGTAAAGGTAGACTAAGAGAACCTATAAACTTGAGTTTCTTTTTTTTTTGAATTCCAACTGACCAGAGGCGGCGCGAAATGTGGATCAATGCACTAGGCTTTGTTCCATCCAAGAATGCTCGAGTTTGTGGTAAACATTTCATTTCAGGTAAAGCATTACCTAGATCGAGCATGTACTAAGGTGTGTCAAACTTGTACAGGATGGTATATTTTCATAGGTAAACCATGAAAATGAAATGAAAACAATGTTGACTATGTTCCGTCTGTGTTTTGGAGAGGCAAAACTAAATCCCCCACGGGAACACATGTATCGATTCCTCAGTCACGAAAGGGTGTGTGTGTGTTGTGAGACATTGGGTGAAGAGAGTAATGGAAGCACTATCAATGGTCAAGTTCATCTGGATAATGCTAATGGTGTAATCAGTAGACCAAGTGAAGCTTTGTGAAGCATTATACCTCGTGAAATAATTATGGGCTTCAAGACTCTTGAAAGCTTTACCTAGTGTACCCTCCTGGTGTATCAATGAGATACGTGTATATGGCTGGGAAGTCGACTGCCAGCCATTGTCTAAAATCATCTATCCAGTGGCGATCGCTAAAACAATAAGGATCCATGGTTTCATCAAATGCATCTCCAACAGTCCGTGAAAACATTGGAGCTTTCTGACGTAGCGCGCCTTGTCGTTAGCCAATAAGCCGTTGATATAGTCATAGTTCATGTTGAATTACATCATACTCTTCGACCCCAGTAAACATTGTTTTGAACCTTCACTGCAAAAGGTCTATAGGCGTATTTGTTGTGCCCGATGATTACGTTTGCAGTGAGGAGAGCACATTGTACGAATACATTGTGCACATGTGTTGTTGTCTGATATTATTAGCCTTGAATTGGGGGTATGGCGAGACAGGCAAAGGAGCATGAGTAGACCTGCAGCTAATACACTATGTGTATCCATCGCCTACTACATCCAGAGATTATACCGTATTTTCTCCGCTACTTCTACAGCTCAAAGTGTGTTAGCGTCGCCCGATCGATCTTACGCGAATAAAGTGTCGACAACCACGCAGCCCTGCATGTGCACATGCATTGTATGTCGTAGTCTCGTACCCAGACCCACCATGACGTAAGTGTTTATCACATACACTACGACAGGTGTCGTAGTGTTTAGGAAATTTTATATGGCGACGAAGGCGCCCTCGTTCATGGCCGAAACATTGCTAAAAGAATTTGGTGCTAGACGGGTGGTTTTTGACACTGGATTCGGATTCCGGGTGCAAATTGACCTGGTCCCTCGCGCCTTCGCGCGGCTCAAAGCCCTAAACCCTACACCCAAAATATATATCCTAACCGCGTCAATGCCGAGTCTTATACTCTAAGCGAGAAAAAACTTACATCATGGGGGGTCTGGGTACGAGACTAGGTATGTCGCGTGACTCGCGTCCATGTAATTAAGAGGGAACCGTAGCGCGATGCATCTTGTGTCGCTCTCCCTTCCCTCGTCACCCGGAGAGCGTTGGTGTGTAGACGTGCGTACACATGTAGTCCAGTGTAATGTTCAGATGCATTAGAAAATCACGTCCATGATCTAAATGCACCGCCTAAGAATGACAATGACACAAGCCATGAACAGTATGCGTTTATATTAACCCTTACAACGCAACTGAAATGCACTCGCTCTTACTGCACTGTGAGAAACACTAGCTAGGACAATATACTTCACACCATTTTTCCCACCCAGTTAAAACAATAATGGTTTACCTATTCTTTGGCTCCAACGTTTCCATGTGTCGAGCAGTTTACTTGTGAACAACTTCGCGGTCGCGCGAGTAGTTCTATCACGTGAATGCATAAAAATGACGCTTATATATCTATTTTTAACTACAATTGATGTTATTTTTTCACATTTACACTAAATATGAGCGGTAACGAATTTTAATGCCTCTTTCACCATTGCAATTCAACCATACTTGTGTTAAAGATCACCAATCTCTGCTTGTGTTCCGTACTATACTGCACTGCACTAAAAAAAAAAAAAAAAAAAAAACAAAAAAAAAAAAAAAAAAAAAAAAAAAAAAAAAAAAAAAAAAAAAACCCCCACCCCCCCCACCCCCCCCCCCCCCCCCCCCCCCCCCCCCCCGTATAGCCATCACACACACCCACACCCACGTCAGATTGGTTAAAGGTTCATTGTGCAAATTGTCATAAAAACACAAAGCCACATACAAACACAGAAAAGCACAGCAGCTACAAGACATACACTCACACATACACACTTCCACTGGGAGTAGGACCATCTTGTAGGACAAAACCTCAAAGCAGGGAAAAAACCACTCCCACACCAGATTACAACAGTCACACCCAACACACAAAGTTGTCTGCAGCTCTCTTCCAATTTTCATGGTCTATGTCAACAAACCTTCCCTCCCCAGACCTGCAGATAAAACATATCAAAAACAATGTTGTATCAACACAATTCTGATGACTTGTAGGCCTATAGCATGCACTGTATAAGAAAGACAGGTGGATTGGCTAGACACATGGCCCATCCTACCGTTACACCTTTCATCCAGATCTCTTTGTATAGGTCACAGTCCACATTTGCCACACACAACACAATGTTTTGAAGCATGTGCACAAAACACTTTGACTGACTTCCAAATGTGTACAACCCTATTTAGACCACCAACCACGCATCATTTATTAATTAAAGTAACAATCACTATGGGGCAAATGGAATTCATAATGGAAGTGATGGTAATGACAAATGTGGATGATATAGAAACCTCCGGTGGCTTCTCTCAATTAAATACCACAGGTTTACCCATTGGCTCTCTCACATTTCATCCACTTTCGACAGCATCCACACCTCCTTCATACACACCCTCACGCCCTCCATCTGTACATGCCTTGAGATGTCTGCTCTGCAATAAGGTCACATGTGCTGTACAGTGTACATCTACCAGCAGTTCTGCATTGTGCAGTTATCCATGTATCACATATGACACACCTTTATGGTGACACACTATAGGAATGGAACTGTGTGTAGAGGAGATGATGAGGGAGACAATACATGGAGAGGGTGAGGGTGTGCAGCAAAGTCACTCCTCCATCAAGGAGGTAACTAAGATGCTATGAGGCAGCACTTGCAATGTCAAACGAAGCCAACTCATTCTTATCATATTCATGATATGAACCTGTTGCTGCCTAACTGCACATGCCTACAGTGGTAACCTAAGGGCTATTTACTTGTGTTATGTATGTTGCTGCTACCATGCATTCATTGTGCATTGTATTGTCTCCCCTGCAAGATGTATTCCACACTCCCCCCCCCCCCTCCCATACACATAATTGACTCAACTCTGCAGTCAAATACTGCAGGTTACTTGGCAGGTGCTATAAAATTTATGAAGTACATGTATTGTGCTTTGAGGTATACAACTATAATAAATAATTGATTAAATAGAATTTTCAAAACAACTGAAGTTAAAGTGTAATAGTTCAAGTGAATAAACCCTTTATACATTAAAAAATAGTATGAACAGACATCCAATTTGAATCCAATCAGTGTCTTTTACATCATGGTGCTGTCTCCTGCCCCTTCCCTCATGGTTGTCCCTGTGGGTATGTGCAGTCCTAACAGTCCTAACAGGTAACATATGTATGTGACAGATTAGGGTCCTTTCCAGCATTTGCCTATTGTAGTTCAAGGGTTAATTCTGTGTAATGAAGGAGACCGCTGCAGAATGCAATCAACAAACTATATAATAGAACAGATGAGCGAGTTTAGTATGTACTTTCACGTCACAATTGCACTTTCAATCTGTTTAATTGATTTTGAGGTGGGAGAATTCTATCCTATCTGGCATTCAGCTTGGCCAGTCTAAGCCACACCTACTGGCTTAGGTGGAACTCTAGCCTGTAGATGGTGGTGGGCCGTTTTGCCCCATGCCATATTCCCCACAGCCAATGGCGTACAGAACCAACCCTACTCCTAACATTTGGGTCCATTGGAGTGGAGCTTGCGGCCCTCATCTGCATACACTTCCCTAACCTGTTGACATGACTCACCAATATGGCAGAGCAGTGGGAATGTAGTGATGATATCTAATTTGTGACCACCATAGTACACTGTACAGTACATGTAACCATCCAACCATCTCAAGACATGTACAGAGGGTGTGTGAAGGTGTGTATGGAGGAGGTGCAGATGATGTCGAAAGTGGATGAAATGTGAGAGAGCCAATGTGTGTTTGTGTGTGGCAGGGTGCAAATGAGCCTTTAACCAATCTGGTGTTGTGACAAGAGGGTAGGTGTGTGATATGATATGCAGTTATATAGTGAGGAAGTAACTCCCTCCCAAAAGTGGATAGTCTGTTTAATTAGTAAATGATGTGGTCACGTGGTTGGTGATCTGAATAGGGTTGTACACATTGGAAGTCAGTCGAAGTGTTTGTGCACATGCTTCAAAACCATTATGTTGTGTGTGTGGCAAATGTGGACTGTGAAGTATCCAAAAACTAATCTGGGCTGTACAGGTGTCACAGTAGGATGGGCCATGTGTAGCAAATCCTCCAGTCTTTCTTTTACAGTGCATGCTACATGCCTACAAGTCATTAGAATTGTGTTGATACAATGGGAATTGTTTTTTTGCCTGCTTAGAGGTTTTATCCTACATGATGGTCCTACTCCCAGTGGATGTGTGTGGGAGTGTATGTCCTGTAGCTGCTGTGCTTTTCTGTGCTTGTATGTGGTTTTGTGTGTGGGGCAATGTGCACAATGAACCTTTAACCAATCGGATGATGGGATGAGGGTATATGATATGCTATACGGGGGGGGGGGGGGGGGGGGGGGGGGGGGTTACAGGAAATTACATTGCAACATTTGTAATCATTGTAATTGTTAATACTGGTACCTCTTTGGTGCAGTGCAGTATAGTATGGAACACAAGCAGAGAATGATGATCTCTAACACAAGTACGGTTGAATTACACTGGTGAGAGAGGCATTAAAAAAAAAAATTTTAACTTGCTGTAAATTTAGTTTAACAGGAAATGAGAAGCCATATCAATTGTAGTGAAATAAAGATATTTAATAATCTCTTTATTTCATAACAAGAATAGTCACGTGATTGAATTGTCGCGCGACCTCGAAGTTGTGCTCAAGTTAGCTATGGAGCCAAAGAATAGGTAAATATTTTTTAACAGTGTGGAACAATTGGTGGAAATTATATTGGCCTAGTATTTCTCTGACAGTATGCTGTAGTGTGCAGGTACGTGTACGGGCCAAATTTACCTCTTGGCCAGCGTGTCAATGAATAGCTGCCCCATGTGCACAGTAGATGCGTGTGCATTTCTTAATCAGTTGTGCATTGAAAGGGTTAAACACATACTGGTCTGGCTTGTTCTGGTTGTGTCATTGTCAGACGGTGCATCGCGGGTACGTACGGTTACCTCTTCTTACAGTATATGCATATGTACCGTAGACGTGCATAGCATGTACCAGCGTGACGCGACATACCATCTACATGCAGGGCTGCGTGGTTGTCGACACTGTATTCGCGTAAGATCGATTGGGCGACGCTATCACCATACGTTGCTTACACTTTGAGCAGTATAGAAGTAGCGGAGATAATCTCTGAATTGTAATAGTAGGCTATGGATACGTATTCAGGTCTCATGCACCTTGACTAAAAATAACTTCAATCAATTATTGTATTGTATTAGCTGCAGGTCTCATGCTCCTTTGCCTGTCTCGCCATACCCCCAATTCAAGGTTAATAATACATCAGACAACAACACATGTGCACAATGTATTCGTACAATGTGCTCTCCTTACTGCAAACGTAATCATCGGGCACAACACATATGCTTATTGTCTCGCTTTTAGCTGGCTGTAATTATAACTTGAACAGGACGTAATTTTATCTTATGTGGGTTTTCTGCTTGGCCATCAATCAATCTTTATAGCCACAAGGAGACTGGCTTGGGGGAGGACAGGGAAGGGGCAGGTTCGAACTCCACTGCCTGGAGATAGTGTTGTGAGCCCAATGGAATGTAGGACCAATCCAGCTCCTGATATTTGGTCCCTGGAGTGAAGCTTGTGGGCTTCCTGATCCAGTTGAGATGACTCACCCAAGATGGCAGAGCAGTGGTGATGTAATGCTGGTATCATATCCAGAAATTCCAATACATCGAGAGGGACATCTATGCATTGTAATTCGTAAATATTTTGCATCACTGGATACAGAACATTCGGAAAATTATAAATATTGGCATTTGCACTGAAAGGAAAAATGATTACTTGCGGGTCGCGGTCATTACGTAATGCAGTAAGTCATGAAAGCACGCTTGCGCAAGAGATCTCAGATCGGGCATACCATTTGCGAAGTCGGAGTGGCACCTGAGCTTTATAGCCGCTCCTCAGCCTGTCATTGATCAGCCAACACACGTTCAATCCTGGCCCGCTTCTACTAGTACCGGTACCCTGAAAGGGACAATGAATCTAAATATGTATACTTGTAAGTAATCAGCATGGCGTATAGCATACCCTCCGCAAATAAACGTGGCTTGTGCGACGCCAGACTAGCGTGGTAAGTGTGTCTCATTTTTGCTGCACCATGGCCACGCATCAAACGTTGAAACTGGTTGATATTTCTGTTAACTGCAAGATTCAGGCTGGCTGGCAGCTGCAGATCTATTACGGGATTCCGGTCACACGACTCAGTCTTGGACAAACTTTTGGCTTCCTCAGCAGTTTGGGTTTCCACTGTACTTGCCATGCCCAGATGCACGGAGGACCTTACACAATATGCACGTGATCGGTCTTTAGATAGACTCATTCCTGCATGCACCACTCCGACACCATGTACTATAGGCCTACTTCGCACATATAAGTAGTGAGAACTGTTTGCAATCCTGTGTTGAGTGTGTATCGATGAATTACACCATAGATAGTAAAGTAGACTTTACTGTCTATGATTGCACGCAGAAGCTGCTGGACTTTTTTACTCTTTCAACAACAGTTCACAGAAAGGTTGAATTGTCTTTGATATGGGCTCAGGTTGCGTTGTGTAAACTTACACAGCAAAAACAGATTGTTGCATGTCACTAGAAATCGATAATAGGGCACTTCGTTTTTGAAAACGAGTGCCTTATTATTGATTCTAGTGATATGCATCAATCTGTTTTTGCTGTGTACCATGGGTGCAGACTGTACAGTTGTGGCTTGATAAGAAACTCCATCTGCAGTTTAGATATAAAGGTAGACTGTTGCTCCTTCATGGCAGGAATGGCGCAATTTTTGCCATTCTTGGATATGCACACGTACGTGTTTTCGAAACTGGCTGGATTTGCAGAAATTATCCACAACCAACCGTTTTACATTTTTCAGGCGAAAAGTTTAGCATGTAAGGGAGTATATCAGATTTGGTAAGGTCTGCACCCGTAGTAAAGTTTAAGTAACACTAAAAACCACCTACCGCTGCCGGATTGAAGCTGGGTAGTATACATGTGCGTAAGCTTGGGTATGCTTTTTGTGCTGGTTATGTTTTAAAAGTGTGCTACATGTAGTGTTGTGTGTGAGATATGGGGGTGTTGTGGTGGAAGAGAGGAGATGCGGAGGCTTTTGAGAAAAGAAGAGGGGGGGATGCTGTTTGAGAGCAGACCATGGTATGGGAGTGGCTGTGTTGGCGTACTCAGCATCCAGGTAGACCTCCAGATTACATCAAGGGTCAGATTGGTGGTTTTGTACTACATAAACTTTACCAAGGGGGCAGACCTTACAATTTCTGTTAGATAAGGGTTGGTCAACTCTGGATGATCTCCCATACATACATGTATTCCAAAGGAAAGAAAGCTTGAATTTATAATAAAATGGGACAGTCTATTGCCCCACGGTTAAAATGTTATAAAAATGCATCGCGTTTGAATCGCTATAACTTCCCAACGGATAACGCTATCGGCTTCCTAATTTCAACAATTTCATACTACACTATTTCACTATGAAGTGTTGAAAATAGGAAGTCGATAACGTTATCCGTTGGGAAGTTATAGCGATTCAAACGCGATGCATTTTATCCCATTTTAACCGTGGGGCAATTTTGTCCCAAATTTAGTAATATAAAGGCTGAAAAATGGTTGAGTTGCTTCTTGTCATTTATTTGTTTGTCGAGAGGCTAATCCAGCCGGGTCGCTGTCAATTGAGCGCTCCGTCTATGCACAAAGTCAAAACTGGTGTCCAAAACATGTATATGAAGTGTACATGTACATTGCCAAGAATTTCTGTACTGAAGGAGCGACTGTCTCACCTTTTTTATTGCTGTTGTGTGCAGGTGGAGTTCTTATCTAGCCATAACTGTACGGTCTGCTCCCATCGTAAGTTTACACAATGCTACACTTGCCACTGCAATTCAGGGAACATTCTCGTAGATTGCCTCACAAGACAAAGTGGATCAAATAACCCATTGAACTCTGATGAGGCTGGACCCAGGGAGCGCACAAGGGAAGGGGATCATTGTTTGAATGTCTGATGGAGAGTACTGCCTGAGGCTTTATAGTGTGCAAGATATGCATGGGGTGTTCACAAGTGATTGTTTGACTGTTGGAGGTACTGTGGTTAGGAGAGGAGAGAGGCCATGGAGAAGACACCTTGGAGAAGTGACTAAGCCTAGTAGGGGAGAGGCTGTTTGAGAACAAACTGTGAGGAAACTGCGGATTACATCATGTGTGTGTATGTGTGTGTATATGTGTGTGTGTATGTGTGTGTGTGTGTGTGTTATGGAGAGGTTGCTGCCTCAATTTCAAGCTTGGCTAATTGGTGTATGGTGCTCTGTATATACACAAATGTACAAATGTACATATAAAGATAGTTTGGGTATGCTGTATACACCCAGCCACTCAAACACTTAGAGTCATTGATTTTTGGCTTTCTGGTCTCAGCCTCCTCTGCTGCAGCCCCCTCAGACAGGCTTGCTGCTGTTAGGATTGAGGGGATTAAGGGAGAGGTCACCATGATGTCAAAGGCAGCATGTTTCCCTCTCTCCCAATCAAGGACAAGTACATCCGCTGGCCAGGTATGGCTTAGGTCAGGTGTAAGACCCCTGGCCAACTCTACCCTCACTCCTAGGTGGGCAGGATGGCAGAACTCAATAAACATGTTAGACAGCTGATTGTGGTGAGTGACACCTGTTTTACAGGACAAGAGAGGAGATTAACTAACCACCTGTACTTTGTACTCAAACTCACAACGATTTATTTTTTCACACTGCCAATCAAACAGTAGACAGCCTGCATTGCCACATTTTATAATTGCATTGATCTTAAAACCCCAGCGGTTGTAAAACAAATGATGGTATGTATACATGTAACCACCTCAGCAAAAGGTCACGACATGCAGTCACTCTTAGAAAAGCCTACAAGTACATGTATAAGATCTGCATATCTCTACCACCACACACACATGCACATGGCTCTATGTATGTATAAATGTAGCTGCATACCTACAACTTTAGTATGCATGTACAAACCTTCTTAAGGCATACATGCATAAACACAAGTGTATCGGTACACACACAAAGTGTAATATGTAGTATAGAAACTGACCTTGTATATGAAAATAGTGACTTGTGGGGATAGTTCTAAATATGTTGCAGAAATCATGAACTGAGTTGTTATTGTTATTTGCAAGTGAAAAGTCCAACACGAATCAAGATTTATAGCTGGTGAAATACCATAATTAAGTCAGGAAAATACATTTTAAGTACTTGTCTACGAATACTTCTATTTTGCCTAAATGGGGTATTTTCTAGGACAGAGGATACTGAGCAACAAGATTCCATTGCTGCAAGAGAAGTATCGTCTTTGAATAGTTAGTAATTATCAAGTACAGGTTTTTGCTGTACATTATTAATAGCCCTTATTCTTGAATATTGTATAAAAATCGATCACAGATAATTAAAAAAATCATATTTGTCTTTTGTAAATATGCACAACAGAAGCCATGTACTGGAATGTCAGAAACAAAAAAAGTAACTTTTACAACTTTAGTGACCACTCATTCTCCATATGCTAATATTGCAGGCTTGCCTCGGTCCCTTCCAGCAATGAGAATGTCAGCAGGTGTGGTGTGGTCTCTTGTTATGCCATGACCCTTCTCATCACTAACTGTTGATCATGTTTGCATGACAACAGAGGTCAACGACCACATTCCAAACAACCAGATTCGTATAGGGTTGTATCATTATAGGCCATTTATTTAAAAGGATTTTAAGGATGCCATTTTTCTTAAATACAGATCATCTTATACATTGCATGCTTTTGCTAAGCAAGTAATACATGCTATGGCACAACTGTGTACTGAATAGCATTCATAACAAGCTTTAATTGATGTCAATCTAATAAATGCCCTTGTGTTAAACAGTGGCATATCCTTACTAGTTATTGTACTCTTCACTACCAACAGTGTGATTATGGAGAAACCATTTCCACACATTACCTGTGGTGTGTGCTCCAAGCCCTACAATGATCCGAGAATTCTGCAATGTTTGCACTCCTGTTGTCTCCATCATGAGATAGAGAAAAGTGGTTCCCAGCAAATGTTCCAAAGTCCCATCAGTGAACGAAACACCAACATCCCAGCAGGAGGGGCCAGTGTTCTCCCCCAGAATCTCTATCTTGGATTTGACGTAGACGTAGCAGGGTATATGTCCATAATGGTCAGCAACAGTGAGGTGTGTTGTGATGAATGTGTAGATGGACGCAATGGTCTTGCAGTGGTGTTCTGTTGTATGTGTCACCAGTTCCTGTGCAAGCATTGTCATGACCACCATAGTAGCAGCCGAAAACTTTCAAAACACAAAATTGTTGGACTAGACCAGGAGGGAGCCAGACAACTGCATACCACCATGAAGCCAAGAGATCATTACTGCTCTCAGCCTAACCATGAGGACAATAATTGATTTTATTGTGAGACTTGTAGCTTGCTGGTATGCCGTGACTGTAGTACAGTTACCCACAAAAGCCACACTGTGAAGGAAATATCCACAGTAGCAAAGACCCATCAGATGGAAATCACAGGAGCACTTGAAAATGCAAAGAGGTGGTGACAAAGCTGACTGGAGCCATTGATGTAAATAACAGGATGATAGAACAAGTGGAGATATCCAAAAGAAATGCTTTCTTGGCCATCAACCAGACCTTTGAAATGCTCCAACAAACATTAGAAGAAAGGAAAAAGACACTATTATCAGAGTTGGAGGCCATTTCACTGTCCAAGACAACAGCTCTGACCCTCCAGAAGGAACAGTTTGAGAAGGTGGTTGGAGACATTGGTCACTACACTGATATGGCCTCCCAGATCCTGCAGACCCACACTGACCATGAGATTGTAGCACTGGGAGGACTCATACCCACTGAACTGCAGGCCACCCTGCAAGAGGGTCCAGACCATTTCCCTCACTCCAAACCAACACAGCAACATATCTGTGTCTGTGAAAACAGATGATCTTGTCAGGCAGCTATCCGAATTGGGTGAAATTATTGTATTTTTCCCTTCTCCATCTTCAAGCACATGGACATCCACATCAGTAGCCAAGGTAGGGACCAGGTACCATGTGAAGGTACAAAGCAAGACCTCAAAGGGGGAGGAGTACCCACATGGTGGTGTAGAGGTGAAGGGTGAGATGAGGTCCAAGACCCATAATGGAGCAGTTGTGTATGGAGAGGTGGAGGACCACAGGGATGGTACCTACACCATCACCCTCACACCTCACACTGCTGGTCCTCACCAGCTCTTCATCACAATGGATGGTCAGCATGTACAGAATACTCCTAATGACCTTGATGTGAGGCCTAAACCTAAACGTGACTACCATACCTTATGTAATGCCCAACAAGTGATCCAGTGTAATAGGCCATTATGTGTAACTATCCATGACAATGGAGACATCTATGTAAGTAGCCATGATCACTGCATTTATGTGTTTGATCAAATAGGTCAACTGAAAAATACCATAGGTAGTTATGGAAATGGTGATGGTCACTTCTCCTCACCATATGGTTTATCCATCAAGGGAAATATGTTGTATGTTGCTGATACATGCAATCATCGTATACAGAAGCTGACATCAAGTGGAAAGTTCCTTCATAAGTTTGGTCAGCGGGGATCAGGTCAGGGACAGTTCAATTGCCCAGTGAGTATCATCACAGACTCCAACAAAAGACTGATTGTGTCTGATCAGAGTTACCATAGGATACAAATATTCAATGAAAATGGTGGTTGGTTATTAACCATAGATGGTAAATGCTCAGGCAATCATAGTTTTCTGTCTCCATGGGGTCTTGGCTTGGACCCTCAGGGAAACATCCATGTTGCATCCTATGGTTCAAAGTCTGTCAAAGTGTTTACCGAAGAAGGTGTCTATGTCAGAATGTATGGTGATCCTAATGGTCCCACAGGACTAGCCCTAGATGATGAAGGTTACAGCCTTGTAAGTGAGTATGGTGGCCATTGTCTCTCCATCTATGATCCTGAGGGAAACAAGATCCACACAGTGGGGAATCTGGAGAATCCCTCTGGTACTGCGCTAGATTCCAGAGATGGCAGTGTGTTCATTGCTAACAATAGTGCTAACACTGTATTGAAGTATTGTGTTTGAAAAGTGAATGTGACATAATGTGCATTACTGTGATGCTATTGTCAAATGGTTATTTAAACATGATTGAAATTAAAGTTTAACGGTGTTGATAAATGTGCAGCACTATATATGTACGTCAAATCCCAGTATTAGATTTAAATTTATCTGGTCCTTCATATGGGACAGTTTCCGCGAAAATTGCCCCACGGTTAAAATGTTATAAAAATGCATCGCGTTTGAATCGCTATAACTTCCCAACGGATAACGCTATCGACTTTCTATTTTAACAATTCATAGTGTGGAGAAGGGTCATGGCATAACAAGAGACAACAGCACACCTGCTGACAGTCTCATAGCTGGAAGGGACAGAGGAAACCTGCGGCATTAGATATCATTTCCACATCATCACTCTGCTCTTCCATCTTGGGTGAGTCGTGTCAATAGGGATGAGGAAGTCTATCCCACCCACTTCCAACAGTTGTGGGCTGGTCCTGCATTCCATTGGCTGTACGTAGGTAATTACAGCAGTTGGAGCAGAGAGACTATGTCCAGGCTGGAGTTCCATGGGCCATTTACCTGCCCTTCCCCAAGCCAGTGGTTGAAATACACGTCTGCATGACTGCTTTTCGTTTTGTAGCAGCATAATAGTTTATACATGTACATTGTGTAGTCATTTATAGAACTAATTTAGTACACCAATATGATTGTTAAATTACGATCTTCTCTTGATCATGCATAATAACCTTAACTACAATAAATAGAGGAGTTATAGACTTGAACATCCAACCGGACAAGCAGTTGTTTACTGCTGTGCATTGTTTTTATTTACAAGCAACAATTAAAATACATTCCGTTCAGAAATCGATGCTGAATCTAAAAATGTAATTGGCATGATACTATTATACACCCTCACGAGATCTTATCAAAGAAGTGCATAATCTTTTTTCCCTTTCTTTCGGTGAATAGCAGTAGCTAGTTGCATCTCTGCTAGTATTCATGCACGCAGAACCGCGCATTAGTGATTAACACAAAATAGGGTGCGCGTTCTGTTCACTATTACACATACAGTAATACAATAACTACATGCACTCTAAATTAAAAGGTAAAATCATGAAAGTGATTGGTGTCCCAGAGTTCGTGCTCGCCAATGATATATTTAATGGCCATCTTGACAGTGCTTCCTGCTGTCCTTTCAATGACGAAGGAATAAATATTAGGAGCCACTTTGCTGGCCTCGGTATTCTTTATTGAAGTCCACCCGTCATCTGACCAGCGAACGAACAAGTGTTCTTCCGTCTCTGAACTTGCCGAGGTCAATGTTTGCACGGTTCCCTCTAGACGATTATCTATCAAGTCAACATTTCTCAGTGCCACTTTGGTGTCATACAATCTGCAGAGAAAATAGGGTACGTCTATGGACAATCGTTTGGGAGGAGTAGAACAATGATGGGATCCCTCGCATCCCGAAGAACAAGGCTCTTTTTCTCTAGGCACGGTTGGAGAGGCCTCGCTTAATTGGGTACGGAAAAGAATATGGTCGAATAAATAAACTGAAAGATAAGTTAATGCAGTGCATGTTAACTGATCGATGAACATACCTATTCACTAAAGCAGCTGAGGTTTCATCTTGTGCTGAGGTCTTGGGGAGTGGAACGCATTCCGTGCGCGCAGTGGCTGTACTCTTTCTTGAACACCGTCGAAGCAGCTTCGCAAATGGTGCAGCAAATCTTCTAGCACCAGCTAGAAAGCAAGCTTTAAAGATGCTCATTTCCGAAACTAAAGTCTTTAGTCGAAACACAGATGTAAAATCACTCACGGCGTTGTCAGAGAAACAGCACTGCATGGACTCGACGCATGCGCGTTGATTAAATAATATGTTGACCCTCAAATTTGCAAAGATGAATTAATACCGAATACAGGATTACTTACCGTAGAATACGACCCCCCCCCCCCCCCCTCCGCCCCTTACGTGAGACCCTAAATGTTTTTCAAACGAGCGTATCTCCAAAACCTGTCACGCCACCACGTACCTTTTTCAAACTCATATTGTGATACCACTTCTTTCTTATAAAAACTGACCATTTGGGATTGCACTGACATGCTTTTGGAGATACGCTCGTTTCAAAAACATGCCATTTTTTTTAGGGTCTCACGTAAGGGGCGGAGGGGTGGGGGGGGGGTCGTTATATGACGGTACATGTAATAATTAAGCTTCCATCGCAGCTTCTCCAGTTCCGAATGCTTATTAATATCAACCATGCATGCAGCCTTCTCCAGCCAACAAAAGGCTGTCTGTGTCATCAAGTCACGCTGCTTCATGGCTGTCCGTTGTCCTCTCAACCAAGAACTGGCCTACACTTTGAACCAAACGAACACGAAACAACGGGTCGCTAGGTTTAGACATAGCACTGACACACGTCTGCATGGGTGTACTTTTGTGTTGAAAGCGTTATTATATATAGACCCATTCGGATCGATAACGATAACCTGCAAGCCAGTGACATGGCATTACGGTCCGCCCCCCCCCCCCCAAAACTGAATAAGGAATATGGTCACCCGGACCGCGAGTTTCAAGACCAGTTATCCGGTCTCAATGTTTTTTCGAGGGGACCCTACTCCCTAGTGCTACTCTCCGACTTGGTTCGAAACGTACATATTATCAATTATGAAATCGCGGTGTTTAAGCACAGGACTGTCATGAAATACAGGACAGCATGCTCCTCTCCCTCCCTCCTAATTTTACTGATATTGTTCAGAAATTGTGCTATGGTGTGTCATTTCTGTTCATTCTTCTTATCGGTCATTTGTTTGCAAGTCTGGGGAACAAGCAAATAACAGATGGTGCTACCTTCACCTCATATGTGTAAGTTTCAACTCAGTCTGATATTTAGTACATCAGTTTACGTACATGTGTATACATGTTCTGTACGGAAGCTGAATTTGCTGATCTCTCTGTGGTGGATCCCATTTATCTGTCGAATACTCTATCATATGTCAGCATTACTTTCCTGATGATCATATTCTGGTTAGAAATTTTTTCAGGGCTGATTATGACTCCATCATATCCTACCTAAATTCTGTTGATTGGTTTTTGCTACATGAGAAGTGTTATGGTGTTGATGACTTCTGGAATTCAATTAGCAGTATTCTTGATAGATGTATAACTGAGTTTGTCCCTCTTTGCCCTGTGAAGCCTAAACGTCATAAACTTCCCAAAACATCAGACTTCTACTAAAACAAAAACGAAGATGGTATCATGTTGATAAACATAAGTATCGTGAAATCTCTAGACAGTATGAAAATGCAGTTCAACAATTTCGATCGAACCATGAACACAAAATTGTCTGCAGTAAAAGCTTGTCAAAGTTTTACTCTTATGCTAATTCAATGATCAGTGCTTCACACCGTATTCCACCTCTTCTGCAAAGTGATGGTTCTTTTGCTATATCAAATGTTGAAAAATGTGAATTGCTTAATACATATTTTGCATCAGTATTAACTAATGATGATGGCAGTTTACCATCTTTTGCTCCTCGAGTGAATGCAGATGTTCTAATGGCACCTATTACGTTTTCTTCTGATATTGTCCAAGATGCATTACTTCACCTTCCTTCTAAATGTTCCAAATCCCCTGATGGATTCCCTGCTTTGTTTTTCAAATCAATTGCTTCTGCTATTGCCTTTCCGCTTTCCTTACTTTTTAATGATTCTATTGATAGTGGTATCATTTCTAAAGCATGGAAGGTTACCTTTGTATGCCCTGTCTATAAAAAAGGCCTTCATTCTTTGCCATCAAACTATCCTCCAATATCATTAACTTGTATATCTTGCAAAGTTATGGAATCCATTGTATCTCAATCTATTATATCTCATCTCAGATCACATCAGCTAATATCTGCTGACCAGTTTGGGTTTCTTTCTAGACACTCTACTTGCACACAATTACTAACTACTCTGAATGATTGGACAATATCCATTGATTAATCACCTTAAAGTTGATGCAGTCTATATTGACTTTGCAAATGCTTTTGATACTGTTTGTCATCCTAAATTGATACTCAAACTTAAAGCATATGGTATGGCACCCCAGATCTTGAAATGGTTATCATCATTCTTAAATGGTCGTTCACAGTGTGTATATATATTGGGAATTGTTTGTCTAAGCTGTTGCCTGTTGTTAGCGGTGTACCACAGGGGTCAGTTCTAGGCCCACTACTGTTCTTGTTATATGTTAATGATCTTCCAGATGCTATTCCCCACCCTGTTCAAATCAAGATGTTTGCTGATGATACTAAATTTTATCATGCTCATCCAAACCATGATAATACTGCAATTGCTAAGTGCTTGTCTCTTTTTCCTTCATGGTCTGATATATGGCAATTGTCAGTTGCATCACAGAAATGTGTATCCATTTCATTTGGAAATCCGAATATTCCTTCTCTGCAATGTTCAATAGGCAGTGTACCTTTACAGTCAGTCACTTCAATTTAGTGATCATGGTGTCCATCTCAGCTCTGATCTTAAACCTCATGTTCATTGTTTTTATGTTGCTGCAAAGGCTTTTGGTCTTTACTAAAGGGATTTATTTCTAATGATCCTCATATCTTGGTTCTGGCCTATAAGATCTATGTAAGGCCTATACTAGAATATAACTCACCTATATGGAGTCCTTGGTTAATCTCTGATATAAAGTGTATTGAGCGTGTTCAACGTTTCTTCACTAGGACTATATGTAAACGTACTGGTATTTCAGAACTTAGTTATTCTGATAGGCTTCTTAACCTTGGCCTCCAATCACTTGAATATCTTCTGACTTAGTCTTGTGTTACAAGATTGTGTATCAGACTGTTGACCTCAAACGTGATGACTTTTTTTAATAATCCCCTGCTTTCTACTACACGTGGTCACTCATGTAAAATCCAGCACAAGTGTATACCCCATCGTTCATGCAGGTACCATTTCTTCAGCAACAGAGTAATTCATATGTGTACCTCAGCACATTGTACAGCCAAAGATGTTAAAGTCTTCAAATCATTATTATCTAAACATGACCTTTCCAACCTTTGTAAACTTTCCCCATATAGATAGGCAGTTTATAAGAGCATTTGTATGCCATTACTTGCCTCATATTATTATTATTATTATTATTATTATTAACCCGTTGATCAACCGGCGCCCGGTTGTTCAACCATAGATATTGGATTGGCAACGCCCGTGAAATATATGTTCGATGGCTGAATCTGAAATAGTGAAAGCGGTTAAAAGCTATACTGGAAGATCCCTTGCTCCAGGGAACGCCTTTGCGATTGAAGAAAGCTTTGAATGAGGTGAAAATAGTCGGTTTTACATTCGATACAGGAACATAGTACTGAATTTGAAATTTTTGCTATTTCGGTAATGGGGGCACTGGAGAAAGCGCTCGGTGGCGCAACTAATCGTGAAGAAAGAACTACTCCTACTGGTAGTACTTGTAGTGCACCGACTATTCAGCGTCAAAAGTTGTGGGTGAACTTTCATTCCATACGGTCAACAGGTTTGGTATCGATTTGGACCACCTTCAATCAAAGAAAATCTCTCTTCCTTTATACAACAACGAGTAAACCGAAAATTGTATGAAAGCTTCATTTCAAGGTCGATGCCACCCCTCTCAAGCAGCTCACACCACAGCCAAGGACTATTCTTAGTGAAGATGAACTGAATATAGTTCGATATGCAGCAGGGTATGTACCACATAAGCTTCTGAAAAAGCATAAAAAAAGTGATTCTGTTAAGTCAGCAAATTTGCATAGTTAGTGGAGATGAAACAAGCTTATTGCAATACCCTGTAACTTGGACTAAACTAATAAATAGAGGCAATCTATTTGAAATTAGTGACTGTACATTTCTATTTTTCCAACAGGTTGAACTTATTGTACAGAATAAGCTCTGCAATCTCAACACAACATCACACGAATGATGTACAGGTGAAGGATGATATTTTTCATTCTGTGTTAGAAGCTGAAATGTTCAGTTGTACTGGAGCATCCTATCTGCAGACATTTGCAAACAGGAACATTGTGATGAGCTTTTGAGAGAAATTGTACATATGTGATTGCAGTAAGCAGACATTCCACTGCTGGTGCCTGGCTTGAAATTTACAAGCAGTGCAAGCATAAGACAACCAAAAAACAGAAGTCATTACGTACATCACTGAAACAACTACACAATCCTTAACAATTATATTAACTCATTTACACCAGTAGATATAATTTATTTATGATTGTGTTCGCAAATATGAATGCATATAAATTACTATTGATACAGAATAACACTTTATTGACATTATGTATATGACACAGACTTAGTGTATTAAAAATGCCAGTTTTCGCTTTGCACACCTTTTGCACTTTGGTAATGCATCCCCATCTAAAATAGATGTTTCTTCAGTGGTATGTTTTCTCTTCCTAGAACTGTTTCTGGATCTAGTGCATGTGAGGCTTGTACCCTTAAGGTGACTGTGTTGTCCAAATATTCTTTAGCGGATGGGTTGTCATTTCGACCACCTTTGTATCTTTGTTTTCCAAAGAAAGCCTCAAGAGGATCGAACTGACAAAACTTTCACTTAGAATATATTTCACTCCAGGCTTTGAAGTAGATAGGTAGTTAACTCAACAAATGAGTTAACTTGAACTAAAATAAAAATGAAAACATAAAAATAATATGTGTATTACCTGACATCTTTAATCCTTCACGTGTTTCAAAGCATTGACTGTTTCATGGAGCTCGCTGCTCAACTTCCTTTTCCCATGTGCTTATATACCCTAGCAATCCTTCCTTCAGCCACTGTTATAATGGACAGGAATACAAAACTATAAATAAAAACTGTAATACAGTCCTGATATACATTGTGTATGCAATCATAAATACCTTGAGTCTTGCATCTTAAATTGAATGATAAGGTTGTAAATCTGGCTTAAGTTTAACTAAGTGTTCTGTAATACTGCAAACATTAAGACAGTCAAATAATTTGTCAAACATGGTTACAAATTTCTCTGTCTCTGTAGTCTCATCAACATTGCAGTACCGAAAAGCAATACTAACTGATTTGCTCAAAAAGCAATTAAATGTTTACTGAATGCAGTAAGTAATATACTCACCTGAGCTGCTACGTTCACTTGCATTCTTGAGTATGAGTCAAGTTGCAAATGTTCTTTTGTAATTTTTTTCAGTAAAGAAAGCCCAGATGATTGTCTGCTTTTATTAACTAGTTCTTGAAGATGTGCCCAACTTATGAATTGTCCATTTCTCTGTGCATCGTATACAATAAGGTACAAGTTAAGTGATACACCTCCCTCTCTTATATACTAACCGAGCATTCTAAAATGACTGTGTCCAAACGAATCTGACCAACAGTTCCTAGTAGTTTTCATTAAATGTGGTGTGTCAAACATAAAGTATGTATCTCTGTCATCGTCACTGAATATGTTTTTCATCTTGTATGTTAAATGTCTCAAATTCGTCATACAAATCATCGCTTACGATTACAAAGTCACCTCCAGATACTTCTTGCAGCTGTATTCCCCTAAACCATGTTCTGTATTCTGTCCATATTGACACTGTGGTGTCTTTAATTGCTAAGTGCGAATTCTCCTTCCTTTAGCTTTAAATCTTGTAATAAATCCATATGCATGACTGTAAATAAATGCATTAAATATACATACAACCAGTTCACTTACATCTAATGTTTCATCATCCTCCTTAGCTTCATAGTGAAGTTCATTTGCACCAGTTCTCCACAATCGAAGAAGATTTGAAGAATTCAACTGCTCCCATATACTAGAACAGTTGAGTTTGCCCAATTCAATCCCTTCACATTCCAATTCAACAGAGGCTTTTGCGCAATCATTTCTCTTTTTTGTAGCATCTTTTCATCACCATTCTGCACAGCTATGCAAGGCTTAGGATGTGTTCTACTTATCCTTTCTACAATACACTCTTTATTTTCCATTAGTAGTAGGTGGTAAGTTCCTTTCCCATGTACCTCTGTTATGATGTAAGGTTCAACATACTGTGCATCCAATATTCCTCCAGCTCTTTTCTTCCTTTCAAAATCAATTTTTAATACTAGGTCACCTATTACATAAGAATTGGATAGTGCGTGCTTCTATCATATGCATCTTTTTGTTTCTTTTGTGCTAAATGAATGCACTCTTTGACCATGGTGAGGGTTTTAAGACGCTGTTCACTTAATCTTTCAATCACTGACCCCAATTGTTCAGATTCCATTGATGTATGGACTGGCAATGTCCATTTCTACATCTATAGGCAGTACAGCTTTACGGCCAAACATCACCTCAAAAGATGTAAATGAGGTAGACTCATGGACTGATGTATTGTACGCATAGATGCATGTGTCCTACAAGTCATCCCACATATTTCGCTTCTCAGAAATGAACCTAACCAGCATGTTTTGAAGAGTTTGGTTGAATATTTCGTCAAGTCCATTGCCCTTTAAGATCAAATGTCAGAGTAATGTTTAAAACAAGAAAGTACACTGTAGTGGCTAATTACAAATGGTATACCAGTACATGCGTGTAAATTAAAAATACAGGCTAACCTGTGGGTGATACGGTGTAGTGAAAATCCTTTTTATTCCTAAAGACATAGCCAATTGTGCATCAAGTTCATTCTTAAATTCTAATCCATTGTCAGAGGTTAAAAGCTTCGGAACCATTCTCATTAATAACTGTTATGTATGAGACAAAGTAAAACCATGCCATGGCATGGTTATGAGTCATGCAGGAGTTCACCTTGAACAGTGCATTTGAGACACCATTAGCATTTTTAGTAGGCAGTGCAACAGCTTCAACAATTTTGGAAAGTAATCACTGATTGTTAACTGTACCATGTTTCCCTTGCTTGAAGCAGGACTGATTGGACCAATAACATCATGATACCATGGAGCTTTCTCTGGTACTGGATGGAACTCTGCTTTTGATGTGATCATTTTCCTGCTGACTCATTGGCACACATCACATGAGTGAATCTATGATAAAAGTTACATGTAATATAATGAGTACATATATTCCAGTGGTAGACCAGCTTTAATTGCTGACCTCAGCATACGAGGAGTGTGGCAGCCACAAACTGCGGCGTTGCAAGATGTTCGTGTCGTATACACTGACGCCCAGTCTTATGCTAGTCGCACTATTGATGCTGTGCTATGTTCAGCAGAACAGGAAAAGAAAAGAAAGTACTCAGAGCTGTTGAGAAAGACGTGCTTCATTTACACCTTTTGTAGTCTCTTTAGATGGGGTCTTGGGTCATGATGCACAACATCTGATGAAGCGCCTGTGTGACCAAATTGCGATGAAGTGGGAGAAGTCACATTCTGAAGTAATGGGATGGGTTCATGCCAGAATGGCTTTTGCTATTTTACGTGCAACAAACCTTTGCTTGGGTGGATCCAGGGTAAAATGGAGAAGTGGATATGGCATGGGGATGATGGAGCCGGCCTCCCTCATTTTCCTCACTGATGTGGTTTTATTATTCACCAAAAATGTTCATTTCAATGCAACTATATATTTTTGTCTAAGTGCATGTTGTGTACTGTAGCATCATGTGTTTTGTCAGTACTGCAGTAGAATAACACCGGTGTTGTATGGATAAACATTACCATGAGAATAACAGCTTAACATATTCCACAAAAGGTAACATGATATAGTGTAGCATACCATTTCTTTCACATCTTTGACTATCCCATTCCTAATGTAGCGCTCAGTGATCCTTTTGACTGTTCGCTTCTCGCCCATGTGCCCAGCAGTTGGATCGAGATGGCAAGCAGCTAAAATCTTCAACTGCTCTTCTCGGGTTCAGACGAACCTCAATTCAAATATCTAACGTCCACAGAATGATGATATTAATTCCAATTCTTGAACGACTACGTATGATTAACCCCTGTACACTTAAGCTTTTGTCTTTTTTCTTCTTTTGAACGTAACAACGCACACCGCAGCCTTTCTTCTGATGGCTCTTTTCAGGATATCGCTACTGAGATCCGCTAGGGTACCTGGCTTCTGTGAGGTATAGAAAGACTGGATCAGTATCAACCTTGACAGAGTCGGACAAAGGCTGTTCAGCACTCTTGGTAACCACACTCTTCTCCATTTCTGTCGATCGCAACTCTTCCAATCACGTGGAGTAATAAGGTGATAATTCCCCCGCTTGATAATACATGTAAGGAATTGGTTGAAGATAGGCATGTACGAATTGGTTGCATGACGAAGTATGCATGCTGACAGATAGTTTACAAAGATGGAGATTGAAAAAATGGCTATAATGATCACTTACATGTAAATGCACCAACTTTATACAACAGTACATGTATGTAATTTCAAGTGTTCTTTTCAGCAAAATGTGTATAACACATATTAAACATAGCAGAAAACTTAATCCGACATCCTATATAGCTTACGGCCCTTTCTCACTACCCGGTACACTTTTGGCAAAGCCGGTACACTTTTCGCAACCATAATTGTACCGGGCGGTACAATTTTGGTTGCGAAAATTGTAATTGTCGCCCGTTACATTTTTTGCGTGACAGGTCCTACTTTCCTAAAAGTGCGCACTGTCTGTATCATGCAAGCGCACGTCACAGTGCAAAAAGTTTGTTATGCGACACTGTATATCATAGCGTATATTCGAATATAAGTAGCAATATCAGCAGTCTGCGTATAGAACATTATAAGCAAATACGTATATTGAAATATAGTCAGTCATGTGCGGTTTCTGGTATCTTAGCAAACCTTTGAATTTCATTAATGTTACACGGTTTGGTGAACCGCGCACCATCGTAATTTCGGCTTTGACCTTCCGTAAACCAGTTCTCCGCCCTCCCCCCCCCCCACTCCCCCTTTGCATCTGCTTGGTTTATAAAACTTTCTTCGCACGTATAAGTGGTACAACACCAAACACAAATATTCAAACACCATAGTGCCTTAAGACAGCGGTTCCTAAGTACTAACTTAGTGTGACCTGATAAAGACGAGAATATAATAACATTTCGTGCCAATTGAAATGGCCATACTTACCTCTAGTGATGGACTTGTTGGTGCTGACTAACCAAATGCGCACAAAAGAAAAATACATTTTAGTGCCCCCAGCGTACTTACCAGTTCGAATAGAAACGCTGCAGAAAAGCAAAATGAAGGTAGCAAAGCCATTGCGTACTTACCTCAGCAGAATCGACCCGCGCTTGTGATAGCCGAAACCCATAGTCCTTGAGACAGCGGTCCCCACGTACTACGTGACCTGATAAAGACGAGAACATAATAACATTTGGCATCAATTGAAATGGTCATACTTGCCACTGTGTAACTTACCTCAGCAGAATTGGCCGCTTGTGATAACCGGAGACCAACCCCAATAAAGTGCATTGCACACAAATTGTGAGTCGCTTTCCGTATGCTAGGCTTGCTTTCAGCAGGTTGATGAGGCTGATGTACTGCATCACAAACGCATCCCCAAAATAACACAAACGTGATAAGCAAAGTCACGTACCTTTCCAGGCCACACTTACACAGGAACCCGCCAAAATTAGCCATCACGTGCAATGGCATACTCTAATTGGTGCACTTTTAAATTTGGTTATAAATAGTAAATAACAACGATAACAGCACTAACCTATTGACAAGTAAGACTATCACCTATTTCTTGAACTGGCATAAGAAATCTTCAATGTTACAACATTTACAAGCCTGCGTGAATTTGTAAAAAACAATACAGGTTGTGCAATGGGCGAGCGAAGTGACGTTATCTGTGTTATCCGCCATTTTGAGTGTCAAAAGCAATAGTATGGGCAAGGCTTGTTGTGCAGTTGGATGCAGTAATCGTTTCATTCGGGCGTTCATTTTCCTCAAGATGAAGAACGTAAGTCCCAGTGGATAGCAGCAGAGGGGCGCAAAGATTGGATTCCAAATGAGTACTCGTGGATATGTAGCGTACACTTCGTTTCGGGGGAATAGAGCAACAACCTCCTATCCCCTGATTATGTTCCTTCCTTATTCGAGCACGTGAAGAGCCCTTTGAAGAGGAAGCGTGTGCATGATATGAACAGATTCCACAGAACATTGGAGGTGATAAAAAGGAAGTTGGTAAAAAAAAGAATTGATGCTGCAGAGTCTTTGCTACAGCTATCGGAACCTGAGGCCAATTATTCCAATCTACACTAACAATGCCTCTCTCATACGCAACATACGGGTCTTCAAGCGCACCAACCAGCTCCAATTTTACCTTGTAACGCTGTTTGGCAGTGTCATGAAGCTAATAGTAATACTCAGAGTACTTGGCCGTACTTTCTAGCTGCATTTAATCACACGAAATGGCTCAAACGGTATAGTCAGGAACCTCTAATCACTCTATTACGGATAGACACGTGTCTGCTTTTGACACTCAAAAAGGGCGCTTAGCAAAGGTTGCTATTTATTGATGACGATTTATGACGCTATTGCACAACCTCTATACCATACTTTCCATATCATTATGTACTGTATATCCATTCCAAATTGAACAATAATGGTAAGAATCAAAATGGTACACATTAACATTTCAAAATTGTAATGACACACACTTGCACGTACATGTCCACACGCTCGCGGACACACACACTAGCACATACACGCAGATGTCCATGCACACGCATAAACACACAACACACAGACGGACACACAGTCTCACGTACACACATGACAGATGTCCACACACACGCATACAGACAGATGTCCACACACACGTATACACAGACAGATGTCCACACACACGCATATGCACAGACACACACACTCAGACAGATCTCCCACACAGACAGATGTCCACACACACATATACACACAGGCAGATGTCCATCAGTATCGAATTCCGCCTTCCACATTGAGCGTGTCAAGTTCGGTTTGTACTGCTAAGTACTAAAGACAAGCGCCGGCTCCTTAGTAATTAGATGCTTATGAACGCTTATACAAGAATTGATAACTCGCAGACAAATATACACACAGAATATGTGAAACTTGAATATACACGGTGGTATGATATAAATATACTTACGGGGGTATATTTTGTACACTTAATTGTGCCTATATAAACAGTGACGTATTTAACACTTGCGGATTCTTGAATATACGCCGTCTTATATTTCAAATATAGTACTCAGGCGTATATTTTGGCGTATTCTCAAATATAACTAAAAATATACCGTATCGTATATCTAACTTTTTGCACAGTGCGTTGCAAAGACTTCCCCCCCGCTAGTTAACACTTTTAGTGTTATATAGGTTTCGTTTGTTGAATAGTCTTGGATAGTCGTTCTGCATCGTGTAGCACTAAGACGATGTGTGATGTTTAATTTAACCGCTACTGTACATCAGTATTCAGTATTAGTATGTGTATGCATCATCCAGTGTGTGTGTGTGTGTGTGTGTGTGTGTGTGTGTGTGTGTGTGTGTGTGTGTGTGTGTGTGTGTGTGTGTGTGTGTGTGTGTGTGACTGTGTGTGTGTGTGTGTGTGTGTGTGTGTGTGTGTGTGTGTGTGTGTGTGTGTGTGTGTGGTGTGTGTGTGTGTGTGTGTGGTGTGTGTGTGTGTGTGTGTGTGTGTGTGTGTGTGGTGTGTGTGTGTGTGTGTGTGTGTGTGTGTGTGTGTGTGTGTGTGTGTGTGTGTGTGTGTGTGTGTGTGTGTGTTGTGTGTGTGTGTGTGTGTGTGTGTGTGTCCGTCCTGTTTGTCACTTTGTGTTCGTGTGTTCTGTTGCCTGGTTACTTTTGTATTGCATTTGTTGCCATCACTAACAACTTTGTTTTCATTTCCTAACATTCAGGGCACAGTCCAGAGCTAGTCAGCTACTTTCTGTTCTCCTATCCCGTACAAAGCAGTGAAAACTAGCGTCCTTTAGTCATTATCATTTCACTATATCAATGCGCGCATTCAAATGAAGTGTGATTTTGTCGTGGCTTTTTATTACAAATATGTAATAGTCACAGAACACATCAATGGGAATCCAAACCACAGCACAAAACGCCCCGCTGTGTATTTTTGATAAAGCGATCGCCTCTCTAAACAACGAGTATCTACGACGTAATTGGCATGTTAGGCTGTTAATTCAATTACAATTGATCAATAATTCTCACGTGATTTCGAATATTGTGGTTGTCTGATGGAAAGTGCCGGAATCGAAGAGCAGGTAAACATGCGCTAAAGTTAAGGCAAAGATGATTTGAATGTAGTGCTCAGATGGTGTATCGCCTTTCATCGGTTGTTTGGAATTAGAATCTATCAAGCCAGGCCGCGAGTCGAGTACGCGGTGTGTATTGTTTACGAAGGTAAATTTGATATTCCATTACAAAATCTTACACGCGTTTGGATGACAGTAAATGGTGTTCAGAGATGGTGATGGAAATATGTACCGGGGCGTGGTGTTAATAAATGGCTCTCCGGGGAGGGAGGGAGGAGGAAGGGGGGGAGAGCAACTATTTCCTAAGCATGTCCAGGGACGGTGTTACCAAATATAAGTACCGTCTCGGATATTATCTCTGCCTCTCGGCCATTTCTGTTCCACATACAGATACGTTCAGAATTGGCTGTACCATTTGCATGAAATGTGATGGTCTTTCTAAGATCTTGTGATTCAATCAATATGAAAATCAAAATGTTTCATCTGACTTCTGATAACTAGTATAGGAAGCAAATTAGCGTCTTGGATATGATTGCTTTGAGAATATCAAGTAGTGCGAAGTCTACCATGTCAGGCTACGATTAATGCAACAGACTCTTGGTTCGATTTGATCTACAATCCATGGTGGTTACTACCATGTTTAAAAACACGTACAGTGTATCTAGCAAACAATTGTATCCTGTAATGGAGAGTGTGTGAAAGAAATTAAATGGCTAATCTAACTTAATTCTGAGTATACCTACATGTTGGATTCATAGACCTTTTTGTAGCATTTCATTTGAATATACATCCCTTTGTAACAGTCTCTCATTTTACTTCAATGCACTAACACAAGTTATATGTAACACAAGCTAGGAAAAAGGACTAAACAAACTAACACGTAAGCACAGCACATGACCTACACACACTGTATAAGGGCTGGCTCCCCCTTTGTGTAATGAATGGGTCCCATATTCACTTAATACTTAATAAAATGCCCATATTTGTTAGTTTCCTTATGACTATAGACAGATATCCTTAGTCTCCATTGCTTCAACAAATACATGTCTTGTGCTAGTTCAGGTGTTACATCACCAATATGTTCATTTCATCAAGTACTTGACTGGCAGGGTATGAAAGCTCTGCCTCATCAGGCTCCTGTAGCCTTCATCCAATTATCTTCATCCTTTTCCGTATGAGAAAAGGGCTTTCCAACTGTGTCTCCTTCAGCATCACCGATACCGTCACTCTCAAGCCTCACACCATGGGGCATATCCTTTCGATGAACAAAGTGGACAACATGATGATGTCTTTTCAATGAATAAATACTGGCTTCTGTGTGCTGCATCAGAAAGTTGCTTAAAAACTTTATATGGTCCTTCCCCACCCCCTATGGAATTTTCAATTGTATCTTTATTTATGTAGTATAGCTGGGTGTGCCAAAGTCATGCACGTTGACCTTCTTGGAACCTCTCTCATGTATCTTCCTGTCATATATCACTCTTGCCTAATTTGTTGCTAGCTAGTCTTCTTTTGTTCCCTCTGAAGTATTGAGCAAATTTATGTTGTATTTCCCAGAGGATCCTAGAGGAGAAGTTATTATTTGTCAGTATGGTGGCTGCACTCTGACTAAGGTTCCCCCGCTTGAGTCTGAATTAATAAAAGACAAGAACTACACCTTATCACCCATTATGTAATGGTGAAATTGAAATGTTCAACACAACATTAGCTAATATCTTGGCAACAATCTTGAAGAACCGTCACCTTGAGATTTAAAAATAGCTTGCCTAGCTACAATACCCTTTTCCACTCAACCATGGGATATACCTTTTTTCGTTATGCATGGTATGAAGTGTGGTCCCCAAACTTCCCAATCTGAATACGCACCCAATGTCATTGCCTGGTTGGGAAGTAGGTATGCCATATAGTATTTTGTGAAATGGTTGCATCTATCAGTAATAATTTAGCTGTTGCCTTTCACTATTCAAACTGGCCTTGGAGCTGTGTTATCGCAACAGCACGAAAGTTGTTTGTTACAACAATAAGCTGCTCAGCAAAGAGGAACTCGGTCACAATGAAGTTGTCATGTTTATAACGAAAGTCATGCTTTTTAGGAGACATTGTTATATATGGACTGACCGTGGTGTATTGGTTTGGTTGCAGAACTTCAAGGAGCCAGAAAGCTACACTATAATTCATCACAGAGGGCATACACATGCCAATGCTGATGCTATATCACACATTAGTTACATGTATATTGTATCGCAATGGACACAGTCGGCATTGGGTGAGTGTTTTGATTGTTCTTGGATCTGAAGTTTTGAAGCAGGTGCAGGAGGCTTGTACAGGAGAGCATCTTGAGGAGGAAAAAATAACAATACACAAATTTTGCGAGAGGATACATGGAAGTGATATAGAACCTGAAAAGATTGCGCCGAAACCAAGAGCCCCATTAGAAAACATTCACACTGGGTACCCAATGGAGATGGTCAGATTCAACTTTGTGGGACAACTACAGTAGTTATTTAAAAAAAATTTGAAATGTATTTCACAACGCTCTGTCTACTCGTAAATCTTGTCCTTTCAAGTCAACTTATGCAGAGGCATGCAAGCTCTGAGAATGACGATAATAGTTGGCAAGACGAGTCAGAGCGTAGTGTTTCTTACAGAACATTTCATAATGGTCCACTACACCCTGAAAGAGAATTGATTGGTGCCCTATACCATTCTAAATGTAAGAATCTATATATATGGAGTTACGGCTGTGGGATCAAATTTCATAATATCCAGTGACAGTGTCATAAATGTATGCTGAACCTAGCATTTTGCTCATGTTGTAATTTGTCACAAGGCTTGACACCAGTTTTATGCAACCCCATTTAAACCTTTGAGATGCAGAGAGAGACACATAGTAATATTGATGGCCACAATTGTGTGTATATGACATTTATCTACAATTGGAAGAGATATTAATAAATATACATGTAGTAATATTCAGTTTTATGCTAGCAAGATTATAGAATAATATAATATTCATCTGAGACCTTGCATGTAGCACATTAGTTTACATTGTATTGGCTGAATGATGATAGTGCTTTCAACTGCAAATACTTCTTTAAAGCCTGCAACTGTGACATTATATGCATGTTTTATATTGCAAGTCAAGTACAATTTGTTGTAGTCAGCACTGCAGTAGGCTGAGAGAAGGATGATGACTTTGCATCACTTGATTTCCTGCTCATGAATGGTTGCAGGGTATACATTCTGTAGTACAGTAACGATATTGCATGTGACATGTCATGTGGTTTTGTAGTTATAGCGGAGATCACTTTGGACAGGTTCAGGCTTCAAACAAATATCAAACAGCATGCATCCTGAAGAGAAATAAACAAGCAATTCATGGTTGTTATCTTGACATAACATTGTTGTATGGCCAATGCAAACATCATCACATTGAGCATATATTGAAATCTGTAAGGGTTCAGCGCCTAACCATGCATTACTCATTACTGGAACACATTCACAACATGCAGTGGGCTCACACACTGCTGCATGCTATCATTCCCAGATGTGCTAATACATCTGCTCACCTATAACGGTATGCTATACAAATACAGTTTCTGCAATGGACTCATACAGACATGTTCATTAAAATGCTTTGGTGTTCAATTCTTGAAATGTAGCTAACAATTAAGGCAAGTGCTCTGTACTCTACACTTGACAACATACCTTTGTGCAGTGTCAGCAGCCAGTGTAATCACAACACAACACAACACAACACACACAATAGGTGCTGGGAAAGGTTTATGATTGGATGTGATTATTGTCATGAATGGTACCATTGAACTTGTGTTGGGCTTTCTGAAGATCAGGGCCATTTGCTATTGGGAATGTAATAACTATTAATGAATATAACACTCTACAAATATGCATGTACATGTAATTGTGATGATTTTAGGCAAAGTAGCAACCTCAATGCTAGTCCAGTCCGAAAGGTCATACTTCTCACTGTAATTCCATTTCACAATGTATATATACAATTACAATATCGCTGTTTATACCTAATGCCTACTAACAGTGAGACTGTGAAGAAACCGTTCTCAAACACTATCTGTAGTGTGTGCTCCAAGCCCTACATTGATCCGAGAATTCTGCCATGTTTGCACTCTTTCTGTCTACAATGTCTCCATCGTGAGATAGAGAAAAGTGGTTCCCAACAAATGTTCCAAGTGTCCCATCTGTGATCGAAACACCAGCATACCATTGGGAGGGGCCAGTGTTCTCCCTCAGAACCTCCATCTTGGATTTGAAGTAGAGGTAGCAGGGTACATGTCCAAGATGACCAGTAACAGTGATGTAGCATGTGACCAATGTGCTGAAGGAAGCAGTGATCCTGCAGTGGTGTTCTGTTGTGCTTGCCATCACTTCCTGTGTGCCTTCTGCCTTGAGCACCACAAGCGCAATCGGATATGGTCCAAACACAAAATTGTTGGACTAGACCAGGAGGGAGCCAGACAACTGCATACCACCATGAAGCCAAGCGATTATTACTGCTCTCAGCCTAATCATGAAAAAAATGAACAAAACATCTATTGTGAGACTTGCGAAATCACTTGTATGTATCTATTGCGCCACATTTACCCACAAGAACCACATCACAATAGAACAGACTTCAGTAGCTAAGACCCCATCAAATAGAAATCACAGAAGCACTTAGAGATGCAAAAGAGATAGTGGCAATGCTAAATGGAGCCATTAATGGAAATAACAGGTTGATAGAACAAGTTGAAATCTCTAAATAGGAATACTTCGTTGGCCATTAGCCAGGCCTTTAAGATACTGAAACAAACATTGGAAGAAAGGGAAAACATTTTATTATCAGAATTGGAAGCCATTTCACTTCACAAGATAACAGCTCTGACCCTCCAGAAAGAACACTTTGAGAAGATGGTTGGAGACATTGGTCACTACACTGATATGGCATCCCAGATCCTGCAGACCCACACTGACCATGAGATTGTAGCATTGGGAGGACTCATACCCACTGAACTGCAGGCCACCCTCAAGAGGGTCCAGACCATTTCCCTCACTCCAAACCAACGCAACAACATAACTGTATCTGTGCAAACAGGTAATCTTATACATGAATTGTCCGAATTTGGAAGAATCTTTGAGCTTTGTCCTTCTCCACCTTCAAGCGCATGGACATCCACATCAGTAGCCAAGGTGGGGGACCAGGTACCATGTTAAGGTACAAATCAAGACCTCACAGGGGGAGGAGTATCCACATGGTGGTGTAGAGGTGAAGGGTGAGATGAGGTCCAAGACCCATAATGGAGCACTTGTGTATGGAGAGGTGGAGGACCACAGGGATGGTACCTACACCATCACCCTCACCCCTCAAACTGCTGGTCCTCACCAGCTCCTCATCACAATGGATGGTCAGCATGTGCAGAATAGTCCTTGTAACCTTGACGTGAGGCCTAACTACCTTACCTTATGTAATCCCCAGCATGTGGTCAAGTGCAGCAAGAATCCAATCAGTATTACCATCCATG
The DNA here is from genome assembly GCA_013339895.1 of Ephydatia muelleri. Taxonomy (NCBI): domain Eukaryota; kingdom Metazoa; phylum Porifera; class Demospongiae; order Spongillida; family Spongillidae; genus Ephydatia; species Ephydatia muelleri. Next base: position 6,237,529 of record JABACO010000004.1, on the reverse strand, counting down.
ATAATGGAGATATATATGCAGGTAGCAGTACTCACTGCATTTATGTGTTTGATCAAACAGGTCAACTAAAGAATACCATAGGTAGTCGAGGAGAGGGTGATGGTGAGTTCTTTTATCACATTGGTATATCCATCAAGGGAGACATGTTGTATGTTGCTGATAGTGGCAACCATCGTGTACAGAAGCTGACATCAAGTGGAAAGTTCCTTCATAAGTTTGGTCAGCAGGGATCAGGTCAGGGAGAGTTCAATTTACCAGTGGCATGCATCATTGACTCTAACAAACTGATTGTTTCTGACTATAATAATAATATTCGATGAAAATGGTGGTTAGATATTAACCATAAATGATAATGTTCCATCAGGTACTCATACTTTTCAGAATTCTTGTGGTCTTGCTTTGGATCCTCAGGGAAACATTCATGTTGCAGCCTATCATTCAAACACTATCAAAGTGTTTACCAAAGAAGGTGTCTATGTCAGAATGTATGGTGATCCTAATGGTCCCACAGGACTAGCCATTGATGATGAAGGTTACAGCCTTGTCAGTGAGTATGATGGCAATTGTCTCTCCATTTATGATCCAGAAGGAAACAAGATCCACACGTGGGGAATCTGAAGAATCCCTGGGGTACTGCACTAGATCCTAGAGACGGTAGTGTATATGTTACTAACTCTGGTGCTGGTACTGTTTGGAAATACTCTGTGTAAGAATGAATGATATGTTATGATAATGCTAATGATGTATATGCTGAGTACCATTTGTAATTAGTGCTATTCATGACTTTACATAAATCTGTATTTTATTTATTGATGCTAGAGTAAATTGATTATAGAGTACTAGAAGGCCCACTGCATGCAATAAAAAAAGCTGTTGTTTGCATTTTCACACATCCATATCTCTTTAAATTGCCCACATTTGAGCATATGGGTATCGTTTCCACGAAAAAGGCATGCATGTTTTGTTTTTTTCAAGATTTCCAATTTTTGATATTCTAAAAGTCTGAAATGTCCTCTACACATTGCTTCTTATGCACTGAGAATTGGAGTATCTGTCATGGAGGTGTAAGGCTCTGAATATTTAATTAGTCATACATTTCAACGCAAGCATATCAATCACAGGAAAAAGTTAGAAACGTCCAGGCATGGGTTTTCAGGGTGGTTTTTAGCATAAAACCACTCTGTGATTGGATCGATGTCTAGCGTGGGAATAGCCCATCCTAAGATTAAGCATCCAGGTTGGGAATATCGTAAAAACCATATGCATATGGTTTTTACCACCGTGGACGCTTAATCCCAGGATGGTTTTTTACCGCAATTCCCATGCTAGCCATCCAATTCTAAAGTGTGTAAATAAATAACACCCTGAAACCCATGCATGCCTGGACGTTTCTAACTTTTTCCTGTGAATGCTTTTGAGTGTACTTGAAATTTTATAATTTTTGCGTTATAGGTCCCTCTTCGTGAAAACGATCCCATATCCTTATTGCACACCACCGGTGAGATCCATTACACTAGACAATATGTCATATTCCCAGGGACAGCGTGCTTATTAATAAAATTCTATTGATAAGCAGGCAGCAGAAGATGTAGCATACTTTTCTCATATGATTGTCTCACAATCATAGAAAAATTGCTAAATAAATGTAGCTATAGATTACTAATTAATTTCAATTGTATGACTTTAGAAATGATTAACCTTCAAGTTGCTTAATAACAAAAATGAATATTCAGTTTGTTTAATAATCACTGATACACAGCATATTACTTTTTTTCCTGCTTTATTTGCTCATGCAATGATTAATTGAGTGTTGTAATATGTGCATGGTTTGAACTTATAAAGATTTTTTCCCCATCAGTGCCTTGATGGCTTGGCATTGTTCCAGGTCAAGTCTAGTCTCGTACCCAGACCCTAGTACGTCACAGCTGCGGATGGATTACATCACCGCTACGCTAGAACTAGTTATAGTTCTAGCGTAGCAGTGATGTAATCCATCCGCAGCTGTGACGTACTAGGGTCTGGGTACGAGACTAGGTCAAGTCCTGTCCGACGTCCGTGGTTTTTGTAAAGAATGATCCACATGGTCTTCAAAGGACAGCCTTGGGGTATAGTTCCTCTTGCATGGCCCTATTCTGTGTGGAAAGATCCACCCATTTCGTGGCGACTCCCGAAGTCAACCCCTCCGCTCCGTCACCCGATCCAAACGTCCAGCCATCCAGATGGCCGCCTCCTAATAAAGGCGCATCTAGCGCGTACATAGTGGCTTCAGCCAAGGATGGCAAGTACCATGAGGTGGCTAGCCTACATGTACCAATCTTTAAGGCAAGGGCTACGTCCAAGGAGAGAGCTGAGCTGTAGGGTAGGTAGTATTAACTAGATGACTGCGCGCGCCTTTTTCAATTCTCATTTATATGATCATAATATGGGACGGTGTCCAGCAAAATCACCCTTCTGGAGTTTAAATTTTATCACTATAAAAATTGTACGTTACTCAACGTAGCATATCTTCACAACGGTTTGATGTTTTACTTTCAAATTTCGTACACTTGTTCACACATCATTTCTCTCTGTGCAATCCTATTTTGGTGCTCTAAATATTTACCATGCAATGGTTGCAAAAGGTCTCTAACCCAATGGGTTAGAATTCCACACTTCTCCAGATACGAGGATGATAACGCGTCAAATTCGGAGTGTACATAGAAGAGTCCTATAGCTTTTGATTTCTGCAGATCGTTAAGTTAGTTCTTATCCGTTACGGAGATATAGATTTTCATAGTAGCTCTTCATTTCTCGCCACTCACGTTAGCAACCCACTCTACCGATGCGATTATGTAATGGACACACGCCTTTTCCCCAAAATTTACGTATGAACCCGGCGGGCCCGCTTTGAACTATCGCTCAACTAGCTGCTGCCAGGCCCGTGCGTAGGATTTTGGAAATGGGGGTTCGATTAACCGCCAGGGAATAAAGGGGGCGTCGATGACAAAATACGGCAAAGTGCGGGGAAGCTTTGAGTATCGTTAAAAGTATTCTCCAATCAGTCACACAAGATCAACCCTCTCTACTTCAGTGCACACAAGATCAACCCTCTCTACTTCAGTGCACACAAGATCAGCCCTCTCTACTTCAGTGCACACAAGATCAGCCCTCTCTACTTCAGTGCACATGCACAAGATCGGTCCTCTCCACTTCAGACACAAGGTCAGTCCTCTCCACGTCAATGCACACAGACATGCGATCAGATTGAGAGTCAGTGCGAGAGAGACTGTAGGTCAGTGGCTATGCTCTCTGTACCATCAGCCGAATGAGATGGCATATTATCAATATGATCGGTACAATGTCGAAAGTATTTGCATGGTGATATCGCCTTGCTTCTGATTGCTACCACTGAGTCTTTTACGTGTCGCCATTTTCGATCGGGAGGAACCGGGCCGGGGGGGGAGGGTTCGATCGAACCCACTGCGCACGGGCCTAGCAGCTGCTACCAGTGCTACGTGGTATAGTAGATCAGACGATTGTGTTTCGTACGGTATGTTTCAACATGAAACAGTATCGCTCGACGTTCATATGTATCGCTTGGGTCATGGTAGTTTACATTGTGCACCCTTTTTCTATATCTGCTCAGTGCATGTAAGCATGCATGTACCATGCCTTCTAATCATGGGACCACCTTCTTCACCCTCTACACTAGTCTGGGGACCGGATGACTTCAGTTATCTGGTACCCAGACTACCTCTACTCTGTATGGCATATCCCTCTAGACCATTCATATTGTCTGCTTTTCTTTCTACCCAAATATTAATTTGCTCTTACCATAAGCCTATATGTATCAATGCTGTATTTATGTGCTACGTACATTAATTCACCTCCTATTTGATGCCCATTGATTTTCTTTTCTATGTGCTCCATATCCTACTTTAATCCATCTTTTGTTATGTTCTACCTTGTGCATTGCTATTTGCAATCTAATCCTAGGTGATGATTGAAGGAGACTTCATCTCTCACTGTAGTAGGTGGACACAACTTCCTCCTGGTATACTAGAGCCACATGGTCACAACCTTCACCTAGTGCTGCACCATTTTCATGTTCAGCATCACCATTGGACACAGTGAAAGGTTGGTTATTTGGGATGTTGATCCTGTGCCATGCACCCCCAAACTCGTAATGGCAAGGGGAAGCAAATAGGAGGGCATCTCATGTCTGTTCAACGTATGCATCAGTCAAACCTCGGATGCTTCCTTGCTAGCAATTACTTTATCTATGACTGTTTCACACAAACACACACACACACACACACACACACACACACACACACACACACACACACACAGACATACAATGGTCACCCTTCTCTGACCACCCCTTATCTGCACTCATGGCCACCCTTCTCTGCACTCATGGTCACCCTTCTCTCATGGTCATCCTTCTCTGCACTCATGGTCACCCTTCTCTGCACTCATGGTCACCCTTCTCTGAACTCATGGCCACCCTTCTCTGCACGTACTCATGGTCACCCTTCTCTGCACTCATAGCCATGCCCCCTTCTCTGCACTCATGGTCACCCTTATCGCACTCATGGCCACCCTTCTCTGCACTCATGGTAACGCTTTTCACACACACATACGCACACATACACACACACACATAACACACACACATAACACGCACACACACACATAACACACACACACACACATAACACGCACACACACACATAACACACACACACACACATAACACGCACACACACACATAACACACACACACACACATAACACGCACACACACACACACACACATAACACACACACACACTCCTTACCAGCCATTCCTTCTACAACTCATGCTAGCAGACTGGATGTTAGGAAAATAGGCTGGGACCATGCCAACGTATCCATACCAGCTTCTAAAACCTGGAAATGACTCTGTGCGTACCACAGCATCTGGAGACAACTTCTTTGATGTGTGTGTATCAGTGGTACGTACAAAGATGGATTGCACAGGTGTACCTTAGTTTACATGTATGTGGATGCCTGTATGGTGTCGGAGGGTGTATGAGGGTGCGAGTGTGTCCTCCCGTCCATCCACCACTCCCAGTTTCTTATTGCATCCTATTGCTGGAATGCAAGAGCACCTGTCACACCCAGATGGGAGGAGACACTGGTGCTTGATGTTCATATCTATGGCATTCCCCACCACTTGGTCATGTTGCCCCCAATGATGAACATGGAGTTCTATGACATTGACATAAGTGGTGAGTAGGAGCGTGTGTGGTGTTTGTAGTGTGTCCATTATGACTTGATAAGTTGTTGTCAGTGTGTCTAGAAATACATGCCATTAATCTTAGCTGAACTGTTTGTGCATTTACACTGTACATGTACATGTATGTGGTACATGGATTATATGTGTGGAAGGTGCATCGATTGATATACATTCTCACATATCTGGTGCATGTATGTTAGCACGTGGTACATCTCCCCCCTTCCACCCCTCTGCTAGATGGCCATGCAGTTGGCACACTATCGCTTGCACAAGACGTTTGTGCTCACCTACAAGTCAACCCAAACCAGGTTTTCTATACCTCCTCCTACTCCCCCTACCTCTCCTCCTCTTCCTCCTCCTCCTCCTCTTCTCTCCCTCTTCCTCCTCCCTCTCCTCTTCCTCCATCTCCTCCTCTCCCTCCTCCTCCTCCTCTTACCTACCATCCCATTGCATCCACCCTCCCCCTTCACCTCCACCCTCTCTCTCTTCCTCCTCTTCCTTCAACCTTCCTTCCCATTGCATCCACCCCTCCCCCGCCTCATCCCTCCCTCCCATCCTCCCTTACTCCTCACCCCTAAAAAGAAGTATCATGCACAAGCAGCAGTGTTACCTACTAAGGAGGGTCAGCCAGGATAATCAGAGAAAGCACAACCAAGTGATCAAGATATCTCTCAGACTTTAGCTAGTGAAAATCACCATGTGGATGGTGCTACTGAACCAGGGAAAAGAAAAAGAAGGAAGAAATCAGAGCTGATTTTGTCCTTTGCATGCACAATGTGTGATAAGAGATATGATACCAGTTCTGCTCTGCACACGCATGAACATAAAATTCATGAATAAATGATAAGAGACATGTGTCGAAAGAAAAATTCAGCTTTAACTATTGGTATTGCAAGTCATGCAGTGTACTGTAAATTTGCAAGCACTACGAATCATTTTGGTACTTCAGCATAGACATGTAATGTATGATGGGTGGGGGAGATGTAGCAATATACCCTATGTTTGGTTATTTTACAACTAAAAAGGTGACAATGCAACAACCTAGCAGGCACTGCCAACAATTAGGCAGGGACATCAGATGTTACACCCCCACACCTCCTCCTGTTTCCCCCTCTCCTTATTTGCAGTGTACTTTCCTTAGTGCTATGACATGCATACATGCAGTTCAAAACTACTTTTTCTAACTTCCATGAAGAACATGTACAAGGTACCTGTGATTCTGTGTCATTTGGCTTGCTTGTCTATGTAAACCACTGACCACCCACAATCTGTACTGATAAGGGTTTAATAATATTCAGAAAAGGCTTGCACCAACATACATCCACTGTAGAGTTCAATCTCAACAAAATTCTAGTGCAAGCTCTGTATCTCTTGTAGTAGCCTTTTCTGACTGCCTGCAAATCCCACAAATACATTCCACTGCCTAATATATATATTGGGGATGGAACACATCCTTTGAAACCATAGTTATAGTGTGTAAATATTAAAACCCATCCCTAACCAAGGGGTGGATGTACACTGTAATGGGAAGGAAGGTAGAGGGAGGAGGAGGAGGAGGGGGAGGAGGGGGAGAGGTGGATGCATTGGGAAGAAAGGTAGGAGGAAGAGGAGGAGGAGGAGGGGTGAGGAGGAAGAGAGGATGGGAGGGAGGGGAGGGGGAGAAAGGGGAGGAGGAGGAGGAGGATGCAATGGGAAGGAAAGTTGAAGGAAGAGGAGGAAGAGAGAGGGTGGAGGTGAAGGGGGAGGGTGGATGCAATGGGATGGTAGGTAAGAGGAGGAGGAGGAGGGAGAGGAGATGGAGGAAGAGAGAGAAGGAGAAAGACGGAGAGAAGAGAAGGAGGAAGAGGAGGGGGAGTAGGAGGAGGTATAGAAAACCTTGTTTGGGTTTACTTTTAGTGAGCACCCCCGTCTTGTGCAAGCGATAGTGTTGCCAACTGCATTGGCCATCTAGCAGAGGGGGTGGAAGGGGGTGAGATTACCAGCTAACATACTGCACCAGATATGTGAGATATGTGATATCACCCACCTTTCACACATATAATCCATGTACCACATACATGTACATGTACAGTGTAAATGCACAAACAGTTCAGCTTAAGATTAATGGCACGTATTTCTAGACACCTGACAGCTTATCAAGTCATAATGGACACACTACAAACACCACCACACGCTCCTACTCACCACTATGTCAATGTCATAGAACTCCATGTTCATCATTGGGAGCAACATGACCAAGTGGTGGGGAATGCCATAGATATGAACGTCAAGCACCAGTGTCTCCTCCCATCTGGGTGTGACAGGTGCTCTTGCATTCCAGCAATAGGATGCAATAAGAAACTGGGAGTGGTGGATGGACAGGAGGATCTCTGAAGTGGAGAGGACTGATCTTGTGCATGTGCACTGAAGTAGAGAGGGCTGATCTTGTGTGCACTGAAGTAGAGAGGGTTGATCTTGTGTGACTGATTGGAGAATACTTTTAACGATACTCAAAGCTTCCCCGCACTTTGCCATATTTTGTCATCGACGCCCCCTTTATTCCCTGGCGGTTAATCGAACCCCCATTTCCAAAATCCTACGCACGGGCCTGGCAGCAGCTAGTTGAGCGATAGTTCAAAGCGGGCCCGCCGGGTTCATACGTAAATTTTGGGGAAAAGGCGTGTCCATTACATAATCGCATCGGTAGAGTGGGTTGCTAACGTCAGTGGCGAGAAATGAAGAGCTACTATGAAAATCTATATCTCCGTAACGGATAAGAACTAACTTAACGATCTGCAGAAATCAAAAGCTATAGGACTCTTCTATGTACACTCCGAATTTGACGCGTTATCATCCTCGTATCTGGAGAAGTGTGGAATTCTAACCCATTGGGTTAGAGACCTTTTGCAACCATGGCATGGTAAATATGTAGAGCACCAAAATAGGACTGCACAGAGAGAAATGATGTGTGAACAAGTGTACGAAATTTGAAAGTTAAACATCAAACCGTTGTGAAGATATGCTACGATGAGTATAACGTACAATTTTTATAGTGATAAAATTTTAAACTCCAGAAGGGTGATTTTTCTGGACACCGTCCCATATATCAATTGGATATATTAAATGGCCAATACAGACTAGTATTTATACATGCTATCTTTGCCAGACACCCCTATGCCAAGCACGCATACATGTAGAGACTTGCGTGCTCAATCCACACTGTCTTATGACAAGCCTTCAAGTATTTTGTCCCAACTACAAATATCTTGACAGATCCCTTTATGTGATAAACAAACATTTCAACAAACAAAGATGTAATATGAAATCAGTTGAGTTCTATCCAGAGCCCAGCATCCTTCATCTTGGTGATAAAAAACCTCTCCAGTGTCACTGCACATCGATGGTAATCTGTATTCTTCTCATTGTATGTTTTGCAATTGGCAAAGATCCTCTTCATATCAGCAATGAACAGTTTTAGGCAGGAGTAGTAGCCACTTTTCAGCCTTTCTGTCACTGTCTGCAGGTCTGTGGGAAGGGCAGATAAGACCTGAACTTAGGTGTGATATTCCATCACTGACATCTGATCACTTGTAATGCACACAATCATGCAGTTACAATGCAAACAATACTGGCGGCTGTGTGACATCTTACTAATAAACAAAGCGCATACCCTGAATGTAAAAATCCAGCAAAAATTTGGTAAGCCCTAGTTGGAAAATAGATATTCTAATGGTGGAGTTCGAAACTAGAGATCAGATGTTATAGAGGACTGCTGTGTAATTGATATGACAGTCTGACATAATATGAGGTAACATCACATAGCATGTAGCTAATGTGTAACTAGTTACAAATACATTGTATGAGCATACATTGCATACACGTGTGAAGCACGACATTTGAATTCTGAACACTACCAAATACATGTGTAGCACATGCGCACAGGCGCTTTAGTAGTTAGGGTGTGGTTTGCACATGCGCGAGGAGTTAGAACTGTACTATTTAATGAGAGTCTCAATTGTGTTGATGTGATTCTAATTCCTGATTACTACTGTATCCACTACACTGGTGTCAGAAGTGGGATATGACAGAAGAAGACGGCCCACGCAGAGTCACCAGATACAGTGTTCAGCCTCCGTCTCGTTTTGTGGGCAAGGGAGCTGACTTCCGGTTATGGATACAGCGTGTAGAGCTCTACTTCCGAGAAGCTGACGTTCCCAGGGATAAGAGAGGTCAGGAATTAGCTTCCTTATTGGACGACGAGCCATTTCGTATCGTGAGTCAGATGGGGTTGTTAAGGGTTGATAGCGGTATAGATTACGCAGCGGTGAAGGAGTGCCTGGAGAAGCAGTTCGCACCTTCCGGACTTCAGTTGGAGTGGCAACGCAAATTTCACACGGGACAGCAAGAGCAGGCCGAGTCGCTGATAGCATTTTCGGCGAGGCTGCGTATGCCTATGACTTGGTCTATTGATTGCTCACTCAGCGTCTTATGTTTCGTCACAAGGGGACAACCGTTTTACAGTTGATGAATGTGACTTCCCCCTTTTAGTGTGTATGCTGGAGAGAAAGTGGACCTACTTTCTGAGTTGCAGGAAGAAAATTCAGCAAACGCCGTGAAGACGTCGGGGAATGGTCCATGCTTTAGACCGTATCTTTGGGGCCGCCGGTTCATTGTTCGCACGGATCACAACTCCTTGCAATGGCTGAGAAACTTCAAGGAGCCACAGGGACAGGTGGCTCGTTGGTTGGATATTTTGGCTGAGTATGACTTTTCGGTTCAACATCGACCTGGGTTGCAGCACAGCAATGCAGATGCACTGTCCAGGCTTCCCTGTAAACAATGCGGGTTGCAGACGTCGACCCCTCCACCTGGTCTACCAGATGCTGTAAAGAAGGGTGGATCTGGTGATGGTGCGGCACTCTTGCAGGAAGGGTCTGTTTGTTTCCTGTCGGTGAGGACCCAAAACAGCTACAGGACAAAGACGCTGATATGCGGCAGGTGATATTGTGGTTACAACATGATGATTTTCCTCCTGTTTTACCAAAGGATTGGAGCAAATGCGTGCAGACTCTTTGGTCTCAGAAAGATCACCTGGTGCTTGATGGGGGTGTGCTGTATCGGCGTTGGGAGGATGTGCCAGGAAAGGGGTTCAATCCTCATTTACAGCTCATGATTCCAAGAACTTCTATTCAGGCTGTTTTGAAGGAATTTCATGATAGGAAAGGACTTCGCTTAGGACTTCGCAAGACCCTGGAAAAGGTTCGCTCTCGGTTCTACTGGCCTGGTCAACGACAGGATGTGGTGAATTGGTGCAAGGCCTGTGCTTAGTGTGCCTCACGTAAATCACCGACAAGGAGAAGACGGGCGCCCATGCAGTCAGGACTGGTGCGGGATCACATGGGAATTCCGCACCTCCGTCAAAAGACTTTGTATGACAGATCCAGTCATGGTGATCCGTACAAAGCTGGTGATTTAGTGTGGCTTCATTGTCCAGCGGTCCCGAGGGGAAAGTCACCAAAGTTGCACTGTTACTGGCAGGTCCTTATTCAGTGGTCAAGACTCTTGGTGATGCGCTCTTTCTCATTCAACACAGGGATTCCCCGAGGAAGCGTACAGTGGTACATTTTGATGATTTTTGATGAAGAAAAAATGGTGTCCTCAGGTTTAACAGCGTGTGTGTGGTTCTCAGTGTGGGAAGGCACCTCTATATTGAAAAAGGTGCTTTGAAGTTGATAAAAATTTAACCCTTTAACCACACCCCAAAATAATCATCATAGATGAGTTCTACTGATCATGGCCTTCAATCTGATGCCAAGAACTCCTTTATACATTGTATTGCAGCCAAGATATACTGTAAGTGTGCAAAGTTGCAATTTTTATGAAAAAAATAATTACATGTATTTCGTAAACCATTAAAGTTATTAACTCAAAAAGTGGTACAAGTCACTTTTATATCAAGACCAACATATATGAGAAATTGGAGCAAAATTGAAAGACGTGAGTCACAACTCCTGCTCACTTGGCATGGAATGACCCAAACGTTAGTTGTGAGCACCATAACACATATGGTGTTCTGTTTCCGTTCGTGTTATGATGTGCGAAGTAGCTCAGGACATCCAGTAAGAAATTAACGTTCTGTTAACAAATGCATTTTGAATATGGGTATATAAAGATCATTCATACTTGGCTTAATTACTAGATTTGGTTAATCAGACATGACTTGTCCCAATAACTCCTCCAAACGCCTCAGCAAGTAAAAGAGTTTTGGTTCCCTGAAAAACCTAAAGCTTGAACTGTAATTCCCCAACTCACAGTGAAATGCAATGGTGTGTCAGTGGGAAAGATGCATGCCTTTAAGAGTCACCAGCCAAAGTACTCAGACAAGACATCACTCCCAGCTAGTAACAACACGCTTCAGGTGGTAAAAGAACTTTGATTCCTCCCAACACTAAAACTTGACTTCTGTCACCCCAGCTCACAATTGACTTAAGGAGTATTGTGAGTAACTGGGAGAGAAGTCCTAACTGATTGCCTTGACTGGTGACTCTCCAAATGCCTCAGATACTCCCCCATAAAGATAGAGTCATTGTTGAATGGGAGTACTGGAGTGATGCACTAGTAAAATGATGTCAATTTATCTGAATACGGAATTAAGATCAGTCACATATGAAGTCGGTACTGTTTGTATATGATTGAAATGTTATGTTTCAGGTACCATATATCCTTTTCTTGCCCAATTTTAAACACCTACTGCCCATCCCTTTTGTACATACATGTATGGTACGATTATGATGTTATTGAATCACTCCGCTGGCTGTATCCAAGGTCCGCTACATCACTAGGGGTAAAATGTATCATAACTCCGGCACCAAAAATAAATTTACTTTATGTGATGTCACAATTAATAAGTTAATATTAAAATTCACGACCAAGAAGTGTATTTAAACAGAAAAGACGCTTAGTACGAATTGTTAGTTGGTTATTTTTTGTGCAAAGGTGTTGATTGCAGCTCCTTGTACTTACCTTCTATGTTAATTACACGTAGTAATGGAGGTGTGGCACATACGTAAATTTATATATTGCTTCACCGCCTGCACTAAGTTTGACACTAAGCATCATCGCAAAGCCCCACCATTTGTTAGGACACAATTTTCCTACAAGTGTTTAAAATTCGGCATTAAAATCTATTTTCGACAAGTTACGATACATTTTACCCCAATTACAACAGTCACCCTATACACTGTATGTATATGGTTTCAGAAAAATGATGTTGCACGGAACGTTATTTTAACTCTTACTGTACATGTACAGGTACTGTATACAGTTTATTTATCAAAAATACAACAATGACACAACAGAGTAACAGCATTGACCATGCACGTACAGTACATGTACATTACTGTACTAGCTATTTCTAACCTCTGATGAACGAAATACAAGTCATAGTAGGATTGACTTTAATAATTAACGGTACTATGTACATTCAATTGATTGTGATGCAGTGTCCAATAATTAATATCACACATGCACCAGCGTTATACATGGCAGCTATCCGCTACACACGTTTACCAGATTTTGTGGAGTGTATAGCCACCAAAATATGGGAACATTTCTGGGGAAGCTTACAAAGGTCTGGCTGACCCATGAACCCATCCCATTGCCACCTGCCGCAAAGCAACTGCTTATTACTACTCTTCTCCTGGGGAGAAACCTGATTGTGAGCTCCTTGTAAACTGGAGTTTCTCCATTACCTAAAAATGCCCTACAGATGTCAACCTCATTGTACTTAATTTTATGCCCCTCCATTATGTACAGTACAATGGTATCAAAAACCTTAACTCACCCATAGGTATTCTTATTATGACACCATATTCTGGGGCATGGGACTCTGACACAGGTTCTTGAAAAGGCCATGAACTTTGATGCTCCTAAATTACATGTACATGTAAGTGCATGCATGACGAACCAATGAAATATATTTGCACTTCACATTGCTGCCATAAATAACTAAAGCTTAAAACAATTGATTTAACAAATTTGAAAGCGCAGAATTATTATTTATTCCTACATGTATACCATATGAAGAAAGGATACTATGGCAAGGACAGTTGAGGAATGGGCATTTCAAATCACATGTAGATGATCGTTTGTGTTTGCATAAAAAACAGAATATGGGATCGTTTCCGCGAAAAGGGACTTAACGCATACATTATAAAATCTCCAGTACGCACAAAATAAATGTAATGCTTGTGTTGAAAAGTATGGCTAATTAAATATTCAGAGCCTTACAACTCCATGACTGATACTCTGATTCTCAGTGCTTAAGAAACAATTGTAAAAACATTTCAGACTTCTAGAATATGAAGACAAAAATCTTGAAAAACATGTGTTGGGTCCCTTTTCGTGGAAACAATCCTATACATGTATCTTGAGTAAGTTGAATCAAATGGTATGCTCAGTTGATCACAATTCCCACAATGAAGAAAGCAACATACATGTACTTCCTCCATGCATTTTATTTAACAGTACATTGATAACATAAATGCACCTTGACTTGATTCAACACTTGTCTGAGTGCTGAATTAAGCTTTTCTAGGTCCTTCTCCAATTCAATCTGTGATGGGCTCCTGTAATATAATCATAACTACTGAACACATTTAAGCACAATAGCATCACATTGTACAGTGTAAAAACATTCAATGTGGACTCGACTAGATCTCAGTTGGGATACAATACCCAAAACAACACATACACTACAGCCCCAATGTCAAAGGACCCTCCATTCCAGCAGGTTGTTCCCCACCAGCTGTTGTACAGTACATGGGTACTACAGTCGGCCCTCTAATAAACATCAGAACTTTGCGGTACAACAGTCTATATAAATATGTACTGTACACTAATCTGGCCATGCCCCAAATACATGGCATCTTGGACAACACTCTACCCCACCCTCACAGCACTATGAAATGATTCTGCCATCTCTACCATAATCACCTAGCTCGTTGTCGGTGGGTTTCCAACCAGTTTCCACTTCATTGTGACAAGAGAGAGAGAGAGAGAGAGAGAGAGAGAGAGAGAGAGAGAGAGAGAGAGAGAGAGAGAGAGAGAGAGAGGAGAGAGGAGAGCGATAGAGAGAGAGCGAGAGAGAGAGATTAGGAGCTTCTCTTTTCTCTCTCTCTCTCTCTCTTTCTCTTCTCTTCTTTCTTTTCTTTTTTCTCTCTCTCTTCTCTCTCTCTCTCTCTCTTCTCTCTTCTCTCTCTTTCCTTCTCTGCCCTTCTCTTCCCTCTTTCTTCTCTCTTCTCATCTCTCTTTCTTTCCTTTCCTCTTCTTTTTTCTCTTCTCTCTTTCTGCCTTTTTTTTTCCTCCCCTCTTAGGGTGGTAATAGAGAGATTGAGAGAGAAGAGATGACATTATAGTGCATATCCATGGTGTTTACAAATGAGTGTAATGCTTTCAATCAACTGACCCCAAGTATCAAATCAGCCAATCTACATTACACAATCTACTACAATCATAATGGAAACCATGACTTAATATTCAATTCATTATTACTGTTTAGTTTGTATCAGTTCCAGCAAAAAGTAAAAGTGATTGATTTCAATTAAGGTGAGTACATTTTTTATTTTATGGACTTTTTCAAGTTTAATTACTTTAGTTTGAATTTTATAACTAAGCAAGTACAATTGCGTTAATTGAAGATCGATCACTTTAATCAGCACTTGCCAATGACATTTCCTACATTTTTAATCTCTTGATCTTTGTCCCAATTGTTTATTAGTAAGTACAATCAACATATTAAAAAAATTATATAGAGTAATACAGTTGTATAGCTTTGCACTCATTTTGTAAACACCCTGTTCACAATGAATCCTCATTTCATAGAAATATATTATTCTGACTACAATAATGAGAGATAAAGTGCATAGTAGGACTGCTTGATTTCACATATACTGTAGATGCTTTCTAATCACCCAGACGAAGCTCCTATACAACAGTGGTGCATAAAGTACTTATGACTTTTCCCCAGTCCCTTCCCATCCTCACATATGCCAGGGATGTCCTTCACTTCAATCCTCCTGACTCCCTCCCCAAAACACACGTCAGCCCCGGATGGACCTTCCGGATCTCACTCTGCTTCTTGTCAATCAGCTGGTGAATCACCTGAGACAAGAGGTTCATTATGAAGCACAGTTACATGTGCACTGTATGTAGTCACACAATGAGGGATGTGGATCATCATCAATCCATGGGTTGGACTACAGTAGACTGCATATGTACATGTACATGCATCCATTTCTATATGTGCATGAATTTCGACATGCACATAACCGTGCAGTAGAGCATGCATGTAGGGAGAGATACATGTACACCCATCAGATGTTGCCCATAGAAGCTAACAATTGATGGATTACATGACGGATTGAATCGATTGTCGGTAGACAAAAAAAAAAAAAAAAAAAAACAGAGAAAGCAAAAATAAAAAGAGAAAAGGTGAGGGAAGAATGAACAAGAGAAGGATAGAAATTCACTTTGATAATAAATGGTTACCATTTTCTGCTTCTTCATGATGGAGGAGAACTCCCTATAAGGAATCTTTGGATTTAGTTCACACTGCAGGCCCAAGAATAGTTCACCAATGAAAGCATATCATCATCATAGATGGCCATAACTCATGCTAAATTGGCCAATTAGCTACAGTAGCTGAAAATACATGTACATGTACAGCATTACACACTGTACACTGTACAGCGTATACTCACACTCCCCAAGATTCTAAATCAGATTCTTCCATTCCAGAGCATATTTTATTTTATTTATATTGACCCTGGTGCCCCTTCACACACACACACAAACACACACACACAATTCACATGCATACACTACACAGCTGCGCAGATATACACGCCACACAAACCTCCATCAGAGTAGCTCCTTCGTAATCTTTGATGTAGCCAACATAGACAGAGCGTGGTACTTTGATGTCCTTACAAAAACCCTGCAAAATCGACATGATCAATGTTTAGTTTCCCGCTGTAGCGATAACTGATGTGGTGCTGCACGGGCCCTCTACCACGTACATGTGTGCACATGTGTACATGTACTGTTGTGCACACGCACAACACACTGCACCTGTTTCTTGAAGTACCCTATCGCAAAGGCGTCAGCGTAAGTGAGAAGATGCGTGATGTGGTGTCTGATGCAATAGTCCTTCAAGTTGTTCATCATGTGAGTCCCATATCCCTGTACACATAATGGAAAGAGTCAGCAAGGAAGAGGCCTCAATATACACATTCTGTGTGCTGCATGATCAAGTCAGTAACATCCTTATAAACCACACAATCATGCATTAAAAACTGATGCGCACTACAAAGAATGCACATAAGCAAACAAATTGTAGCGGATCAGTTGATCAATACCAATTCATTTCTCCACATCATACAGTGTATCCAGCACAAAATGTACATGTACCAGTATGTTCTATTGAGAGGAATGGTTCGTGTGTTGAATCATATTTAATTACAATACTCTTTCATTTATGGATTGGTTGGAAATGGCTGCTTTTTAGCACAACCTTTATATTCATTAGGTTGTCCACTACTTGCAACTTTAATAAGAGCCAAGTAGTTCTGAACCTGCTACACACACTGTAGTTTTGTTTACTTTGGTGTCGCACTATGCACTCAGTACCTCAGGTTCATGGTGCACAAAAATGACAGGTGGCATATCCCGACACCTTCATGGTCGTATATCGTTGACATACACTCACATGAATGGAATTAGTGAATTGGATATGCATTCCTTCGCCATACCCTCATCCCACTCCCCCAATCCACAATGGAAATATTGTATGGGAGGATTATATAGGGACGAGTGCATCTCTTCAGTAATAATTCTATTTCTACAAGACCAAGTGTTGTGCAGGGAGCTACAGCTGCTGAGCCACTAAGCTAGCGATGGAGCTGATGCACAAAGCTGTATTAAATCATTCGTTTCCACGTGCAATTATGCAGTCATGATAACAAAAAATGCATATAAAATATTAAAATGGCTAAATACATACTTATTACTATTGATAACTCTAGCTACATGTAGGATACAATGCGCACGAATGTACAGAAACAATTACAAAAATCATTACAGTCTGCGTTACGCCATCGCTATCAGTAGTAAAACGTGTGTACGTCTCCAAAACCTGAGCCCGTTCCTGTATCTCTGTCATTTCCAGCAGTGTCAATGAAGCCCACGTGACCCATAGAGTCCCTGTTGCGCAGGCAGTGGAAAAAAGCCGCCGTGCCTAGAGGAGGTCTAGCCTTGTGGGCGGTGTACTTCGTTGCGATCCAGTCCCGCAGATCGTGAGCTCGAATTGGTCGTCGCGAGCCTTTCGGAGCGTTGCAGCGTGCGTTAATTGCCGGATGCGCCTCGCAGATATTGAATCCCGCTTTAGCAAGAGCGTTGCTCGCGAAGTGCGCGCAATTGTTGCCCAGGTCTTCGCCACAAGTATCGCATGAGCGGGTAAAAAGAGAGGCTGCCTTTGCAAGTGTCGCCATATTTCACGCACACACACACACAACTGAGACAAAAGTCTCATTCACTCTTTATAGTTTCCACTCGTGATGACGTCACGCAAATGGCACGCCCAATGGTTTGTTCAATCATTTTGTCCCTCACTAAAAACTGTTTCGTATCTTTAGGCTTGCGAGCGGATTAGATTATTTGTGCACAACATTTCCTTTTTTTTAGCAACAAAGTCACGCAAAATAAAAAAAACTGCATACAAACACGCTCAAATAAAGAAACACCAGGAAGCATGCTTCCCATTGCTTCATTGCCCTGAATCTGCACTGCCCTGCCACAGAAAGCTTCTGCAGCAGGAATGATTTTGACTTCAGCTCACCTGCTGCTGCAGCACAAAGGCAGTGACCATGATATTGAGCATTAGAACGCAAAACTCCTGTTCCACGCTACAGATACAGCAACTTGGGAAAGGCAAAGAAGTGCCTCAAGAGGAGCAGAGCATCATGTGAGAAGTTTCAACCTTTCACCCATGGTCTTCGGTAGGTTCACCTACCCCAAGAGAGTGGCAGAAAGTGTTGCATTATCCCCAATGGGGTAACTAAGCAGAGGTACTATTGAAGGATCTATTCCATGTGCCCCTGGCAGATACCTAATTTACCTACATATTGTATCCACTTAATATGAACTTGCTGTTTGCTTACAAAGAAACACAATTCATGATAAGGCATTGATTCAGAAGCAAACATTTTATTTCATCACCCCCCCCCCCCCCCCCCACACACACACACACACACACTTACACAAATTATCTTCCCAACAGTAGGCCTGCCATTAAATATCATATCACTATCTATAGACCTTATTGATCTTCATGTGTCTGATGTCATGTGCCTTGTGGTAATATACATGCATAAAGTACCACATGCAGATATAGTACATTCATAGACTAATTGTGCAATTCCAGACGGTCTTAATATTGAATTATTTCACCAATGGTTGGATGAGTTCTGATTGTCAGCCACACTTTTAAAGGAGAAAATTCCGTAAAAAGGAGCTTGCGAGTCACAAAGTCACAAATCTGACTGACCAATGCAAACAACAATGGCATCTGAACTACACATTGTCCTATTGTTTTTTAAATGGACAAAACACATCTAGCATTTGATATAGGAGACACTAGATAAGCTACCATTGTTATCCCTGCCCACAAAGAAAAGTAAAGATTGATCACTAACTTCCTAATAACATGGTAGCAATGACTGGTAGTGATAGCCAAAATTACAATTTCAAGATTCATCTGCAAGTTTCATTTTTATCACAAATGGGCACCAATAAAGGTGCCCATTTCTTCTTGTGAATTGCTTATTTTAAAAGGGAGCATGTCAACTTCCAATGAATACACTGTAGGTGCGTGATTCCTTGAGAGGCCATTAGATAATATCACCAGATAAAACATGTACATGTACCTGTGCCATCATGGGTGAGAGTCAATGTGATACAGTATGAGCCCAATTGCGGTTAGGCTCCATTACAATTGGATGTCCCGTATACACACGAATGCAGTCACCTCTTTCACAGCAGCAACATTTCATGTACATGTACAGTGGATCTAAGCTTACTGCAATAGTTTTTGATGCCATTCGCAATGGTAGGGCTCTGAGACATTAATATTTTGTCACACTCAGAGGGTGTGGCATCTTGACAACCACATGGCTATCCCATGAGGTTATTCAACACCTCTCTCCTCCCACCCATTACAATAAAGCTACTATAGCAGTTTACATGTACAGATCATGTAGTAAAGAAAAGCTAATGAGGCAAAAAGCATATCACGGGCCCACTGCACTGTCAGGGTTTTCAATATTAGCTGTACTGTCTAGATATGCGTACATGTACACTAATATGCATTCAAAGTTGCCAAACTGATTACTGATAAAAGAGGTGGGAATGGTACAAGAGTGTCTTTTTTCCCTGCAAAGTTAAATACTGTACATGATGCACTGTACAGTCCAAGCTTGCAACACACATCCATCTAACACAAAATATGTATTGACTGGCAGTACTTTGAGTACTAAGCTATATTTAACTGCACAAATCCCCAACAGCCATTAATACAAAACGTATGACATGTACAGTGTAATACATGTACATACAGTACATGTGTCTAGTCGTCATTATGTCAACATGCATGTCAATTACAACGCTGCCGAGGCTGCAGTCATGCACACTCTAGAGATATTTGGCCTATGCCCCACCCACTGCACACAGCCCTCTGTCTCAACGCTCTCCACACGGGTACAATCACATCAGGTCACTGAAAATTATGCAAGACCCTCTCAAATGTAGTTTCTTTTTCCACCAGTTATTAACCTACATGTTTATATGCAAATTATTGAGTCCCCAGGCCAATATACTGCATTTGTTTGAAACTTTGACCTTTTGTAACAACAATGCATAAAGCGGGGGGCGTTCCTGCCATTAACTACCGTAAAATTGTAACAAATGGTAATAATTGAAGTACCAGTGGATAGAGCTGTGTTTGCTGTTTCCGTAAATATCTGAAACTTGAGCGCTTGTTCCTTAACAACAAAGTTATGGTGGAAATAAGTTCCGTAACTTTGACCTAAATTTACAAAAAAGTATATTTCCCCAAAGCGCACGAAATGTAGCGTCGGTCCTAATTCAACGTGATTGGAAGTAATCGAGTCTGGATCTCTGATACTTCCATAGATATTAACTGGAATAGAGAGTAAACACGGATTGTTTAGTTTCTATTTGTTAAAGGGCACGCCACCTTCTACCGCAATATTAAATTCATATGCTTGGTTTACACAGCTATAATTGGGTATGATAACACGCATAAACGTTTAATTGTTCTGTTATCATACCCAAGTATAGCTGTGTAAACCAAGCATATGAATTTAATATTGCGGTAGAAGGTGGCGTGCCCTTTAACAAATAGAAACTAAACAATCCGTGTTTACTCTCTATTCCAGTTAATATCTATGGAAGTACCAGAGATCCAGACTCGATTATTTCCAATCAGGACCGACGCTACATTTCGTGTGCTTTGGGGAAAAAAATGATAAATATACTTTTTTGTAAATTTAAGTCAAGTTACGAAACTTATTTTCACCATAACTTTGTTGTTAAGGAACAAGCGCTCAAGTTTCAGATATTTACGTGAACAGCAAACGCAGCTCTATCCACTGGTACTTCAATTATTACCATTTGTTACAATTTCACGGATTGACAGGAACGCCCCCCCCCCCCCCCCCCCCCCCCCCCCCCCGCTTTACGCATTGTTGTTACAAAAGGTCAAAGTTTCAAACGAATGCAGTTCAAGAGTATATTGGCCTGGGGACTCGATAATTTGCATATAAACATATATATAGTAGGTTAATAACTGGTGGAAAAAGAAACTAAATTTGAGAGGGTCTTGCATAATTTTGAGTGACCTGATATAATTGTACCCACATCCACCAGTTACCTTCACTTGCTCATTGGAGGCCACAGCGCAGAACACAATCTCGGCAAAGTTTTGTGTGGGGAACATTCTGAAGCAGATCCCTCCCACCACCGTGTTGCCTTTGGTGAGAGCCAGGGAGTGGTGCTTCCTGCAGCCATGGAAACGGGTTGGACATACAGTTGCATGTAAAAGTCGCATCAAACATTACTACACTGTATGTGAAGTTTATGCAGAAGAACATGTGCACTTACATGTTGACTAAACACATACTGATGCTGCAAACATTACATCACACACACACACACACACACACACACACACACACACACACACACACACACACACACACACACACACACACACACACACACACACACACACACACACACACACACACACACACACACACTCAAGTACACTGCACAGTACCAACCAGGCACAACTTGGCACATGTGTACAGACAACCTGTTTGATAATCGGTCTTTCTGCAATGGCAAGCTTGCAATACAACACACACATACACTGTAGCTTCCACTCGTTTGCAACTCGTCTCGACCGTTGTGATACAAAATCCAATCATTGGAAATTTAGTGTTCAAATTGACAAGCATGCGTGGGTATACAATATATGCGCGCGTCGTTTGGGTGACACGACGTACACAAGCATGTACATGTAAGTGTAACCATGTATGAATATGTGCATAGTAGAAATAATGCACATGTACATGTGCATGCGCACATGTACATGTACATACTTGTACACGTATACATATACAGTACACTGTACACACTGCACAAACATATATGTACACACACATACACAACATGTACAAAACATGCATACACACGTGTACACATCCTATACACTGCACAACATGTGCACAAGGTTACACACACGCAGCATGCACACACGCGCTTCCGCACCACTCACGAATCAAACACCAGTCTGGTGATGTACTCCTTGGGCATGCGAGGCAGCTGGTAGGAGAACACACACTTGAGCCCCAGCATCCACATGAGGTGCTGGTCTGACGGCTTCTCCCTCAGGGAGTTGTGCAGGATCTGCACCTGCAAGACACCCTTCTTCTCCTCCGTCTTGGCCATGTGGTCACGAGACACTTGGTCATTGAAAAAACCCCGCCTGCAGCAAAGTGCCACATGTATAGGTGTGTGTGTGTGTGTGTGTATGTGTGCATGTGTGTATGTGTGTGTGTGTATGTGTGCATGTGTGTGTGTATGTGTGTGTATGTGTGTGTGTATGTGTGCATGTGTGTGCGTATGTGTGTGTATGTGTGTGTGTTGTGTATGTGTGTGAGTGTGTGTGTGAGTGTGTGTGTGTATGTATGTGTGCATGTGTGTGTGTGTTGTGTATGTGTGCATGTGTGTGTATGTGTGTGTATGTGTGTGTGTGTTGTGTATGTGTGTGAGTGTGTGTGTGTGTATGTGTGCATGTGTGTGTATGTGTGTGTATGTGTGTGTGTGTGTTGTGTATGTGTGTGAGTGTGTGTGTGTTGAGTGGATAGTGTACAGCTACATTTACATGAAACTGTACATGAACCTGTACATGTACAAGGTTCATGTACACAGGTGTACACAGGTAGGCTGATGAATGGTAGCAATGGGCACAAACCTGTATGCCGTTCTGTACTGGCATAAGGCAACTCTGCATCCTTACTCTACCATGCATGCCACCACACATGGCCCATCAGCATGTAAACATGTACTCGAATACAGGGGGTCCCACAACCAAAGGAAATGTTGTTTACAAAATTAACTTTCCATTCCGATATTTGATTACAATAATTACATGAATTTACTAAAATCAAAACTAGAATAAGCATTATCTTACAGTACTTATCTTGTGCTCATTTGTCTATTATTCTACACACGTACTTGATTAAATTTATTTGTTAATACATTCAAGTTGTTCATTTAAGATTAAGTGGCCGCCCTATTCAAGTTATAACTCTAGCCTAAAATGATTCCAATGCCAATCAAAGAGTTGATTTTCAGGCACTTGATTATAGTACTTTGTACATTTGTTTTGGATTACCTCAGGTCCAACCATCAAGCTTGGTTCAGTAATGGTGGCCACAATCTCACTGGCAACGTCAATGGCATCTCGACCTTCACAGCCCACGTAGGTGGTGGTGGCAATGGTGGTAGTGATGGGAGGGAATGTTTACACAATGAAGATTTAAACAACAGTTGTACAGATAGACTTCCTGAAATTGCATAATACCACTGCGAAATACACGTACATGTACAGTAGTGATTGATCATTGTTCCATGTATATCGTATACATGTAAGCATAACACCATCCACACACACCTTGCATACTCAAAACACCCGAACATGTAGCAAACTTGTAATCCCTTTGAACTAAAATAAAGCAACAATCTATGCTCCATCCATACACACACACACACACACACA
Organism: Ephydatia muelleri; assembly: GCA_013339895.1. Classification (NCBI taxonomy): domain Eukaryota; kingdom Metazoa; phylum Porifera; class Demospongiae; order Spongillida; family Spongillidae; genus Ephydatia; species Ephydatia muelleri. Next base: position 6,213,866 of record JABACO010000004.1, on the reverse strand, counting down.
CACACACACACACACACACACACACACACACATGCATGACTAATACATGCGCATCATGCACAAGGACAGCTATTCTAATTAATGCATTGTCGTACTGCACAACAGGCAAACAGACAAACTCCTGTACCATCTATTTTTGGTTTCTTAGCAACCGGTCCCTCCGTGGTCCCAGCCATATGAGCAGAGGTGTGTGTGGCTCTCATGACGATGGCCCCTGAGCGGGGGAGGGGAACATGGCCGCAGAGGGAGAGTCTGTGGAACCATCGAGCATGAGTTGCGGGGACGTGAAGGGGGGCTGGGGAGGAGAGGAGGAGTGGCCCACGCTGGCTGGGGCGGGGGAGGGGACGGTGATCTCCCTGGTCTTGAAAGAGTTGGGGGCCCCATAGTCCACTGTGGTGAGGTGGTGAGGTGTGATGAGGGAGGTGTGAGGGAGGTGTGATGAGGGAGGTGTATACATGTATGTATATACAGTAGTTGTGATGACTGCTACAAGAAGTACTGGCATGTACATATGTACATTTACTACAAATACATACATGTACATGTATCACTCCATATGTATGTACATGTACAGTGTAACAGAATCAAAAGACAAGATTGTTGTCAGTTTTAACAAGATTGATGAAGTGTACAGTACTACTAGCACTATCAGGGCAACACTTGGATACAGTACGTCTTGTATGTGTACATACAGGCAATAATTGGTCATCAATACTGGCAAAGGCATGAGGACGAGTACCCCTCCAAAACAAAATCCAACTGGAAAAAAAAATTATGCTGATTTGAAAAGAGGCCTCAGCACAACCTCTACTGGGGTACTGACATGTACAGTTGCCGAATCATTAAATGTAGCACATTATCTGTTGTCCTGGTTACATAAAGGCATCAATACTAGAAATACGAATTGCTTGTGATAAATAAGTATACGGACTGTACTTTTATCATGAACAATAAAATTCAAGATCAAGACAATATGCATTTGATTGAACCGATCCATTGGCAGACCTACCATCTGACAGACATGTGTCAAATTGAGTTCCCATCTCCCATATGTGTTCCCCACACAAAACATACAACACACAACACATGCACTGTACATAATTAATTTATTGTATTTGTGGTTTATAAAGCACTGGCTTTGAATAATTAATTTCACACCCCTTTAATAAGCTTAGGACAATATGATCATCCTCTATGGTAGCAATGCTGTTCTTGGGTCGCATCTTAGCTCCCATACTGCTCATTGTATATAATGGCTAACATTTTTTATGCTGCCTGTGTACTTGTGGATTGTACAATGTTTTGAACTGTGCCTCTAAAGGAAGTCTTTGGGAACTAGCTTTGAATTCGGCAGCCATTTTGAGCCCCCAGCCCTTGACTTTAAGCTATTATGATTGCATAATCATACAAGATAATTATTATGTCATTGTGACAACTGTTGTCAAGTTAGTGCAATGATTACAGTGATTCATTAGTCTAAGTGTGGTTAAAGTTGTCACAATGCCATAATAATTATCTTGTGTGATTTATGCAATCATAACAGCTTAAAGACAAGGGCTGGTGCTCAAAATAGCTGCAGGAATTCAAAGCTAGGCATCACTATCATCATTATACAAATTGTTACAAAATCCCAGCACCTTGTATGCAACTAAAATGTGTTTTTAATATTAGTTTCTTTTTAACCCTTTAAAATGTTAGCCATATATACAATGAACAGTATGGGAGCTAAAATGTGACCCAAGAACTATTCCAGCATTGCTATCATAGAGGATGATCATATTGTCCAACACTTACAAAAGGGGTGCAAAAATTAATCATTCAAAGCCAGTGCTTTATAAACCACAAATACAAAAAAATTAATTATGAGGTTACAAACAAATATACACATCAAACACAGACAGGTACAGTTCTACACTCTTCAGAGAATGGCTCTGGCATTTGCTCTAATTAAGCAAATGCTTAAGTTGGAGAACAGGTCGAAAGAAGCCTGTGACTTTGGCAGGGACTTGTGGATTGCAAGCCGAGCAGCAACTTGTATAAAAAACAATGAAGCCTCTTTACCCCAAGCCCCATAGGAATCAACTGCTAAAGGGGTTGAGACCCACCCTAGAGCTGAACACTTTGTGTGGGGAACACATACAGTGTATGGGAAATGGGAACTCAATCTGACACATGACTGTCAGATGGTTGGTCTGACAATGGATCGATTGACCCTGTTCAATCAAATGCATATTGTCTTGATCTTTGTTTCATGGTAAAAGTACAGTCCACACACACACACACACACACACACACACTCACACACACACACACACACACACACACACACACACACACACACCACACACACACACACATGCTGCACATAAACATACTGTACACACACTTTTAGTGCCAGCAGACCCTGGTCCCCCAAGGGGTGATGGGGTGGAGATGATGGTGGAGCAGGCAGGTGATGGTATGGAGAGAGCTTCCGGTGTCTGGTTGAAGTCTTCCTTCCATATCGGGGAGCCCGCATTGAACAGCTCAGTCTCCAGCTGCCCAAGGAATCTGGTGTGCATTATTAAGAAAATGACGATACATTAAGTCAACAAAATGGCCTCACACTAAATGTACAGAGTGGAAAGGGCCTTCATACTGTCATTACATGCATATTCAACTTCCTTCAAAGATCCAAACATGGAAATCTTTGGTCGTAATTTCAACCATTTTTGTAAGGACATTCATACCTGTACTTCAAACACTTACAGGAAGTGTGTGATGACCATGACTAGGGGAAGTGTGTGATGACCATGACTAGGGGAAGTGTGTGGTGACCATGACTAGAGGAAGTGTGTGATGACCATGACTAGAGAAAGTGTGTGATGACCATGACTAGAGGAAGTGTGTGATGACCATGACTAGGGGAAGTGTGTGGTGACCATGACTAGAGGAAGTGTATGATGACCATGACTAGAGGAAGTGTGTGATGACCATGACTAGAGGAAGTGTGTGGTGACCATGACTAGAGGAAGTGTGTGATGACCATGACTAGGGGAAGTGTGTGATGACCATGACTAGGGGAAGTGTGTGGTGACCATGACTAGAGGAAGTGTGTGATGACCATGACTAGAGGAAGTGTGTGATGACCATGACTAGAGGAAGTGTGTGATGACCATGACTAGGGGAAGTGTGTGGTGACCATGACTAGAGGAAGTGTATGATGCCATGACTAGAGGAAGTGTGTGATGACCATGACTAGAGGAAGTGTGTGGTGACCATGACTAGAGGAAGTGTGTGATGTGATGACCATGACTAGAGGAAGTGTGTGATGACCATGACTAGAGGAAGTGTGTGATGACCATGACTAGAGGAAATGTGTGATGACCATGACTAGAGGAAGTGTATGATGACCATGACTAGAGGAAGTGTGTGATGACCATGACTAGAGGAAGTGTGTGATGACCATGACTAGAGGAAGTGTGTGATGACCATGACTAGAGGAAGTGTGTGATGACCATGACTAGAGGAAGTGTGTGATGACCATGACTAGAGGAGTGTGTGATGACCACGACTAGAGGAAGTGTGTGATGACCATGACTAGAGGAAGTGTGTGATGACCATGACTAGAGGAAGTGTGTGATTACCATGACTAGAGGAAGTGTGTGGTGACCATGACTAGAGGAAGTGTGTGGTGACCATGACTAGAGGAAGTGTGTGATGACCATGACTAGAGGAAGTGTGTGATGACCATGACTAGAGGAAGTGTGTGATGACCATGACTAGAGAAAGTGTGTGGTGACCATGACTAGAGGAAGTGTGTGGTGACCATGACTAGAGGAAGTGTGTGATGACAGTGACTAGGGGAAGTGTGATGACTATGACTAGAGGAAGTGTATGATGACCATGACTAGAGGAAGTGTGTGATGACCATGACTAGAGGAAGTGTGTGATGACCATGACTAGAGGAAGTGTATGATGACCATGACTAGAAGAAGTGTGTGATGACCATGACTAGAGGAAGTGTGTGATGACCATGACTAGGGGAAGTGTGTGATGACCATGACTAGAGGAAGTGTGTGATGACCATGACTAGAGGAAGTGTGTGATGACCATGACTAGGGGAAGTGTGTGGTGACCATGACTAGGGGAAGTGTGTGATGACCATGACTAGAGGAAGTGTGTGATGACCATGACTAGAGGAAGTGTGTGATGACCATGACTAGAGGAAGTGTGTGATGACCATGACTAGAGGAAGTGTATGATGACCATGCCTAGAGGAAGTGTGTGATGACCATGACTAGAGGAGTGTGTGATGACCATGACTAGAGGAAGTGTATGATGACCATGACTAGGGGAAGTGTGTGGTGACCATGACTAGAGGAGTGTATGATGACCATGACTAGAGGAAGTGTGTGATGACCATGACTAGGGGAAGTGTGTGATGACCATGACTAGAGGAAGTGTGTGATGACCATGACTAGGGGAAGTGTGTGATGACCATGACTAGAGGAAGTGTGTGGTGACCATGACTAGAGGAAGTGTGTGATGACCATGACTAGAGGAAGTGTGTGATGACCATGACTAGAGGAGTGTGTGGTGACCATGACTAGAGGAAGTGTGTGATGACCATGACTAGGGGAAGTGTGTGGTGACCATGACTAGAGGAAGTGTGTGATGACCATGACTAGGGGAAGTGTGTGATGACCATGACTAGAGGAAGTGTGTGATGACCATGACTAGAGGAAGTGTGTGATGACCATGACTAGAGGAAGTGTGTGATGACCATGACTAGGGGAAGTGTGTGGTGGCCATGACTAGGGGAAGTGTGTGGTGACCATGACTAGAGGAAGTGTGTGGTGACCATGCCTCACCTAGGGAAGTGTGTGATGACCATGACTAGAGGAAGTGTGTGATGACCATGACTAGAGGAAGTGTGTGATGACGATGACTAGAGGAAGTGTGTGGTGACCATGACCAGAGGAAGTGTGTGATGACCATGACTAGGGGAAGTGTGTGATGACCATGACTAGAGGAAGTGTGTGATGACCATGACTAGAGGAAGTGTGTGATGACCATGACTAGGGGAAGTGTGTGATGACCATGCCTCACCTAGGGAAGTGTGTGATGACCATGCCTCACCTAGGGAAGTGTGTGATGACCATGCCTCACCTAGGGAAGTGTGTGATGACCATGGATCTCTTCTCTGGCAGCATCTTCTCCTGCTCTGCAGTGAACCTCTCCATCAGCTGCCGCCTCATCACCACAAACACCGAGCACAGAAGACTCCGCCCAAATATGAGAGTGGCATCGTGTTTGTGAAGACTCTCACAGAACACTGGAACGTGACAGAAGCACACCCACCTGTGGAAGATGGAATGATTTTCAGTAGAAGGCAACGGTGCAAGATTGTGGGTTGTTAAAGAGTCCACCTCAACGAAGGATGTGGAGACAAATCTAGAGTCAGTCTTCCATTTAAACCCATCTATGTCTGGGGCACTATATAGGAGCATCTCTGTACCTCCATGAGCCCATCACAATGGTTTAGACACATGCTCATGTAACATACATACATGTGATAGATGCAGGAAACAAAGAAGTACAGGAGAAAGGACCAGAAAGAAGGGACTGGAAAACATTTTGTAAGAGAGGGAGCAGTATGGGAGGAAGGTAAGAGCACTCTATCACACAAGGTACCAGGTGCATGCAATCAGCCTGCTACAACTGCAACCCAATGTTCAAATAGCCTTGCTTGCTCACTACACATATATATGTCCAAGCAAAATTAAATGTACAATAGTGAGTATGTGTACGGACACATTAGCAAATGCGCATGTGGAAACAGGTACATGCACGTACAGTACACTGCAAAGATACATGCACACGCACACAAATGCACATCCAGTAGACACACACATAAGCACATCCAGTAGACACACACATGAGCACATCCAGTAGACACACACATGAGCACATCCAGTAGACACACACATAAGCACATCCAGTAGACACACACATAAGCACATCCAGTAGACACACACATGAGCACATCCAGTAGACACACACATGAGCACATCCAGTAGACACACACATGAGCACACAAATCACCTGACATAATTGTCTTTGTACGCTTTCTGGTCGTCGGACGGAGTGCTACGGGTGTGAACCGAAGGTGTCTCCAACTTCCAGTGGTTGAAGCAGTAGAGGAACATCTTGGCTAGGTCGTACATCATCTGCCACTCTGACTGCTGCAGACTTCCAAACTTGTACATCACAAAGTTTGTAATGGCCTGTGTGACAAAGGAGGAACACACCTGGTATCCACAGCTTGTACCACTCCATTGCACTTGCAGAGCAACATAACCAGTGCTACTGCTTTTACTGGTGTCATTGTACAGTGCATGTGTGTTGTGTGCATGCATGTTGTGTACATGTGTGTTGTGTGCATGTGTGTTGTGTGCATGCGTGTTGTGTGCATGTGTGTTGTGTGCATGTGTGTTGTGTGCATGTGTGTTGTGTGCATGTGTGTTGTGTGCATGTGTGTTGTGTGCATGTGTCTTGTGTGCATGCATGTTGTGTGCATGTGTGTTGTGTGCATGTGTCTTGTGTACATGTACATTATACAGTGCAGGTGCATTGTGTGCATGTGTGTTGTGTGCGTGTGTCTTGTGGGAATGTGTGTTGTGTGTGTACATTGTACAGTGCAGGTGTGTGTAACCCCCACACCTTGGCGATGGAGGGCCTCTCAAAAGGGGGCGTGCCCAGCTTCTCCCCGCTCAGGGAGGGCAGGCGCGGGAGCAGCATGTTCTTCTTCAGGTACTGGAACAGTATACCGTAGGTGCGCTTGAGGTCCTGGTCTTCCTTCTCGTTCTTCATCTGCAGCAGGATGTTGTCCATGTCATACACGAGGAGGAGGATTCGGTCCAGCTGCTCCTCCGCAAGGTCCTTCACCTCCCTCGTGTGGGCCTCCAGCTGGTGCTGGCAAGTCTTGCACACGTCCGTAAACTTCGGGACGGCGTCCGTGTTTGAGGACGAGGAGGGTCTCCACGCCTGGCATTGGCACTGTCCATTCCCTTCCTTTAGGGTGGCGCGGGCAGCGTCGTATTACGACGAATCGCATGGGGGAGATAAGAAAAACCCAGTATGGAATTGAATTCAGTATTGTTACATAACGTTGCACTTTAGCAACAAATTACAGTACGATTATTAACCGATCTCGTAAGAGCTGAAGCTAACCTTACTTCTGTATGAGATACAGGTAAGCTAGGAAGAACTATTGTGATGCCCACTCAAATTAACGCGCACCTAACCTGACAAATCTGGTGCGTGGCTATCCTTTCGATCTTCTTCATTCTAGGGTAAAGCTTCAGCTGCTCTTTCTTCTGCGCTATCTTCTGAAGAGTAGAGCCGCCTCTACGCGACGGCCCCTTGTGATTAATCAGGCTGGCCATGTCAGTGCTTTAGCCACGACGGTTATCCTAACAATAACCGGAAGTATACAAAGATTTTTTAAAACATGGACCAGGCGGGCTCTGAGGATAAGAAGAAGACATTCAGCTCCGCTGGTTTGGAACGGAAGGACGTAGTGTACGATACGAGTGGCAATGCTTTCATTCCCGCTAGTCAACGTCCCGACGGCACCTGGAGGAAAGCCATACGCGTGAAGGACGGCTACATACCTCAGGATGAGGTACCCGTGTACCAGAGCAAAGCCAAATTGGCGGCACAAGTTACCTACTCACCTTCTCAAAGTGAGTCTCGTTGATGTTGCGTTTTAGAGCCGCGGCTGACTGCATCGTGGATTACATTAAGGCTCTATACGCGTTAGTACGTAGTATACGCTACTGTACGTGTGTTTGCCGATCGACATGCTGTACATACTGCCTCAGAAAAGGTCTGTGTCTGTGTTTAGGCGACTAGTAAGGTCTCTTAGTAAGATTGCTTGAAATGCGTACGGTCCATGCGAATATACAGGACGCCATACGGATACATAGTGGGTCCTTCGCACAGCACAGGCAGCAATCACAACTAGATGACTAGCAGCGGTTGTGAGGTGAACACCATTGCACACAGATGTACCTAAAATAAACCCCACCTTGCGAATGTTAAAACCCTATTACGAGATTTGTAAAGTACCATTCTGTGGTAATCCTTGCTTTTGGCACTGTCATAGTCTCTACCCCCCCCCCCCCCCCTCCCCATTCAATACCATGTTGTGCCTAGTGCCTGTGTCATGTACTGTTGCACACACCTCTTGTGTCATGTGATCCACATGCAATGTCGTCCCTTGTATCACGTGATGTACCCATCGTGTCACCCAGTGTCATGTGATGCACTGATCCTGTTTCATATACAATGGGACCTGTGTCTATACATGTATACATGTACATGTTCAACTTGACTCACAGGAGTGCATGTCTCGAGATTAATCCACATTGGCGCCAGTGCACACAATTTCAACACACTCGCTACTCAGTCTATCGCAGTTTCACTATCCTATGAAAAGAACACTGTGTGGTGCACTGGAGTGATAGAACCTAGAAGACTCGCTTGTGATGTCTAGTGGCACCTTGGTGCCACATCATATTGGGAGGGGGAGGGGGGGGGGGAGTGCTTGAGAAACAATATGGCACCATTGTGTTGTTTGACTCGCACGTGATGTACTCTGTGCCCTGGAGGTATGACATGTCTCCTCCCTGCAGTTCCTTATTCACCATCCAGCATCACCTCCACTGAGCTAGACATGGACACCTCCAGTGAGAAGGTCATGACCAGGGCACAGAAGAAGAATGCCAAGAAGAAGCTGAAGAGGAAGGACCAGAAGGGGCATGAGGTAGCCTTTGAGATCGAGGAAGTGACCGTCTCGCTGGAGCAGTTGGAGGTGGCATCACCACCAGAGGCCACGCCCCCTCTCAAGCCGAGCACCAAGGAACCAGCAGTGACCTCTAAAGAGAAAAAGAAAGATGGCAGCAAGGTGCCAACGGTTCTCGCCACCGGCCCAGCAAAGGCTAGCCCCTCAGAAAGCACAGCAGCCAGCAGCCGGCTGGAGGAGGGGGACTCTTCAGGCGACGCCCACCAGAGGAAGGTGCGCAATTTGAGGAAGAAGCTGAAGCAGATTGAAGAGCTGGAGGCGAAGATAGCCTCTGGGGAGATTACGCATCCGGAGCAGGGGCAGCTGGACAAGATCAGCAAGAAGGGAGAGGTGGTGAAGGAGTTGGGGGAACTGTCATCTGCATTGTGAAGACAGCCCTGGTCATATTTTATAGAGTGGGTATGTGAGAACTATTTTTTTTTCATTTCACTTTGTCTCTCACTACTGTGCACAAAAAAAATTCTATGTTTTAATATAATATTATTTGTCTGTTTCTATGTCAATGGGATATGAATAGCACTGTATTGATACATGTAGATAGACGCTTTAATTTGACTTCAGTGGCAGGGACAATGATCTATGTAGTGTTTTAATACAAAATCGTGCAATGATTAATTATCAAGTTACATTTCAGTGACATATCAGCTGTCCACTCTTTTGCCCTTCTGAAAGTGAAAAGGCTACTGTTACTCTCTTCTCGATCATGAAGGACATTTGCTCTTTAAGCTACCATGACCAAGTGTCGTATAAAGCACATCAAACTAAGTATTTTTGCCTATTCCAGTTTGCCCACATAGAGGAGTTGTACTTTGTAGAGCATCCTATGGCCGCCACAAATGCTATCCAACTATATAGGAGGGGAGGGGAGGGGGGGTGGTGTACAGATTGAATTTGACTTGTAAAGGTTGTCTTTGAAAGGTGGAGAAGGCCAAAGGGTATGTGTGAGCAATACATGTGGCTACAGTGACCACGTGATCATTTTCTCTTAACTGTTGTTTGAACAGGGGGATGAAGGTGGATACGATGAATGCCCTTCAATAGATAAATTGAATGGCTTGTGTACTTAAAGCTGATGCATATTACGATGATCATACATATAAGCTCTGTAGGGTACTCGTGGGGTTCACAAGTACAGTAATTCCTGCCCCATGCAACTCCCAACCACATCAGTCCTGTGCACTCCATGATACATTTAGATGCAACTATCGTAATAGTACATGTATACATCATTAGTGTTGCCATTATCGAAGCATACTCTTAACATGCTGTAAGATATCTGTTATTACATCATGGCCCATAATATATCTTTCTGAAGAGAAGGGCACATGCAGTGAAGTTTGGTTTTGATAAGATAGTGGAACCATCATCTCTAGACTTGAGAAAGAAGAGTTGCTCGTAGCAATTCTGTGTTCATGTTATTAAATAATTATACAATATACTTGTGCCTGTACTTGTACATGCAGTGGTGACAAATTATGTTTTGTGCACAATAACACACACAAATGTGCAGTGGTCCATGGATACATGTTGTGCACATGCATACACAACATATCAGCTGTAATATGATATAATGACATCATTGTAATTAAACATGCAAGCATTACAAAGAAAGATTCCTTGAATGACCGTTCTTTGATAGTGTGTCCCACAATGAAGCTGCATACAAATATTAGTATTTGTGTATTGATCATTAATAATGAGTTCAAATAGGAAGAAATTTTGTAAGTAAGTTCAAATTTGTAATTGCATTAATGGTTAAGTACAAAGTAATCATAAATGAAGAACAAATCTAACAACACATGCTCGAAAATCAAATATTAACTGCAGCAGTGAAATTAGTAATTGATTTTATGTTACAATTTTAGTAAGTAACTAATGTGTATTAATCATTATTACTTGAGATGGGTGGTCACTTTAATCTTGAATGATTGTGATTTGAATTTATTAATGCACTAACTGACTGAAATTAATAAATCTTAACAAGCTGGATATTCAATAATGTTCACTTCCAATCCAGAGTTGCCACTATGCTTTAGCGCCAACTCAATTCTGTATGCTTCAATATATAAGACAACCCTGGGATGGCTATGGGTCTCCTTTTACAGTCCAACATACCCAGTTCCCTTGACTTGTAAAATAAAAGGATTGCCTTGGTAATATCGCAAGTTGGTCAAAGCAAAGAGGACAGAGTTGCTGCTCTTTGAATAGGTGGTATCTAAGCAAACAATTCATTTCATTGGGTTCGACCCTTGTCCAGAGAGGGTATAGATGCATGGGCCTGTTGTTAGTGGAACAATAATAAGCTCCAATATGAATATAGCGAAGTGTATTGAGTCAAGATGCAGTTTTGTTTAAGGGTGAGGGTTATGTAATCTAACAGCTGTGGAGTGATGTTGGCGATGCGTACCTATATCATTTGGGCTTGTAGTTTGGTATCTCATGTATGGTAGTCTAGGCATCTGCGTGCCCTCCCCCTTTCCTTCGATTATGCTATCTGAGTGCAGGTGCCAAGGTTCATCACCCAAGTGAGGAGGCAAGAAATGTATGGCACCAAATTTTTAGTGGAAAGCAGGCAAAGAACCCCAAAGAAGTGGATTTACCACCGATAGAAGGTTTGCCACTGGGCTTTTCCTGTGAGAGATGTGGATTTATTCCTGTTTTATTTCAGTCTCTCGCTCAGACTCTATGTTTGATTTTTGTAATATCATATCAGGAACTCTTCAGACTGTTAATGGGGTGTTGTTACATGGACTAGTTGATGACAGCGGCATGCACAACAGATGACACGCACCCGAATATGTGAAGTGTCATTGGGGAGGGTAGCGTGCACGACATAGGAGTCCTGAGACAAGCTCAATTTTCCCTGAAAGGATGTTTTGGCCTGTACTGGTGGACATTATAGATTGGATGGCATATTGTATGCTGAGCCTCCTGACCCCAGGCTCCATATACCTCTAAAGCCATTGGGACACATACCGGGACCCATAAGTACTGCACTTTAGGTCATTACTGTCATTACTGCAATCCCAACTTCTGCTGAGAGGGCAGCAAATCCTGTAGCTGTGGTAGCCGCTTCAACAATATGGGTTGAACCAAGCGGAGATATCACAGTCAGAGTGAAGTACATGTAGAGTAACGAAGGATCATTATTGGTAATTATTGTTTACGTCAAGTTATGCTTGGGTTAAAGTTATTCATTGATTAAAGACATGACCATCTAATAGCACGTGGTGAAGGAAAAATTTGTCTTGGGATGTCCGTATCAGATAAGACCGTAGTTCCAAAAGTGGACCTCGTCACTAGGGGGAGCCACGGCATATCGTTTTTCCAGAGCGGAGGTGGCCCAGAGCACGAGTTCGTGGACCGTGGTGCCCCTAGCACCTCTCCCGACTGTCGCGTGATCGCGTTCAGCCCCGATGGCACTCAGCTGGCCTGGTGCGACGGAAAGAGCGTGCACGTAATCGATGCGACGACGCTGGAGTCGCGACAGACCATCCCCAAGTCCAAGACCCGACACATCCAGTTCTCGCCTCTAGGGACGCACGTAGTCACGTGGGAGCCGTACGCCATTCTTCAGGGACAGTCGGTTGGGGACCCGAACTTAGAGATTTGGACTGGCGGAGAGAAGACGGCCGAGTTCATTCAGAAGTCGCAGCACAACTGGTGCCCGCAGTGGAGCGACGACGAGCAGCTGTGCGCGCGAAACGTGACCAATGAGGTGCACTTCTTCGACGGCGGACTCCTCCCTGGAGCGTCCGCCGTCAGCCGCAAGCTGCAGGTCGAGAACCTCACCACGTTCGCACTCTCCCCCGGAAAATCCCCGTGTCGGATCGCCTGCTACGTTCCCGGGACGAAGGGCGCACCCTCCTTCGTGCGCCTCTACGAGTACCCGCGCTTGGAGGGCCCGGGCTCCATCCTCGCCAACAAGAGTTTCTACCGCGCCGACAGCGTCACCTTCTTGTGGAACAGGAAAGGGTCGGGCTTGCTCGTCCTGACCAACACGGAGGTGGACAAGACCGGGGGCTCGTACTACGGGGAGCAAGGGCTCCACTACCTCTCTGTGCGAGGGGACGGCAACATGGTACCGCTGCCCAAGAAAGGTCCCATCTACTCGGTGGAATGGAATCCGGACTCGGAAGACTTCTGTGTCGTCTACGGGTTCATGCCCTCCGTGGCAACCCTCTTCAGTTGCAAGTGTGAACCCATCTTCGAGTTTGGCACAGCCCACAGGAACTGCGTCAATTACAATCCGCAAGGGAACATCATTTGTCTCTCCGGGTTCGGGAACTTGAAAGGCAGCATGGAGTTCTGGGACCGGAGCAAGCTCAAGTTGATCAGCAGCCCCGTGGCGCCCAACACCACTCAACTGGAATGGTCTCCTGACGGCATTTATGTTGCCACAGCGACCAACGCCCCGCGTCTACGCGTGGACAATGGGTTCAAGGTGTGGCACTTCACGGGGAGCCTCCTCTTCTCCCAGGACACAGCTCCCAAGAAGGAACTGTGGGAGGTGAAGTGGCGCCCTGCACTGGCGGGAACCTACCCCGCACCTGACCCAGCCCAGAGGCCACCACCGTCCAGCGCCCAACAGATACCCGAGGCCAAGCAAGCTGCTGCCTATGTGCCCCCCGCACTAAGAGGCAAGACGAGACCCAAAGGGGACGCACCCCCGGCAAAGGTCCCCCCGAGGGGGAGGAGGCGTGATCAGGGAGCGGGCCACGACAATAGCCACAGTGGGGAGCAGGGCGAGGCCGTCGCGACTGCAAAGAGCATTGTCGGTGAGGAGACCAAGGAAGGTGGCAGCGAGAAGGAGAAGAAAGTGAAGCAGCTGAAGAAGAAACTGAAGCAGATTGAGCAGATCAAGCAGCAGGAAGCTGAGGGCAAGGTGCTGGAAGTGAATCAAGTGGAGAAGATCCGCATGGAACAAGCATTCCTGGAGGAGCTAAGAACACTTGAACTTTCATAGCATGATCAAGTGGTGAATTTAAATTTTACAAAGCGTCATGTTTGTTTATTTCCTAGTGATGTGCCTGGCACGTATATAAACAATTGGACGTCACGCGCGTATAACAAAGGAAACCGAAATTTAAAGTACGGCTACACATAGTCACGTGCTCTTTCCTGCAGAGTGATTAATGGTTAAAACAATATCTGGTGGTTAATATTTTTAATGAACATGTTACTATGATTGGACATTACGGTATACTTTGAATAAAAATTACTCATAAATCGCAACCTATTTTTTCCAAGTCATCTTTTTGAGATCATTGTTCTTTCATACACCCTACATGTACCACCGCTACCTGCACGACCTACAATATTACTTAATAGCCGCGCATCCTTTTTATACGTCCATGTGATAGAGGCGATACCGGTATCTAAGAGGGTAGTTTGACCGTAGCAAAGACGGCGACAATTTTTCGAAGGTCAGCGGGTTATACACATCAACAAGACATATAAAAAGGCACAAAAATTACAACAAGCCACAAGTATGTTTTCATTTGGAACGTTCAATACGAAAATGGGTCTTGTGGATTTTATTTTATAACATAAAATGTAAATCGATATATCTTCCGAAATATCAACGCTATCGGGTTCCTATTTTTAACACAACATACCACACCATTACTATATGTGAAAATCCATTTTGGTGTCTTACACATGCGGGGTACCGACGTTTCAAGGTCCGATACCCCGTAGGGTTCAAAACGGCCACATCTTCAGGTAGGAGTGTCCAAATCGGTTCAAAATAGGTACCCATGTAGAAGGGTCCTACCGCTATTAAATTGTTCTGTTCGTTAATTTTTGCTTTATCCGTTATGGAGATACAAGTGTGCAAAGAAATTGCATATTTCCCGGGCGTTACGCGCCATTAACGTATTACGAGGACGTCCTCGAAGACAGTCGTAATACGTTAATGGCGCGTAACGCCCGGGAAATATGCAATTTCTTTGCACACTTGTATCTCCATAACGGATAAAGCAAAAATTAACGAACAGAACAAATCAATAGCGGTAGGACCCTTCTACATGGGTACCTATTTTGAACCGATTTGGACACTTCTACCTGAAGATGTGACCGTTTTGAACCCTACGGGGTATCGGACCTTGAAACGTCGGTACCCCGCATGTGTAAGACACCAAAATGGATTTTCACAGATAGTAATGCGCCTATCATTGTTACGTGAGACCCCCCCCCCCCCCCTGGGGCGAAGTCGGGGATTTGACACGATTTGACACGTGAATATCATTACTGGGTCCCACATTTGACCTAGTCCGGGCATTTGACCTTTCAACACGTGACAGATTTTGTTGTAGAAATGGACGTCGACAAATGGAAATGGACACTTCCAAGGGACAATTGAGTTACTATCAGGCCGCTTTCCATCTGAGTGAAAAATTTGGATAGAACTTAAGTTAGGGCACTTATGCAGTTTCCCCCCCCCCCCCCACTTTATTATTCGATTAACGGTATCATAACATTTACGGTATCATGAATACATTTCAAACAATACAATACGAATAAATCTACACTGGATAAAATGCCCTAACATGTGCTACGAAGTCATGAAAGCTACATCCAAATCTTTGTCTCCACATAAATTCCGCTAAATACGTGTGTAAAAGTTCCCTATGTGTCCCGTATCGCTGTTTATGTTTCTGCTTAGCTTTTTGCCATACGCTTTCTATGTGATTAGTGCATGCTCCTGTGGTTGGATCTACAAAGTTTAAACTGTGATTAACGGTGAGATGCTGGTATCCGAGTGTCCCTATTGTGTTGTATGCCGCCCAGAGGTCCGAGATTATAGTAGTTCCAGTGCGATGTACTTTTGTATGACAGGAAGTAGAGTTGCTGCATCTCTGCGATCGACTGGAACCATGAATCCTACTTTCGTTGCGACGTCGTATCCTCCAAAAACCCATTGCTCTCTCACTTGATGTCCGACGTTGTACTTCCTGCGCACTAACAAACATTCGTCGATTTCTACCGTCTGTCCTGGTCCTCCTATGACGACTGGATTCCTAATAAAGTACTCCAAGCAAATATCCCTACAAAAGTTCTTCCAGTCGACTATGGTGTGTTCTCCTACGATCCCTAGCTGAAACTGTAGTTCGTCTTGAATAACGTAGTCCCTACACCAAAAATAAACAAATTGAATAATAGTAGCTATCCGTAAATGAGACCCTTCAAACCATGTATCTTTACGTACACTAATCTCTTTTCTACAGCTTCTAAGAGTACACCTGAAATAAAACCCCTTATTTTTGACCGTATCTCTTTCCCTCAATGCCGTCGGACTACCACAAGAAGCGCACATTTTGTCCTTAGCTATGAGGCCGTTGTTCTGGCACCATGCAATTGCACTTATCTCGTCTTCCGTAGCCTTGAAGAGGTCGGAATATTTGAAGTCGTGGAGATCCGGAGTGGGAAACACAGCAGGAGCCAGAACGGGAACAGGTAATGCAGCCATCGTAGTAAAATGGCGGTAGCAACGACAGCTGGATTTCACTATAGATTTAAACATGATTATGCGGTCGCAGTGACAGCTGGATTTCACTACGCAGGAAATTATTTTTTCAATATTTCTAGAATTCAATTAATTAAAGTGGGGGGGGGGGGGGGGGGGGGGGGGGGGGGGGGGGGGGGGGGGGGGGGGAAACTGCATAAGTGCCTAAGTTAGTTGAACTGTGCCACGAAGATAGCACAAACACGCACAGACACACCACACACGCAAACACGCACGCACACGGACATGCTGCATTCCACACTAGAAGTTGGCCACACTTCCAAGGGAAAATTGAACCGCGCTGAAGTTAGCCTCACATTCCACAGCCTATCATTCGTAATTCGTTTAACACTTGAGGTGCTAACTTTTGCTCAAGCGGCTGAGTGTATTCATAAGTCATATGACGTCTCCGCTGAGCGTATCATACATGTACTGCAATTTTCAATGGTTTGATGATTAGCGATCAGCCTGGCAGGCTGCACAGAATTGGCACAATTGGAGTAACGAAACTTGTAAAGTATTATACTTGCTGTTTTTCTACGTGTTTGCATTTTGTATGTATTGATTGTACTTGCTGTCTAAAATAACAATATAATGAAATGTATTTGAGCAAGCTGGTCCAGCCAGCCAACCAACATGGTTATTTACTAACAGCATACATTATTGTAAACAGGAAACGATGGTAGTGTGTGATTAAGAAAGTGTTTTATTGCCTTCTTTCTCTCAAGGTTAAATGTGTTCATCAGTAGAGCTACGACAATCTGGAAATGTAAAGAATTTACACATTGTGATTTATGTTCTATTTTCTACCATTGATACATTAACTCACCTCTGGCCAAACTACACACTTGTTTACTAAAGACAACGACAGTGCAGCCTGTTTTTGTACATCACAGTCAAGTTCTTGAAGAAAGTAAAACACTTCTAATACCTGTAAATGGGAGGAATGTTCCTAATGTCAAATTGATGATATGGGTGAGAATTGTGTACCATGTCAGAACATTCTAAAAGAGGCCAGTACAAATCTTCTTTATGAAGCTGTTTAATTTCATTAAAGTAGATTTGAAGATCTGATACGGTATATCTTTACTCAAGATGGCCCGGAGGGTTGGCTAAAGGATGAATAAATTGTCATGTGTATCAATAATTATTACAGTTTAAACCTCAAGATCTTTCACAACTCTTCTTATTATGTGTCTTGGAAATGGATAATGCTTACTAGAAAATTAGTTCCAGACACTTAGTAAAGTTCAAATCACTGTAAAATGCTTACTCCAAGGTTTTTCTTTTGAAGTGTGGGAAGTTCTTCATGTAAAAAGACTTTCCCCATCTCAGTGCAAAGATGTCGTCTGGATCAGGTGCATTCCTAAAATCAGGCACTAGAAAATCTAGGGGAACACCAGCATTGTGATCACCATCAGTGTCACTGTTGCAATCAGTGTCATTTTCAGCTTCTCATAACTGTCATCCTCATCATCAGCTGCATCAATATCACATCCCAAACTTTCAGCATTGGACTCTACAAAGACTGAGATGAATAGTGACATGGCAGCACAGGTTGAAAAGTCTCACCTTGATCTTGCTTTGCACAAATTGTGCGTTCTGCCTGAGGCAATTTCACTTCTTCATTATGATCCTGTGTACATAAGAGGTGTATTTGAGATTAAACACATTGCATTGTCCATTACAGATATGCTGCTGCTTTTCTCCACTATGTGTGTAGGTTGAAGACAAATAGGAGAAATTACAAAAGAAACATGCAATAGATATGAACAGTATACCAATTGGCTGTAGATCTCCCACTGAAAGCTCATAAACCATTTGTAATCTAAATGCATCCATTAGTCCCTGCAGATTGCAGCAGAATCGGATTACAGACCTACTAGACAAATTTATTTTACTTGAGTATGTAGAAGAGGTAGTTGGTCAACAATAAGTCGTGCTGCCTACATGTATAAAGTAGAACACTAAATAAATAAGTCAAGCATGTCAGAATTATGAACAACTCACAAAGCACACAAATACGCCACAATCTGTTGGGTTTCTTTGCATTGGGGAATTACTCCCCTGAAAAGTAGCTATATCAAACAAGCATATGTTACATTTTGAATCAAAGCAGACCACTGAATCTTGGTATGTCCAATTGTGCATTAAATCCTCAAAGTCTGATTGATGTCATAGCTCATTACTGATATATAACCTGTATAACGTGCACACCTGCTAAGTCTGAACAAAATATATGGATAACTTACCAAATCCAGTTCACAGCATCAATGTTACTTTGATGCAATGAATCAATACATATGATCACATGCCTCTGAATGTGTACAACCTATAAGGATTATTACAATGAAGACTTTTTACAATGCGTAAATGTACTTACCAATAGGCTCCAATGCTGTGGCTTGTGTACAGGAAACAGCAAGACTTCATTATTCAGCAAATCTTTCCCCTATATTGTACACTGTATATTCAGCTCGTATTAGTAAAACCTATCTCTTCTTCTTACCTTACAGTACCATTTCACTGCTGAATATCCCTTTGCTTTTAGCAGAGGTATAAATGTAGGATCAAACCACTTTGTCATTATTCCGTGCTGAAACATATCACTATTATACTCCATACAGCCCTGTTAAGGTTATGTAATAATACTTTCTGCATATTACTTCTTTGCATAAGCTCAAAATATGAGGCAATTATCTGTAATTGTAAGTTCTTTGCTTCATAACGTCAAAAATGGTATTGATGAATTGACCTTGGAGTCGATCCATCCTCCAGATGCTACATTCATCAGGTCCTGTTTCTCAAGCTGGAATGTTGAACTAGGCATAGGAACCTTGAGCTTAAGCTGAATAGATGAATTCTAGCTTGCTTTCCATTACTGCAGAAGCATATTGAAACAATACCTCAGCTTCTAAATGTTCAGGTAGCCCTGGATATCGCTATGTTGTAAAAGGCATCCTTGTGGTACATAGCAGCAATGTACTCTGAACATTACACCTACTAGGTTTGAATTAGTTGAGTTAGGAGTCGTCAAATCAGCAGTACATTCATCTAGAAGTGCCTTTATAAATGTAAAATATAAGTAACCAATATGTAAATGACAGCTAACTTACCACTGCCATTGGTGATGTATACAATGCAAGACAAACATTTTCCTGCCACAAATGTAATATGAATGAATGTATGAACAAACCACCCTGCACAACCTGCACTTCTTGTGAACATATGTAATCAAATGATGTGATGATGCTGACTTGTGTGTCACTGTATCTGATCCATTGATATCTGCTCCTAACAAGGCATGTGTCTATGTGCGTGAAGGAAATTATAATGCAGTGTAAGGTACTATTTGATTTAAATAATGTTTACAGTGGCCTTTTCCTGTATGTGTGCCATGATGAATCTGCAGTTTTTTTTAGTAGTACAACGCACATGAATACTACTATATACAAAACGCTAGATACTTACCACCAGTGCAGAAAGTTAATTTTTTGGCTTGTTCGTGGCATGTAAGTATGACACATGCTCTACACTGTATGCACAAATGTGGTTTACAGTTGTGTACATGAAATTGAAAAGACATTACCATGGCAAAAGAACTCTACAATTCAACTTCTTAGGTTTTCTAGATAGTGAAACTCTATCACAATGAATCATCATATGGCTAGGAAATGAAACTTCCCGACTATGAATGTCCAGATGCTGATTACACTTCTCACACTCCCTGGCAAGATAGAAATGTAACAAACAATGCTTGGGACAAATTGAATTTATTACACATGGGGACCTTCCATTTCATTCAAGAAAGAGTCAATCCACATTTTCATCAATTCCATAATACTTACTTCTTAATGCTCTTCTACACTACAAGATATTACTGACCAATAAGTAGTCTTGCACACAGGCTATACATCATAACTACATAATGTGACAAATTATCTCAATAATTAGATAATACCTTTGAGCAGCAAATGGCTTTTTTATGCACAGTTGTCGCAAAAAGCTGGCGATACTTGGATAGCACCGATATAGGTATCCAATTCCAAAGGTATTGTTGTGTACATGAAAACAGTAACGTTTCAGACACTACTTTAGGCTATAGTATAGAAGCACTCAGATAAGGTTCCTTGATGTCACTGCACTCACTCCATTACCCCATGTCTTCTAGTTTTGATGACAAAACTTGACAAAGCCATGGTGTGTGTGTGTGTGTGTGTGTGTACACATATGGAATGGACTGGCATAGGGAGGGGTGGACTGGTGAGGCTATAGTATAGAAGCACTCAGATAAGGTTCCTTGATGTCACTGCACTCACTCCATTACCCCATGTCTTCTAGTTTTGATGACAAAACTTGACAAAGCCATGGTGTGTGTGTGTGTGTGTGTGTGTGTGTGTGTGTGTGTGTGTGTGTGTGTGTGTGTGTGTGTGTGTGTGTGTGTGTGTGTGTGTGTGTGTGTGTGTGTGTGTGTGTGTGCACAAGTGGAATGGACTGGCATAGGGAGGGGTGGACTGGTGAGGCTATAGTATAGAAGCACTCAAATAAGTTTCCTTGATGTCACTGCACTCACAGCATTACCCCATGTCCTCTAGTTTTGGTGACAAAATTTGACAAAGCCATGGTGTGTGGGTGTGTGTACAAAAGTGGAATGGACTGGCATAGGGAGGGGTGGACTGGTGAGGCTATAGTATAGAAGCACTCAGATAAGGTTCCTTGATGTCACTGCACTCACAGCATTACCCCATGTCCTCTAGTTTTGATGACAAAATTTGACAAAGCTATGGTGTGTGTGTGGGTGTGTGTACACAAGTGGAATGGACTGGCATAGGGAGGGGTGGACTGGTGAGGCTATAGTATAGAAGCACTCAGATAAGGTTCCTTGATGTCACTGCACTCACAGCATTACCCCATGTCCTCTAGTTTTGATGACAAAATTTGACAAAGCTATGGTGTGTGTGTGGGTGTGTGTACACAAGTGGAATGGACTGGCATAGGGAGGGGTGGACTGGTGAGGCTATAGTATAGAAGCACTCAGATAAGGTTCCTTGATGTCACTGCACTCACAGCATTACCCCATGTCCTCTAGTTTTGGTGACAAAATTTGACAAAGCCATGGTGTGTGGGTGTGTGTACACAAGTGGAATGGACTGGCATAGGGAGGGGTGGACTGGTGAGGCTATAGTATAGAAGCACTCAGATAAGGTTCCTTGATGTCACTGCACTCACTCCATTACCCCATGTCCTCTAGTTTTGATGACAAAAATTGACAAAGCCATGGTGTGCGGGTGTTTGTACACAAGTGGAATGGACTTGCATAGGGAGGGGTGGACTGGTGAGGCTATAGTATAGAAGCACTCAGATAAGGTTCCTTGATGTCACTGCACTCACAGCATTACCCCATGTCCTCTAGTTTTGGTGACAAAATTTGACAAAGCCATGGTGTGTGGGTGTGTGTACAAAAGTGGAATGGACTTGCATAGGGAGGGGTGGACTGGTGAGGCTATAGTATAGAAGCACTCAGATAAGGTTCCTTGATGTGACTGCACTCACTCCATTACCCCATGTCCTCTAGTTTTGATGACCATATTTGACAAAGCCGTGTTGTGTGGGTGTGTGTACACAAGTGGAATGGACTGGCATAGGGAGGGGTGGACTGGTGAGGCTATAGTATAGAAGCACTCAGATAAGGTTCCTTGATGTCACTGCACTCACTCCATTACCCCATGTCCTCTAGTTTTGATGACAAAAATTGACAAAGCCATGGTGTGCGGGTGTTTGTACACAAGTGGAATGGACTTGCATAGGGAGGGGTGGACTGGTGAGGCTATAGTATAGAAGCACTCAGATAAGGTTCCTTGATGTCACTGCACTCACAGCATTACCCCATGTCCTCTAGTTTTGGTGACAAAATTTGACAAAGCCATGGTGTGTGGGTGTGTGTACACAAGTGGAATGGACTGGCATAGGGAGGGGTGGACTGGTGAGGCTATAGTATAGAAGCACTCAGATAAGGTTCCTTGATGTCACTGCACTCATTTCATTACCCCATGTCCTCTGGTTTTGATGACAAAATTTGACAAAGCCATGGTGTGTGGGTGTGTGTACACAAGTGGAATGGACTAGCATAGGGAGGGGTGGACTGGTGAGGCTATAGTATAGAAGCATTCAGATACTTTCACTTGATGTCACTGCACTCACAGCATTACCCCATGTCCTCTAGTTTTGATGACCATATTTGACAAAGCCGTGATGTGTGGGTGTGTGTACACAAGTGGAATGGACTGGCATAGGGAGGGGTGGACTGGTGAGGCTATAGTATAGAAGCACTCAGATAAGGTTCCTTGATGTCACTGCGCTCACTTCATTACCCCATGTCCTCTAGTTTTGATGGCAAAATTTGACAAAGCCATGGTGTGTGGGTGTGTGTACACAAGTGGAATGGACTGGCATAAGGAGGGGTGGACTGGTGAGGCTATAGTATAGAAGCACTCAGATAAGGTTCCTTGATGTCACTGCACTCACTCCATTACCCCATGTCCTCTAGTTTTGATGACAAAATTTGACAAAGCCATGGTGTGTGGGTGTGTGTACACAAGTGGAATGGACTGGTATAGGGAGGGGTGGACTGGTGAGGCTATAGTATAGAAGCACTCAGATAAGGTTCCTTGATGTCACTGCACTCACTTCATTACCCCATGTCCTCTGGTTTTGATGACACAATTTGACAAAGCCATGGTGTGTGGGTGTGTGTACACAAGTGGAATGGACTAGCATAGGGAGGGGTGAACTGGTGAGGCTATAGTATAGAAGCATTCAGATACTTTCACTTGATGTCACTGCACTCACAGCATTACCCCATGTCCTCTAGTTTTGATGACCATATTTGACAAAGCCGTGATGTGTGGGTGTGTGTACACAAGTGGAATGGACTGGCATAGGGAGGGGTGGACTGGTGAGGCTATAGTATAGAAGCACTCAGATAAGGTTCCTTGATGTCACTGCACTCACTTCATTACCCCATGTCCTCTAGTTTTGATGACCATATTTGACAAAGCCGTGTTGTGTGGGTGTGTGTACACAAGTGGA
Organism: Ephydatia muelleri; assembly: GCA_013339895.1. Classification (NCBI taxonomy): domain Eukaryota; kingdom Metazoa; phylum Porifera; class Demospongiae; order Spongillida; family Spongillidae; genus Ephydatia; species Ephydatia muelleri. The sequence continues at coordinate 6,190,419 of JABACO010000004.1, read as the reverse complement.
ATGGACTGGCATAGGGAGGGGTGGACTGGTGAGGCTATAGTATAGAAGCACTCAGATAAGGTTCCTTGATGTCACTGCACTCACTCCATTACCCCATGTCCTCTAGTTTTGATGACAAAATTTGACAAAGCCATGGTGTGTGGGTGTGTGTACACAAGTGGAATGGACTGGCATAGGGAGGGGTGGACTGGTGAGGCTATAGTATAGAAGCACTCAGATAAGGTTCCTTGATGTCACTGCACTCACTTCATTACCCCATGTCCTCTGGTTTTGATGACAAAATTTGACAAAGACATGGTGTGTGGGTGTGTGTACACAAGTGGAATGGACTAGCATAGGGAGGGGTGGACTGGTGAGGCTATAGTATAGAAGCATTCAGATACTTTCACTTGATGTCACTGCACTCACAGCATTACCCCATGTCCTCTAGTTTTGATGACCATATTTGACAAAGCCGTGATGTGTGGGTGTGTGTACACAAGTGGAATGGACTGGCATAGGGAGGGGTGGACTGGTGAGGCTATAGTATAGAAGCACTCAGATAAGGTTCCTTGATGTCACTGCGCTCACTTCATTACCCCATGTCCTCTAGTTTTGATGGCAAAATTTGACAAAGCCATGGTGTGTGGGTGTGTGTACACAAGTGGAATGGACTGGCATAAGGAGGGGTGGACTGGTGAGGCTATAGTATAGAAGCACTCAGATAAGGTTCCTTGATGTCACTGCACTCACTCCATTACCCCATGTCCTCTAGTTTTGATGACAAAATTTGACAAAGCCATGGTGTGTGGGTGTGTGTACACAAGTGGAATGGACTGGCATAGGGAGGGGTGGACTGGTGAGGCTATAGTATAGAAGCACTCAGATAAGGTTCCTTGATGTCACTGCACTCACTTCATTACCCCATGTCCTCTGGTTTTGATGACACAATTTGACAAAGACATGGTGTGTGGGTGTGTGTACACAAGTGGAATGGACTAGCATAGGGAGGGGTGAACTGGTGAGGCTATAGTATAGAAGCATTCAGATACTGTCACTTGATGTCACTGCACTCACAGCATTACCCCATGTCCTCTAGTTTTGATGACCATATTTGACAAAGCCGTGATGTGTGGGTGTGTGTACACAAGTGGAATGGACTGGCATAGGGAGGGGTGGACTGGTGAGGCTATAGTATAGAAGCACTCAGATATGGTTCCTTGATGTCACTGCGCTCACTTCATTACCCCATGTCCTCTAGTTTTGATGGCAAAATTTGACAAAGCCATGGTGTGTGGGTGTGTGTACACAAGTGGAATGGACTGGCATAAGGAGGGGTGGACTGGTGAGGCTATAGTATAGAAGCACTCAGATAAGGTCCCTTGATGTCACTGCACTCAAGGAATTACTTTAGGTCTTCTGGTTCTGATGACCAAAGTTGACAAAGTCAAGGTGTGTGGGTGTGTACACAATTAACTGGCATCGGGAGGGGTGGACTGTTGAGGCTATAGTATAGAAGCATTCAGATAAGGTCACTTGATGTCACTGCACTCAAAACATTACCCCATGTCCTCTGGTTCTGATGACCAAAGTTGACAAAGCCATGGTGTGTGGGTGTGTGTACACAAACGAAATGGACTGGCATAGGGAGGGGTGGACTGGTGAGGCTATAGTATAGAAGCATTCAGATAAGGTCACTTGATGTCACTGCACTCAAAACATTACTCCAGGTCCTCGTTCTGATAAGGTTGGCAAAGCCATGGTGTGTATGTGTGCACACAAGCAGAATGGACTGGCTTAGGGAGGGGTGGACTGGTGAGGCTATAGTATAGAAACATTCAGATAATGTCAATTGATGTCTCTGCACTCACTATAGGTCACGATGCGATGCCGTTCATGTAATGTATTAAATATGCATGCATTGGGTAAGCGTGTGACACAAATTTCAATGAATGCGCGCGCCGTTGCAGGTGTTAATGAAGTTAATTGTTTAGGAATGTTAGGCTGTGGAATGTGGGGCCAACTTCTAATCGGTGAAAATTGAGGCCGCTTTCCATCTGAGTGATAAATTTGGATAGAACTTAAGTTAGTTAAACTGTGCCACGAAGATAGCACACACGCACAGACACACCACACACATGCAAACACGCTCGCACACGCCACGCGCACACAGTCACACACACACACAGATTAAAAACTATCGTACCGTATTCAACTATTGTAGTGAGCCAGATGAAACTACCAGTATTTAAACCGCGTGAGCGAAGACATTTCCCGTGGTTTGCTTTTATAAAGGTCAAATCCCTCCCAATGCCCCAGGGGGTGGTCTCACGACATTTGACCGGTTATTATCCCCCAACCAGGGGCGGTTTGCTTTAATAAAGGTCAAATCCCCAACTTCGCCCCAGGGGGGGGGGGGGTCTCACGTAACAATGATAGGCGCATAATGGTGTGGTATGTTGTGTTAAAAATAGGAACCCGATAGCGCTAATATTTCGGAAGATATATCGATTTTGTTATAAAATAAAATCCACAAGACCCATTTTCGTATAGAACGTTCCATTTATTCATAAAATACACACGCCGCGTATGGTGCTAGTAGCCCCATACGCGTATTTTATGAATAACAGGTGCGGTTTGAATGGAGCATCACCACATATGTGTACATGTAAACAAAGTTCAGGAGCGATGCAGGGTGTGTGGTCGCTTGCTTATGGCACCTAGGGATAAGAAAAGGCGGTCATAATGCTCAGAGTTTGTAAACAAGTTATGGATTAAGGCATAGCACAATGCCAACACTCTCACTACACAGTTAGTACAATGACTTATGAGTGGAAGAAGCAAGGTTTGACAGATTGCCAACATGTCTGAGCAAGTTGATACATACATGTGCATCTATATTTATCAGATCTGCAATCCCACATCACCACATGTGAATCTCACTCCCACAACAGGTGGCATCACTGGTCCTGAAAAGGCTTCCCCCAGTCCAGAGTAAACATTGTTATGTACTGGGAAAGTGCGGAATTAATGCATATGATACCCTAATTCTATTAGCCACTCGCATGTATGAAGATCACACAGCCATGTACCTCTACATGTACATTCGCAGCACACACACACATGCACACATGCACACATACACACACAAACAGCACATACATACACATACACACACATACATACACACACACCTGCACACACATACACACACATACACACACATGCACACACATGCACACGCATGCACACACATACACACACATGCACACACACACACAGGATGCTGAGATTGTGGCTATCACCAAAGTAGCCAGAATGGCTTCAGCATCCATGATGGGCCATTTGTAAAAGGTTTGGATGCAGCTCTACAATCCTTTCGTGTACGCAGGCAACAATACTTCAGTGGTGCCTTTGTTGGACGTCATATACACAAGGTGTTACAGTTACACATGGAGGTTATCAAGTTGAGTGCTTACATGGATCCTATTTCTACTAGCCATCAAACATGACCAAACTGTGCTACTCTATGATTGAAGTTGCCACAGTAATGCGTCCCACACTGATTGCTTCTGCCACAGAAGTGTGCGCAAACTTTACTATAACACTATCCCTGCTTAGCCAGTGTCATTGTATGTATGACTAGAACTTCATCACAGAAGCACAGTGCAAGGAACTAGTATAGGTACAGTATGACATAAATTACAACTCACATAACAAAAAATACTATTACACATTCCCCTGAATGAGTGTACATTCCAATTGTCTAATATCAACAACAAAAATTTACCTACTAGAGGTACGCAGACTAACCTGCTTTCAAGGCTCATAGCTTGCCGTAGCGAATTGACTACGCCTCGTGGTTTGCAACACAAATAGAAAAAAGTTGTTCCTTTCGTTGTAGGGTGTTAAAATGGGGAGCCCATCGCTATTTTTGAGTGAGCTCACGTTCCATAGGTCTTCCGTTGTCAAGGTCGTTGTTAAGGGCATGACATCATCATTTCAATTTTAGGCACAAAACATTGGGTCGCAAACAGCAGTGGAGTATTATATCTCTGGTACAATGAAGAGCGTGGTATTAACTGTTACCCTTGGATTTATACCGCTTGTACTATGCGTTATTGCCGAGCAGCCCTCAAGACATCGCTCCGTCCTCATCATCACTCTTCCAATGTCCGGCCATTTGTCTGTACCCATTGCCTTGGGTGAGGAGCTGGTGCGTAGGGGACACAACGTCACCTTATTCACCCTCGAAATCCGAAACTACGATCGACCGCGCAAGAGTGTTGAAGAGGCAGGAATGAAGTACTTGAGCGTCGACGTTAACATCACTTACGATGATTTCGAAGCGGCCACGGAGGCAATTAGTTTATCCAACGATACACTCGGCATGTTTCGTAAACTCACTGGTGGCGTCCTTCTAATTCAGAGAGCGATGCAAAATGCAGAGAGCGCTCTGGATGGAGCGTTGCTAAGAAACTATGACATCATACTGACCACGGAATTCTCCTTCCCCGTCGCCATGTGCATGAGCAAGAAGTGGAACGTCCCACTCATCCATGTAGGGTGTGCTCGACAAATATTTCCACACCAACTGCCCTCTTGGCCACACCCAGGTCCATTATCCCGTAGGACAGATGATGTCAACTTCATGGGACGTTTATCTGAGACTGTTTACAGATACATTGAATCTGTGCTTTTTAGTGTGATTGTTGAGGTTATTGGGTTGAAGCTTCAGTGTCCTTACGAGCTGTCCACGTTGGCGAGGGCTGCTGGGGTCTTGGTGCCACACATCGTACCAACAGCCATTGGCTTCGAGTACCCACGCCCACTGTCCCCTTTGACCACCTACGTTGGACCCATCTTACCACCTGTCACTGATTCACTCCCTGGGGAAATCCAGATGTGGCTGGACAGTCGTCCTATTGGCTCTGTGGTGTACATCAGTATGGGATCTTTGGCATTCATCACTTCTCAATTAGCAAGGGCCATTGTGGAGGGACTTGATGCAACAGGATACAATGCATTGTGGAGTTTGAGGAGGAAGAACAGAGCCATCTTGGATGGACTAGAGGTGAATGACAAGAAAATCCTCCTGTTGGACTGGGCACCTCAGTTGGCCATCTTGAGACACAGGTCAATTCGGATGGCTATACTCCATGGTGGAATGAATGGTGTGCAAGAGGCACTTCACAGTGGAGTGCCCATCATTGTGTTACCCCTTGGTGGGGACCAGCCAGCAAATGCAGTAAGAGTGGTACATGGTGGTTTCGGGATTCAGTTAAATCACAATACGATTACAGGGACACAAATTACAGAAGGTATTCATACAATTGAGAGAGGAAACTACAGCAAGACTGTGAACAGACTTCGCAAGATCTTCCATCATGCTGGAGGCGTGACGAAGGCAGCAGATCTAGTGGAGCTCTATGCTGAAGTTGGCTATGACCACCTGATCCCAGCCTATGCAAGATATAGATGGACCTGGATCCAGTACTACAATGTGGATGTGTATGGACTGCTCCTGGTGATTGGAGGGGGAGCTGTCTGGATTGTGTTACGGCTGTGTAAATGTGCTTGTGGCAGGTGTTGTAGGTGCATTAGTTTGTTCAACAATAAGCCCAAACAAGAATAATTTTTATTTTTCTATGCTCTGTGTGTTGTCTGTGCAAGAACTGCATATGAATGATATGATGATGGCTTGTGCGGTACAATTTCAAGTCAGTGTCGTGATTAAAATTAACAAAATTATTGCTATACTGAGATAACTCACGTAGGTGAGTGAGGAAAGGTTATCCCTCATCTCCTGTATAACAGACTCCACGGTTTTGTTGTCTGTAGGGCTCGGCGTATAGGCGCCTGCTCTTGCACCTAAACTTTGATTGTGTCATGCATATGCATGGCACCTCCAGCCTCCAGTCCAGTTCTATGGTTTTAACTGGTCGACTTTTCCCGAAAAAATAAAATTAAAATCAGCTCATAAATGTCTCCTATCCAATAAAGCGTAATTCAACTAAATCGTCAGGGCCCGAGGCCAACTCTTAATAGCTCAACGATTTTTAACAGTTGATGGCATAAAAATTACGTGAAAACAGTATCAAATCAATACTGTATTAAAAGCCGTAATGCAGGAGGGAGGGTAACCCGATCCAAAATGTGCTCTCTGTATTTTGTGCGAATAAGCTATATTGAACTGCACCGCAGAGCTTCCGCGCTTCGCGCGGGAGGGGCCACATCCCCCTCCCGAACCCACCCCTGCTGATCATTTCCTACCGGGCTTAATTGCAACCTGACCACTTACTATTGTGTGGCTACGGCCCTGCTCTCTCTTTGAGAAAGTTACGATTTGATACCAATAGTGGTGTAAAAGCTAAGCAAGGAAACAAGGGTCTGATAATAACGAATATGTCATAGTCCTATCAGTATTATTTGGCATACTAACAACATATGTATGCTTGTTTAACCACTACTGACTTCAAATACAGTATACCACCAATTTACTGATACAATAGTTAGGCCGTAAACAACAGACTGTACCAGTAAAGGTCTGAAAATTCAATGCTCGTTCTAAACAAGCCTATGTACCACAAGCATGGCACAAACATGATATTGGACTGTTTAATTATATCTATAAGAATAATAGCAACGTCGTCTCGTCCTGCCGCGTCGCCTTAGGCCACATCCTCTTTCACGTCCTCGTCCTCTGATAAATTTTCTGCCACCACGATTTCCTCACACATATGTCGTTGGGGCTCTGAAATAGAAAGAGTGTAAATAGTCAGTGTTGACATGATAAGAAGTAATATACATCAACGTATCCTCAGCATGATACCTGAACCCGACTAGCTATATAGAATGTCACTAGCTGCTATTTAATTGCATAACTGAATAATATTAACATAATGTAGAATATCACCTGCTCATTTTTAACACATGCGACTTTCACGCATCGAGTTTGAGGTAAGAGTGAGGGAAGGAGAGTAGTATGCAAAGTAGCGGTGGCACTCCACCCCAGTGGAGTGCGATAATGTTTCACACAACACATCAAAACTTTATCTCATTCCATATGTTATACAACATATCAATAAATGAGACTGGAGTGAGAGTTATTCTTATCATACCAAGTAGAGTGGGATAGCGTATTTATAACACACACACACACACACACACACACACACACACACACACACACACACACACACACACACACACACACACACACACACACACACACACACACACACAAACACCACAAACACACACTCATACACACACACACACACTCACACAGCACATACACATACACAATATTAAGAGCGGGTAAATGGTTACTCTCTGATACTGTGATTGATTATGTACAAATGAAAGAATGGGGCAAGCTTTTAGGGTAATTTATATTACTCCAGGATAACCACCGAGGGGTATTATACTGTTTGATATTATTATAACATACAATAAATGATTTCATATCAATTATTAGACATGATATGATTACCGCTACTTTGCAACTTTAAATTATCTATTAGTAGTATTTTAAAAACTCATTAAAAGGCAGCTTATACAGATACCATCCACAATCGTGGATTTAAAAAGCGTATTAGAAAGAACCAGTTATTTAATAGTAATAGAGTCGCGCATATTCATGGCTCATGATGAGCACGCTTTGTACAGTGATGATTGATAACCTGCGATGAGTTGTAAATTTGAGTGTGGAGAGAGGTCATGGTCTCACCAGAGACCTTGCCTGCACCAGGCCCGCTGACTTCCTTATTGCTGGCTGGAACAGAGGCAAACCTGTGGTGCTAGACCTGACCATCACTTCGCCACTCTGCTTTGCCATCTTGAGTGAATCATGTCACCAGGCTGGTGCGGCAGCCCTTACAGCTGAGGCCCGTAAGCTCCACTCAAATGGTCCCAAATGCCAAGAATTGGGCTGGTCCTACATTCCATTACCTGTGGAGGCATATGGCAATTGGGGCAAGGAGGCCCACGATACCTTGACCAGGCTGGCACCTACCTGGCCATTCACCAGTTCACCTCTAAATCAGCAGTTGTGGCAGAAATTTACGGCCAGTTGAATATAGCCCTGGTTCATTCCATTGCCAGAGCCATCCTGGCCTGGGAGCTCCCACCCTCGTAACTGCTATTAGGTTGTGCCTTAGAGAATAATTATTAATAAAAACAATACCAGGTAATTACAATTCACTGGCTTTCATCGACAAATGTTTGTGTTGATGGTTCTTCTCTTGCCTGCTTGTTAAATGACAATACCAATCCCAGGTATTCTAATACGAAAGAAACACCTAGAAATGAGTATAACTCATGATGGAACACAATTTTACTACATCATTTCGTTCACATACATTATAGTCTTTTAAGCCATTGATTGTAATTAACATATTCAAAACCCCTGTTATCAGATGTATCCACAATTAAGATTAGAGATTAATGATGTATATGTATCTTATTTCAATTCGGGCAGGATCTGAGCTGTGATTTGATAATGTTTAATTTCCAATTGTCCTTATTTAAGGATGCTGGTTCTTTAATAAGGAGGCAGATAAAGTATTTTTAAAAATGAGATTAGCTTGGTGGCTATAGTCATCATCGATCATGGTCACATGACATGAACACGTAAGTAGCTAGCAAGTAACTATAAATAAGACTCATTTTACACACAATTGAATGCTATCTACCTGTTCTTTCATGTGTTACAATCATCAACCAGTCTTCGAGTAAGTGTTTGTGGCATGCAAATATATTATGAAGATTGAATAAAAATTAAAGAAAATTGTATTTATAAAGATATTTTAATTACATTATTTATTTTGTTGTGGGGTCTATTGATAACGAATCAAATCAACTACTTTGTGCAGTAAAATCCACTGCACAGCAGCCAAAGAGATACATAGGTTGACGCAGAGCTAGGGCAAGACTGGTTCATGCCAATTGAAGTGATACTACAAAACCTACAAATCAGTGCACTCTAGACACTATTCATAAGTTGAGGTGACATATGACACTATCAGGTTTTATTAACCCATTATCGAGAGAAGTATAAGCACCACAGCAAGTTATTTTCCAACTGACAAAGGCCTAAGGCCGAAATATATATTTGAAAATCTTCAACATCTGCCATGTCTTACATACCTCTATGCGAACTGCTCCAGTGTTCCAAAGATACAATGCGCTCTAGACACAATTCACAAGGGAGATGTGATGGTGCTTGGCAACAGACAAGAAGTCTCCATGTTGAAAATCTCCGTGGAATACTAGTGTTGTGTGGCACTTAGTATTCTTCATGTGTAACATTATACAGGAGGTCCACAGGAGGTCGGTCACATCGATGCTACAAAAGTAAGCTGGCTACGTTTCAGTAGAATATTATGCTTATTGTCTGTACAAATGGGAAATGGTGTTAAGAATCAGCATTATCAAATGACAACAAATGCCGCAATACACAGGAGGTCACGCAGGTCAGATGACGAAGGGATCTTTAGTTGTGTAGATTTTTATATCTATAAATTTCTATGTAGGTTGAAAAAACAAAAGACAGCAAAATCAATTGCTACTAGAAACAAAATCTCACCCAGACTGACAAAAATAAATAAATTTACAGGATTCACAATATTGTTGCGAATCTAATTCGTGGCTTTGACTTCCAAGATATCTGAAACAAGTTCTCAACAAATTCCATGGGTATAAGAAATTTGTGCAATCTGTTCTTGAGGTGCGAACGCACTTTATGATGCAAGATAAAAGAACAATATGCCTGAGTTATGGCTGGCGCTAAAGAACATTAAACGTCACTTGAGCTCAATGCTATTGGTGCAAAGCACTACTGGTGATCAACAGATGGGTATGATATAGCTATATCTACATTAATTTTAGTCATAGATAATAGAGGATCATTTAGTTCACCTGTAGTTCGATCACCAAAGGAACATTGTTCACTATGACTAATTTTCATTTTTTTGTTAGAATGTGATTGAGTTAGGCACTTTGCGAGCGTCATTGCTGCAGCATTGATATGGAATGGGTTACTTTGGTGGGCGGGGAGCGGTGGGGCATAAGTACATTTGAACATCCGATTGGTGTTCAGTGTGTTCCGGATCGATCGATTGACGTAACGGACCGATCGATTGACATACAGGATTGATTATCCGAAATACGGATAATGGAGGCCAAATTCCAAACACCAGGGCAGTGGCGGCGGGAGGGGGCGCCGGTCGAGGGGGGGCGGGGGGGCGGGGGGGGGGGGGGGGGGGGGGGGCGCCGTTAGGATGTAATTTAAACAAAAATTCTAACAAATATAACCTGATCACTTTTCCCCCCTTGCAAAACTGCTGAAAACGATTTATAATTAATAGGTATAAATAATATTATTTTAAGAATACCCACAATCATTGCCACATAGCAAATTTGTTGCTAAAAATGCTATCGATTCGAGAAAATGCGTTAGCTTCTGGGCCTCCGCCCCAGACCCCCTAGCTGCTGCTTTTTTTTTTGGTTCTTAACTATTGAAGTAGAGAGGCTAGGGGCGCTAATACATTGTCCTGCCCCCGGGCGCTGATAACCCTCGCGCCGCCGCTGCACCAGGGTCCAGCTTCTGTACAGCGAAAACATAAAAAGCAAATTAAATAGTGACGTTTTGATCACGTGCTCTCGATTGTTCAAAATCGAAATCCGTACTGCTTGCTGGCTTGGTGTACTAGTAAGAGCTGTTGTAGGAGTAAACTTGAATTATGAATTGTCTTCTTAGCAAGGTGCTGGTAAATTTGGTTTCTGAAATTGGACCTTAATTCATTCCTGTGTGTGTGTGTGTGTGTGTGTGTGTGTGTGTGTGCGTGCGTGCGTGTGTGTGTGTGTGTGTGTGTGTGTGTGTGTGTGTGTGTGAGCGCGCAATTATTTGGCAGTAGCTACCAACGTAACATTACCGTAGTACACACAATAACAGTGCACCTCCCTTTCACCCTTTTTCCAAAAGCAATTAGGACCCAAATAAACGGACGGTTATGTGGATCTTGCCTTACTAGGCCATGTTAGTGACGATAGCGTGGGCAATTGTCTGCACCTGTGTTGACGAGAAAGTGAAGCTACTTACCCACTAGGTCTGTATTGGGTAGTCATTTACTTTACCGGGTCAATGGAAAATTTATAACCTTCTCTAGCCCTAACCATAAAGGGAACAGAGAGGTAGGTGTACACGCTATCTGGGCTTAGGTAAGGGTTAGGAAAGGTGATAAAATTTTGTTTCCGTAATGATTACCCTGTATTGAAATGCCTGATTAGTCGCTTTGGCGCGCAGTAAATGTGATTGCTGACTATAATCCTCCTCTCAGGCGAGCTACCTTAGATGTGTATTGATAAAAGAGCGTATCATCTCTAAATGTAGTGATGCAGGAATGAATGCACAATGTTTGTAAGAAACTTCATAAATTCACATGTTGCATTTTCATTCAATTTAGAATGATGACTTTGAAGTTTAGGAACGAACAGGTGAGTTTAATATGTCGATGCTTATGTCTCCAAAACAAAAAAACCCCTTGTAACTTTCTCTAACCTAAGCCCTCCTTTCAGTACAAGTTAGCTAGGGTTAAGGTTATGTTGTGGGGGAGGGGGGATGTACATTGTAGTGCACACATGTGTTGTGCACTTTGTCATTACTACAAGTGTGGATATGGGACAGTTCAAGTTTAAGCTTATTACAATGAAAGGTTTGAACCAACTAATTTGTAAAATTGGAGATAATTTGGCAAAACGGGGTTTATGGTATTTCATTCAATACGATATTATCCCCCTCCTCCCCCGGTTTACTCTAAATTTGACTAACACACCCCCTGTTTTATGCATGCCTTTTCACGATGGAAACCAGAGAACATTCGTTGTGCTTTGTTCACAACCAGGAATTGACATGATCATACACGAGTGGTACTTATTGCTTGCTTTACGGACAGTAGTACGGCAACTTATATGCTAGATGATCTCATACATTCAGAACTGTAACGGTACTTTCGACGCGAAATGTCTGCCCATTGGAGTTGATATGGACTTAATTATTTTAACCCTGATCTGTGTAGCGTTATTATATTTTAGCTTTCATGGCAGTGAGTGGTCGGGCAGAGGTATTCTGCAATACTTTTCACAGGATGGCAGTTCATCTTTGGATTTGAAAAGATCTTCTGAACAGCCATTGTCGTCAACCTGATAGATATGAGGTTAAAGGTGTTGAACACACATGCCACAATAATTATAATGCTATTTCTATTTTTAACACACTTCCTGTATATTGATACATAACTACCACAACACTACATGATGCACGCACATGATTAAGTATATTGGCCTTACACCTTTACCCAAGATAGCCCAGACCACATACTTGGTTAGGGTCACTTTTAGACGATTGTAAATATCAACTGCTGCCTAAGTTGCTATGCACACTCTGTGACTTGCAGCAAGAAGAGAGGCTAGCCGGCAAAATGTCACTTTGGCCGGCCGCCCACCCCAATTCACAAAAGTCTTAACTACTAATGGGATACAGATGCACCCCAACTCCCCACAATCTGGGTCACTTGCTGCATTTTTGCGTGACTCTGAAGCCTCTGCAGCTACCCCAGCTGTCAGCCAAGCCTAATCAATATTGGCTGGAGAGACTGAGGATGTAACTACATTGAGTATTGAAGGAAGAAAAAGCTGTTCCGTTAATTGATCGTGCTTGTCCATGCAGTTTAATAAAACTGCATGGTGTTGCCATTTGACATTACTCTTAACACACCTCCTGATGCAAACTTGGCGGTAAATCACTGCTTCCCAACAGTATGCACTATCGACTTCGTAGTTTCAACACTTCATGCTATCTCACTCCTCTACAGTTGAAATCATGATACCTGAGCATAAAATCTCTTTCAGTACTTCAATGTTTGGCATTATGACGTCACTCAATATCTCACTAATATTATAGCCCTTCAAACGATTGGGACGTTTTGAGGCACTTAGACTTTCAAAGACAAGTCGTATAGAGGCAGCAATCAAAATAAAAATAAACTCGAGTCATTCTTTTAATTGTTGGGAGCTGAGATTTAGATGCGATGCTTCACGGTATTTAGAGAATCAGTCGAATGAACGCACTTGTTCAGTATTATGCGCTATGTTAGAAAACTCAATCCATTCAGCGTCATCAATTTGTAATAAATACTGCGTGCTTTACTATAAAACTGGTGTAAACGGAGTTGCGCACTTTGCGGAATTAGTTCACACATACAGAAGTGCCATAAAGATAATCGTTTCATCTTCGTGTTTAAAAAAAGACTGCACAGTGCTACGATCGTTGCACTAAAACGGAATGTGACTTTTATGACATCTATTGTATATTCAATAAGTTACATTTATGTTTCGCTTGTACCCAAGTGCATGCTAAGCACAACCCAGTAATTTTTGTAGCTGTTTCAAAGGATGCTTAGAATATTATTCAAAAGAATAAAAGGTAAAACGTTATGTATGGGTAACAAAATGTATACCGGACATGACGTTGGTAGACATATGATCAAAGTCGAATCAGGCTGTTTCCATGATTTCTGCGTATCCAAGGAGCAATTATTTGTTGCAAGCTGTAGAACAAGAATAAACAAGTCTGAATAATGCTTAACCAGCTTTGCTGTCCACATTGATGGATCCAAGCTAACCTTGAAGCATATGAATATCTCAATCTCTTGTTTGGATCAAAGTTGCAAATTACTGTTCCTCAAACCTCGTGTAGGCTGAAGCAATGGAAACAAGGCAATCATTGATGCAGGCAGTATATTTAATAATACTTGAGATGGATCATGAGAATTTTCGAAGCATGAACATTATGAGAATTAAAAATGGTGATTAAAGATATATTTTGGAATTACCCATATACATAGTGTGATGTTTATCTTGTACATATAGTATTACGTTGCACACTTTAAAAAGTAACATTTTGCTCCATTCATTTATATATATTATTATTATTGTACTTAAACATGTAATATTGTAGGTTTCTATATTCCTCCTTCAGGGAATAAATTCTGTGACTGCTGTTTTTTTCCGGCGAAGTTCACATTCAAAGTTTACATCTTCTTCTGCTGTTCTATCTCAAAAAGATAATCCCTTTGAACAATTTACCATCATTAGTGAATCTAATTTTTTTGCACTGCAAGATCATTGTTCTAATGAATTTCCTTATTTCTTGAATCAGATACCTGGATTTCTACCACCCGATGATCTGTGTGATAAGGGTAGCATAGAATTTCAGGATATTGCTGCATTAGCTGTTGCGAAATTGTTTGATCCAAACCTCAAGAGATGCGATGTACATTTACATGTACAAGGGTGTGCAAATAAGTTGGATGGTGTAATGTGCAATGGAGGCATTGTATTATCAGGATGTCAGATCCATGCTGCGACACATCTGCCACGATGGTTAAGTAGTACAATTTTGCTTCCTGACATTGCTGTGTATCCATATAAGGGTGAGAAAATTGAAGGTGTAAATGCAGTCAAGGTCATGAAAGATGTTCAGCGCACAAATATTCCTTTCTTTATTGCTGAATATTACTCGGTAACTATACTTAAAACAGCAAGAGAGTTAGCAATAAAACTGATAGCACTTCTCCAATTACATAGATTATATGGCTGCAATCAATCGGAAGTCAGTGGTCTTGTTCTCCCAGCTATGGAAACAAAATCTCTTGACGAAGTGTCTATTGGAATGGCTCAGGTATGTTTGAATCCTGATGAAAATATGAACAAGGGTTCTTCCGTTACCTCAACAGATGAGCTCGTTAAGGAAGCACTACTTATTCAGCAGGATCAAGCATCAAAAGCAAACTCATTAAAACCAAAATGCAAGATTGCCCCAAAAAATCAAAATACAGCTATTTGGTCATGGTTAAATGGGATTGTTCCACCTTAACATTTATATTTCCCAATGGTAAAGAAAATTTACTCAGAAGAGAATAGCTTAATTTTTTGCGAGATAAACATACCACGTTGTATTGTTTTGAGGGTCTGCACCAAATCACTAGACAGAAGGCCAAACAATGCCTTCTTTCAATAGTTCTAGGTGTCCAGGTGTGAATAATCACATTCAAAGAGCAATATATGATGGTGATAACAGCCTTCGCTTTTGACACAACTAAGGCCATGGGTGGCAAAGGCAGTGACCTCATAACCACAGTGATGGCAACAGTGTGGTTTACAAAATGCCAAGCCAAGGCATAGGCTAATAGCAAACTGAAATGTGGAGTCATCCATTCAGAGACCCAATGATGACAATGGCATTGCATTAGCCAAATGTTGAAAAAGAAAATTAAACATCCTATTCTGGCTTTCTGGTTGCTCACAGCAGAATTTGCACTAGAAAACAATATAGTGTGTACTAGTCAGTTTATAAAGTCATAACTCAATTACAATTAGAGCCAAGTGTTTGACATATGGGTTGTGCAATGCATGGAGCTTTGGTGTAATTGATCATTACCTCTGCAAGTTCTCTTGCACATCTCTCATGAATATACAATGGTGTTTTTTTTTTTATTCCAAACACCTAGCTATGGAGTATGGTGCACATGTATATGCATAGGCGAGCCTAATGTATCTGCCCAGGTCAAGGTTGGCAGTGGCTTTGGGCATGACAAATGCAACACCAGACCAGCAGATGTTCTGGTCGCCAACTGGTCTCTTGGGAAGCCAGCTGCATTCGATATGAATGACCCAAAGTGCTCAGAGTTGGGCTGGAAATGCTCATCACTAGCAGTGGAGACCTATGGTTGCTGGGGTGCTGAGGCCAGGGAAACACTATCACGTCTTGCCACTCGTCTGGCCACACCCATGAGGTGCACCAAGTCCCAGGCCACTGCTGCCATTTATGGCAGACTCAGCCTCACTTTGGTGAGGTCCTGTGCAAGGGCAAGAGCTGGTCCTTCATTGGTCATCACTGGTTGACAGTATGTTTGGTTTCCTTTGTTGTTTCTTGTGTTGTGTTTTACAATATATTATTAATAACATTTTAAAAATTAATAATAATAAGCATAAATAAATAATCTTTCTTCATTCTTCAGAGATTTCCTTGACAACCTTCTGCAGGAAAAGTGTGGTTTTTCCATCAACAGGGAATATTTGTTTGTCATTGTGCACAACGTCATAAAACAAGAAGGCAGGAAAACCCCATTTACAGATGACAGACCTGGGTTTTACTGGTTTCATGGGTTTGTGTGGCATAATCCACAGCTAACAGAGCAGGTCGTCGAACAGTTGACAGCTGGAAGGGCCACTGTAACAGTTGAGCATGTAAGGAAATGATTTGCCGACATTGAAGTTTAAATGGTCAACGAAGAAAAAGCTGCAATGTTTTCCAGGCTAGGATCTAAGAGGATTTGCAACTTTGATGATTCATCCCTCTTACTTGCAAACAAGTGTGGTACAGTTTTGGGGCCAGCAGATTATAAGAACCTCCTTCAGGTGTCCAAGGAAAAGACAAAGTAGGAAGGGCTTACAGTTCTAATGGGGTATTCTGCAGATGCTAAAATGGCACCACCTATGATGGTATATTCCTATAAGAACAACATCCCACACAATGTGGATTCAGTTGTATTTCCATCCTTACAAACATCAGTTGCAGCCACATCTTCATAAACATCAGTTGCAGCCACATCTTCATAAACATCAGTTGCAGCCACATCTTCACAAACATCAGTTGCAGCCACATCTTCATAAACATCAGTTGCAGCCACATCTTCATAAACATCAGTTGCAGCCACATCTTCACAAACATCAGTTGCAGCCACATCTTCACAAACATCAGTTGCAGCCACATCTTCATAAACATCAGTTGTATTTCCATCCCTACAAACATCAGTTGCACCACATCTTCATAAACATCAGTTGCAGCCACATCTTCATAAACATCAGTTGCAGCCACATCTTCATGCCAAGCAGATTCTCAACTACAGTAAGGTTATTGTACTTATGTACAGTACAGCATTGCAAAGGCATCTCTCGTTGCTATGGGATTACCTGGAACATTTCAAACATTTGAGACGAAGGGCCTGATTTCCACGCTTTTCAATCAGCGCAAACTGCCGTTCTGAGATGCCCTCCCCTCATTAAGTATTCATATGGCCCCCCTTCACCTCAAGATTCCTGCATCTGCCGCTGCATATATAGATCGACTTAATTGAGCCATATATTGTACTGTCTGGAATGAAATTGTTCCGCACATCCTGCACTGCGCACGCAAGTGGAGTGCCAGGTAATGAATACAATAAGCATTAAAGTTTTAGTGCACTTCTTAGCAATTCCATCAAGTGGATGAACATTGCATTTCAGTTCCAACAGTTCAATATCCAATGTTGATTGCAAACTTTGAACAACGCAGTGGTTAACAGCTACTCTGTCAGTTAGGGTATTCTTCAAGTTGTGAATGAACGTGGACTTTACAAGAATGGGGTCTAGGTTATGGCAGGCAGCATATGTACTAGCAATACAATCAATGCAGGTATGAATATGGAATACGTAATCTTCTGTGGTTCCTCCAGCAAGAGCAGATCATTGTAACACGTAGGATGTTGGTGGAATTGTAGCAATACTGATGTGCACTTCATCGATACGGTGTCCCTCCACAGAAGTCTAATCCCACAAGAGTGTTATATTATCATTTGTATACATTACTTCACCAATTTGTATGTCACACCTAGTTCATAAACGAAGTAACAAAGTAGAAGGTTGTGGAAGCAAATCAACAGTTTGACCAGCCAATTGTTCAAGAACAGCCTTGATAACTTTACTTTATATTAGCTACTGGCACTTGATATTCTGGACAGGAATATATTGCCTTTCAACAAGCGGTACTGTATGTTTTACCATCAACTTTGGTGGTAATGATGGATTTCATTTTCTCTACTGACAGTAGTTCACATTGTAACATTTAATTTTCTTCTGTGAGCTTGTGAATCTCCTTTTGCAACAGAGCTTTGTTTCTTTTCAGCCTAATTTGTCTCTTCTTGCATAACTGCTCATTACACTTGTGAACAGACCTCATTTTGGCTTTTGAACGTTTGAGATGGATTATTTCACACCACCGACTTGTTTGCTTCAACAATGAGTTTTAATTTTTGAGATGCTTTATTGCAGCATCTTTCTGAGCCATCTTTTTTTATGATCCTTTAACTGTGAGCGAAGGCAAATCTTAATTTTCTATACAACGCCTGTTGTTGCTTGCAGTTGTCATACTTTCTGATTACAATATACTTTGAAACTTTCGCTTGAGAAGCTGCTATGAAATCAAAATCTCCTCAAGTTTAGTTTCGATTGTCTTTCTAAACATCGTTCACAGTGGGTTCTTAGCTTCCATGAGATGGAACAATAAGAACTACTTGGTATGTCAACTACTGGATACAATGAGGTAGAAGTATGAGGTGCTGAAAGGGTTTGAATTGGTAGGATAAATTGCTAATCTAACAGCTTAATCATGGCATCCCAATTCCAATCTACATGCTTCTTCATTGTTTTCATTGTATCTGTGAAACGTTGTATTGACCTCTGTAAGACATCCATGTTGACAAATGCTCCAGCTTGTAGAGAAGCCAGTTTTTTTTGGCAGTCTCTGAAATGCTTTTAGGTACATCACCAATCCTTTTCTTAGTACTGCAGCCTGTAGAATATTGTCAGCACTCATATCACTTCTCAAGATGCTTGTTAAAATCATTAGCAGTCTGCATCCTAATATAAAAAATGACAGATTTGTTTACAACGTCTACATAATTTCGACATTTACTTCGTGACCGTAAAAGCATAATTATATATCTATGGTAAAAGTAAGTCAATATAAATGGCCTGGGGACTAGGCTTGAAATGAAACCTTGTTTAAAAAGTAACTTGGGAGTCAGTCGGTTGTAAATTACAGAATTGCAGTCCCTAGTAGCCATGAAAGGAATCTTAACTAAAAAGTTGCGGCGCTCGAAGATTAAGGTACACTCTAATTAGAGTTATAATATGCTCGATCATTCGATACATAAAACTATTTTCTGCTGTTTTAAAAGTTACAAAACTAGTAAAACAACAGTGCTTGTTACACTAGGGGACTTTGTACTGAAGTGATGTGGTTTAACACAAAGCGTATACCAAGTGCAAACACGTAGGCCATTTGATAACACCTTGGGAATCGTCTGAAGTCCATGAAAAAAGAAATGCAAGTAGATAATAACCTTTGGAACCTGTTTATCAGAACCCTATCCCCGCCGCTCAACACGCATAAAAGATTTGCAAAATATAAAAGTCAACCATAATTTCAGCGCGCCAGAAATATTGAACAAGTGTAGTTTTCTAGGTTTTGACTACACAAATGCTTAGATAATTTAGTATCCATTCTGAAAAGCACAGTAGAGTCCTCAATTACTACCAAACCAATACAAACTAGCCTTCGCTTCTATGTCCCGTACAATTTCAATCCGTCACAATTTTTACTCGTTATTTCGGTTACCACTTTTCGGTACATGTACGTCAAATATTGAAGTACCTACATGTACCTTATACCATCTCATCATCGAAAATCGATTCTCGATAGTAGTGCCCAAGAAATTAATTTGTTCAACATCACATTCACTTTTTAATTTGCTCTGTTATAGTTGTTACTGATGTATGTAACTAAATAACAGATGGTTACACACATAGAACTGACTCGTTGACGAAACCGCATGATAGCCCCTCATTTCTAATTGAGTAATAGCTATTCTAACATAATCTAAGTGCGCATATACCACAACCATCACATATCCTGAGAAAAATGTACAAAAATACCCTGGAATATTTTGTATCATCAATAGAGCATAGTTTGTTATATCCTTCAGTAACTTTCTTGCTGCGCATTTTCATTTCTGTCCTTTTCCTGATTTTTGGCAACTGAACAGAAATAGCGCCACACACGACGCACGTTTTTGAGATGACGGCGCGCTCCTTTTGGAGTCACACAAAACAGGGGTTGTCTGGGGAACTGACTGAGGCATCAGTAGGGTCCCAGTCGGCTACCGATATTTTCCCATACATTTCAATGCATGGGCGTGTGAACGGTGAAATAACGGATGTGCGCGGTTATCGCGTCAGCAATGCGTCATAGTGCACAATATGCACAATAAACGTTTCCGCATTGCGAGAATGTTTTGTATTTGTTTTTAAACTATTCCTACGAACATTGATTTGGCTTGAAAAAAGGTTTATCCTTTGTTTTTTGACTACAAAATGTTAACGGTAACCCGCATTTGTATGCCAGCTGCACGCGGCGCAATACATTCTGCAGTTGCCTGTGAAGAGTTAAAATGCGAACAGTTTTGATAGGGAAAAGGAGTCACATGCACGACTTTGACGATTCATAGTAATTGAGCTGTAAACAGGGCACACTTTTCGCGTGCATATACAAGTACCTTACTCTCCTAAATGCAGCTTGCTGCGAGTAGGATATTTTCAGCAATACTCTAGCTGGCCAGTTATCCTCTATAGAAAGCGGAAAGCAAGAAAACGCACATGTTTTTTGAAACGTTCCTGGTTGATTTCTGGAACACGTAAACGAACAGATGACGCATGTATTCGGGAGAAGAAACCTCACTAGCAATAAGAGAAAATGTATACACAACTTCATATGAATATGATTTGCAAACATATACCTGTACATGTATATCCTTGCAGCAGCATTTAACCATGTCTTCTTAGATTCATACCATACATGTTCTTGCAGTCCAACTGCTCGTTAATGTGAATTTTTCTTGGCATGTTCTTCTTTAAATTTAGATCGAGTATAATTTATAAATGCAGGGTGCATAAGCACACAAGCGTACGTTATATCTCTGTATTCTTTAGAAAAAAAATTCATGCAGGAAGCGACCTTGTTTGCATACTTTATCAATACAATACATGAAGCTAACATCTCTGAAATGAAATATGCAACTTTCGTAACTTGTGCACCGTGCAGCAGGTTGTGACAAGGAATGAAAGGGTTAAATGTCTGGTTTCATTATATATATATATCAGCTGGCTATGGTCTTGGTATAGTAATACATAATCAAGGATGTTAACAAAGAGCCTGGTATTACCTGTTACCCTTGGATTTATACCGCTTGTACTATGCGTTATTGCCGAGCAGCCCTCAAGACATCGCTCCGTCCTCATCATCACTCTTCCAATGTCCGGCCATTTGTCTGTACCCATTGCCTTGGGTGAGGAGCTGGTGCGTAGGGGACACAACGTCACCTTATTCACCCTCGAAATCCGAAACTACGATCGACCGCGCAAGAGTGTTGAAGAGGCAGGGATGAGGTACTTGAGCGTCGACGTTAACATCACTTACGATGATTTCGAAGCGACAGTGAAGGCATATACTTTATCCAACGATACTAGCGCGCTCGGCACGTTTCGTACACTGGTAAATGGTGGAATTGGCATGTTTCAAAGAACAATGCAACGTGCAGAGAACGCTCTGGATGGGGGGTCGCTAGGAAACTATGACATCATACTGACCACTGAATTCCCCTTCCTCGTCGCCATGTGCATGAGCAAGAAGTGGAACGTTCCGCTCATCCATTTAGGATGTACCCGCGAATTCTTCCCACATCAAGTGCCCTCTTGGCCACACCCAGGTCCATTATCCCGCAGGGCTGATGATCTTGACTTCATCGAACGCCTTTCTGAGAGTCTTCATGGGTATGTCGTATCTGTGCTGTTCCAAGTGCTTATTGAGGTTATTGGGTTGAAGCTTCAGTGTCCTTACAAGCTGTCCTCACTGACGAAGGCTTCTGGGGTCTTGGTGCCACACATTGTACCCACAACTGCGGGCTTCGAACACCCACGCCCCCTCTCTCCACTTACCACATACACTGGACCCATCTTGCCCCTAGTCATTGATCCACTCCCTAGAGACATCCAGATATGGCTGGACAGACATCCTATTGGTTCTGTGGTTTACATCAGTATGGGGTCTGTCATATTCTTGACTCATCAAACAGCAAAGTCTATTTTGGAGGGTTTAAGTGCAACAGGATACAGTGCAGTGTGGAGTCTGAAGATAAAGAACAGAGACATCTTGGATGGACTGGAGGTGAATGTCAACAAGATCCTCCTGTTGGACTGGGCACCTCAGCTGGCCATCTTGAGACACAGGTCCATTCGGATGGCTATACTCCATGGTGGAATGAATGGTGTGCAAGAGGCACTTCACAGTGGAGTGCCCATCATTGTGTTACCAATAAATGGAGACCAGTGGGGAAATGCTGCAAGAGTGGTACATCAGGGTTTGGGGATTCAGCTCAATCATGGCAGCCTTACAGGAACACAAATTGCTGATGGAATTCATAGAATTGAGAGAGGAAACTACAGCAAGACTGTCAACAAGCTTAGTAAGATCTTCCATCATGCTGGAGGCGTGACGAAGGCAGCAGATTTAGTGGAGCTCTATGCTGAAGTTGGCTATGACCACCTGATCCCAGCCTATGCAAGATATGAATGGACCTGGATCCAGTACTACAATGTGGATGTGTATGGACTGCTCCTGGTGATTGGAGGGGGAGTTGTATGGATTGTGTTACGGCTGTGTAGATGTGCTTGTGGCAGGTGTTGTAGGTGCATTAGTTTGTTCAACAATAAGCCCAAGCAAGAATGATCTTTTAATGCTTCTGTGTGTTATATCCAAAAGAATTGCGTATGCAGTCATCATTTGCAGGTACAGAGTTTTCTCACAATTTACGGTAAACTGGTTAGTTCACACACGTGACTAAATTGGTTTTCGACTATTTGATGAAGAGATTTATTATAAAAATCTTCTCTCCGAGAATTTTGTGGTGGAAGTTAATAAGATAAAAATTCTCGAACACCACACGTGCATGTGCCTCGCGTGTTTTACAATGGTACTCACGTGTTCTCAATCGCCTCGCACATGAAAGTTACAACAGACAGACATATACAAGAATGCTCGATCCATTGTTACTCATGCACAAAATAAAATGAGGAGTGTGCCCAGTGTACCAGCTCAATTAACGATGTAAGTAATGAATCGTCAAAATCGAGACTTCTTTTCCCCCCTTATAGCAAATATTGATGTGCCCTGGTTAATTTTTGTTTTAACTAAAATTAATATTGCTCCGTAGCTGCTACACAAAACAACAATACATGTATCAAAACCGTTAATTTTTTTGTAGTCAACAACACACTGTTCAGAGGAATGCCTTTTACTTATTTATGCATGTCAAATTCATAGGAGTTGTTTACAAATGTTTGGCCACAAATGTTTCCTCTTCGCCATGTGCGTGACCATGCAGGAAGTGAGACATTCTGTTCATCCATGTACGATGTACTGATCCGAGAATCCTTCCCACATCAAGAGCCCCTTCCTTGGCCACAACCAACGTCTGTTATCTGAAGATCTAGATTTCATGGGAGCCTTTCTGAGTTATGGATATGTCATATCTGTGCTGATTTAAGAGTTTATTGAGGCTATTGGGTTGGGAATATATGCTTCAGTGTCGTATGACCTGCCCACGCTGACAAAGGCATCTGGGGACTACATTTATTCAATAGTATACTTGCTTTGTTTTGATTGGGAAACCCGGAAAGGAAGTCTACAACTTCACTGCTTTATATAAACGTTAGTTAATGGATCACAATTGGCTTGTGCATGCATGAAGAATTAACTGTTAACCTGGTCACCATAGTACATTGCACTTTGTACTGCGATGCCTAGTCCATCAGTGTTGCTGCTGCAGTCCGATCGAGACCGACGTTACGGTTCAGACCGCAGTCTAAATTATTTACTGATGGATCACGAGCTTCGGTCGCGTTATTTACATGTACATGTACTAGGACCGTGGCCAGGGTCTGATACAGCGACTCACATGCATGCAACCTTGCCGCAACTATGCATAGCACTCGGCTGAGAGGTGCTTTCACTTTCATCGTTATTACGCACAGATATATTTGGTTAGTGTATGACACAGAGGACTAGACATATACTTGTGTGCTAAGTTCGAAAAGTGTCACAAAAGGTCAAAACTTCGGATGTCAATAACTTATATAAGAGCAATGACTTTATTAAACGAAAATATCACCTTCACCACGGGATGAACTCATAAAAATGAAAATCAACCAAATCGGGAACCATGCTAGTTGATTTAACATGGATTGACATACTGGTTTCTGAAAATACCCAGCTCTTAACAACAGGTCTTGCACAGGACCTCGAGTCAGAGTCTGCTAAATGGCAGCAGTGGCCTGGGACTTAGTGCATCGTATGAGAGAAGTAGCAAGACTAGGCCCCCCCCCCCCCCCCCCCCCCCCCCCCCCCCTGAAAAATTCTTAGCCTAGAGCTGTGGTTGCAATGTTAAGATCTTGGAGAAATGATGTTTATTTTAAAGAAGTATCCAAGATTTTAAGCCAAGATTGGTCAAATCTCGGCCAGTTCTTTGCCTCAAAATTATTAACCGATGGCTAGACCCTAAGATACCCTTGCAAGATTTCTTGGCTTCAATCTTGGTTTGATCCTGCAGTGTGTTCTGATGTCTCAGACACGCCCAATATTATAGTATGTAGTCATGCTGTCATCAAATTCTTACATAATAATATACATAATAGATTGCAATTAATTACACGGAAGAAAACAAAACAAAAAAAAACATAAAGCAATAGAAAAAAAGAAAAGATTGTGGTATTTGTTGATCATGGTTGTATGAGAGCATAGCTTGATACCACCTCCCTAATTCATTGTATGCGTTTTAGGTTTGTCATGGAACCTCTGGTTATATCTCTGCTGGATTTTATTCATTTTCTCCCTTATTAAAATCACACTATTAACATAATAAATACAATCATGTAGTTTATTGATTATAAATTACAGCCTGTGTTTCAACTGAATTGCAATAATCAATGTGTTTTTTTTTTCATGTAAACATTTGAATATATAACACATACATACAAACAATAATCATCAATGCACATTAATGCTAAGGACTAATTTCTAGTTTGTATGATGAAAAAACAGGAATATCAAAATAGTACACAAAAATATCTAATTTACTTTTAATTTATCAGTTTCACCTAGGAAGGCGCTGAAGAATAGAAAATTAAATCTTATGGTCTTTTACAGGTTGTAATACTTGAACCAAACAAATTGTCATGGGACATACATGTAAGTAACTTGCATCTAGATGAGAATAACAGAATACCACGATTATGTCATGGCACTTACCATGTTATACAGGGTTCATTGAAGCTAGCAGCAGACTTGAATATGGTGACAAACAGGAAGGTGAACACTGTATTGATCATGGAGATAGTCAAGGTGATTAGAAAGGCAGCAATGACACTGAATGTATATTGCTAATGATGATTGTGATGAGGACAGCGACACTGAAGAGAGCACATATGCACAAATTGGCGGTCACCAGTAAAGTGATGGTGTTGAAAGGGCATGTTTTCCATTGCTATTACATACGGTAAGTGTAGTTAGAATTTGCGTTGAATCGTTATGTAGTAATGTTTTGAATCAATGCAAAACAAAGTTAGAAGCTATTTAAATGTATGGAAATTAACTACTCTTGAATTGTACTTGTTATTAAACTTTTGCCACTTCATTTATACATTTCGAACAGTTTTTAGATGTAAAAGTGCAAATGAATATGTATTATTACATTGAACATTTCAATTTGGGGAAAACAAAATATAGTTTCTCATAGTCATGTACACAATATAAATTTTTTTTCTGACCTATTCCACAGTTTGTTAAAATATAATTACATACTGAGTTGCCACCCTTTATTATGATTTGCAGCGCAGTGGTACACTTCTTCATGCTCTTTTGTTGTTTTTCCGGAGAGGCTTCGAACAAATATCATATTAGGGCACCGGCGCCATCTTGACCATTAATAGTCATCAAGGTTTCAATTCAAGTTTACGTGTTGTGTGTGTTGTGTGTGTTGTGTGTGTTGTGTGTGTTTTGTGTGTGTTGTGTGTGCATATGAAATATAATGACATGCGTACCCATATTCATTATATAGTATAAATTATTCCATTCACTGCATATCTGTTGGGTTGTACAAAAAGAACAATGACAAATTCACTATTCAGTTCAGGAGGAATGTAATATAGCGGATGTACTCCATAATAAACTTGAATACATTTATACATTTCTAAACAACAAACACGTACAGGCCTTTAAACAATAAAAAAGTTTTTTCACATGCGTGTATTTCTTCTGTTTTGCACCTTGTGAATGTGATGCAACTAACCATTTAGATTGGTTACTGAGCCACACATCCATCACATTTGGGTCGTATTTAATGTACCTCACCAGCGAGCTATTTGTCATCAAAATCTTAATGGCCAGACTCCTTATAGCCTGTTTCTGCAACAAAGAGGAATTGAAATACATCCACCCTCTGTGCATAGGTACATGTAGCTAAATGTAGTGTCCCGTACGATTTCCCTCTGCACATACATGCACACACACACACATACACACAACAAACATAAACACAACACACATACACACATTATACACACATACACACTGATACACATGTGGCAAGAACAATAGTACTCTCTAATAATGATGGTACGCATACTGACACACAATCAAATTTTCTGTCTCTCTGCACATGCAGATCTATCCGCATATGCCCGGCTATGCAATTTTGATCTATTCCACATATGTATGTGCATTTTTGAAGGGCCCTGGTTTAGAGAGTTTCTAACTGCTCGTACATGTAGGTAAAGTAGCAATATGTAGGCACTGTAGTGTCCCATAGGACTGGTTTTTACCCTCTGAAACAATTGAAGGACAAGTGCCATTGTTGTTATGTAAGAGGCTTTTGTTTTTTTTTCCTGAGGGCTGAAATAATATTAATTTAACTTTAACTGTCTGTGTAAACTTACCAAAGGTGTGTGCGTGTGTGTGTGTGTGTGGGGGGGGGGGGGGGGGGGGGCACTCACCTAGCATGATAGGGACAAATCATTGCCGGAGGCCAATGCAGGAGCACCCATCCTAAATATTACTAAACTTAAGTACTTGCATAGTTCATCAAGCAGTGGTAAGACAGTGTTGTACGTCGCACTAGCTGTGCAGAAGGGTATTGCAATATGTGAAGCACAATATGTATGTGAGAGGGCTGGGAACTGCAATCTGATGAGTACATGTGCACTCATTTAATACCCTGCATTCAACTGATGTGACATGGGACATGCAAAATTGTGCTGCGGATGAAAAGGCAGGTCTGTAAGACCTAGGTTGCCTACATGATACACACAGTAAAGAAATACAAGCAAGATGACTAGCTACACGTATGTATGGACCATTTCTAGACATAGAGGGTGATCGTGATGACAATGGCAATGAAGAGAGTGAGAATGCAACTGTAATATTAATATTAACTTTGACGAATGTGAATATGGTCTTGAATATGACAATCGCAGATGCATGTTGCTTTCAATAGTATTACTATATGTGAAAACTGCTCTATATCCCGGAGCACCAGTTAGTAAAGAAGCAAGCTAGCTTTTTGCACCATCTAGAAGCATGGAAAACCTATACAGAACAGCATGCACTCGGCAGTTAGAAGGGGAAAAGAATGAAGAATGACAATGAAGTGTTCGTATTTAAATAGCAATGTTTTAATAAGCTTATAGCACATTTTTAAGTATCGAGCCACACGAATTCTTTTTAAGGGGGAAACGATTCCATAAGATTCAATATACATTATGAGAGGACAGTTTCTTCATGATTGTCCCATATATTTAAAAGCAAAGTTTGGTACACGAACCACAGTATGCAATATTCATTGTCTTATCCTCCCAATCGGCTAATTCCCACCTCTGATTATTATGCTCTAAAATTGTGATCTTCTTTCTCTCCCACCCTTTTATAAATCACGCACACCGCGATCGCAAATTATGACGGCGCAGATTAGCTGAATCGGTGCAAAGATCTATTGTGATGTGTGTACAAGGTCAGCGTGAGCTAGAATACTATACATCAAAACAATTCGTAATGACGTCATGCATGCCAAGTACTAGTCGTACACTTCGGACTCTACTCTCGTTTGGTCTTGGCAGGTTTCTTCTTTCGGCAGCACTCTTTATACACGAACCTGCATACAGCGAGCATAATCCACACAGCCAACACGCTTACAACCAGCAGCAATGCGTATACATCCACGTTGTAATACTGGATCCAGTTCCAGTTGTATCGGACATATGCAGGGATCAGGTGATCATAGCCGACCTCACCGTAGAACTCGACCAGATCCACCGCGGTGGAAACGCCCCCCGCATGGCGAAATATCTTTCGAAGCTTGTTCACGTTGTCGTGATAGTTGCCCTTCTCGACGATCCGAATGCTCTCAGCGACCTGAGTTCCCGTGAGGTTGGTGGGGTCTAGCGTCACCCCGAGCCTACGGTGCACCACTCGGGCCGCGTTCGCCCACTGGTCTGGGCCGCTGCTCATGGGCAGGACGATGAGGGGTACGCCGCTGTCCAGCGCTTCTTGGACGTCGTTGATTCCACCGTGCAGTATGGCCATCCGAACGGACTTGTGCCTCAGGAGGGTCAGCTGAGGCGCTCCCTCCAAGAGGAGGATTTTCTTCTCGTTGATCTCCAGACCTTCCAAAATGAAGCGGTTTTTCTTCTTCATGTTCCATACCGCGTTGTACCCTGTTGCGTACAGTCCTTCCACGATGGCCCACGCAACCTTCTTTCTCAGAAAGTAGCTGGAATCGATATTGATGTACACTACGGAGCCCACGGGCCGGGAGTCGATCCAGCTCTGCACATCTTCGGAGAGCGGCTCATCGCTTGAAGTCAAAATGGGACCCGTATACGATGTAAGCGGCGATATCGGGTGAGGGTATTCGAATCCGATGACGGTCGGAATGATGTTTGGTATGCTCACGCCGGGGCCATTTGCTGCTTCCGACGCTGTCACGGGGCAGTCCATAGCCACGGATGTCAGCTTCGTTCCTAGCGGGAGGAGCAAGGACGTCGCGTGCTTCTCGAGTGTAGCCGACAAACGTCCGATGAAGTCCAGGTCTTCCGACGATTGCAGCGGTCCCATACCTGGCAACGCCCACGACGGTTTTGGGTGCACAAGAAACTCTGGTGTCGTGCTGACGACGATGAGAGGGACACCCCACTTCTTGCTCAAACACATGGCGAGGGGCGACGTGATCTCCGTGGCCAGAAGGATGTCGTACTTTCTCAGCGAAGGGCTGTCCAGGGCGCCAAGCGTAGTGCGCGTCACGTCTTCCACGAGGTGAAGCAGTTTCGTCGCGGTGCCGTACACGTTCGTCAGCCATTTGGATACGCTGGCGCCCGTCCCGACTTCCTCGAGAAGCTGCTCGAACATCTCGTAGCTTGCATTGATGTCGATGGACGTGTAGGTGATCCCGGCCTTCTCCGCTGCCTTCCTGGAAGGATCGAAGTCCTTGGGCTGCACGGTGAACAGCGTGACGTTGTGTCCTCTGCGGACCAACTCTTCGCCCACGGCTACGGGTACCGCTGTGTGACCCGACGCCGGGAAGCAGATCATCAGCACCGATAGATGATGCCGCGAGCGGTTTCCGCGATCGATGCCCGCGGCGCATGAGAGGAGAGGAATCGCTGCCACCACCAGCAGGGTCAAAATGCCTCGCGCCATCTTCAGTATACTTTATCTCAGTATGTGCACCTGTTGACTTTCTATAAAACGCTGCACTCGAAATAATGCGGTACCCGTGGAAGCCACGTTTTGCCAGACATGCAGGTTCCCGTACCGAGTCACCGCGATGAATGACCGGGGTCTATTACGTACTTAAAAGCAGTGCGGTATACTGTCAAAGGGGAATATGATCTGTACTCTTGTATTGAACGATGTCGTATGCAGCACTTATAGTCTGCCGTACCTTGTCAGAGCATGTGACGAAATAAGAACGTTTGATTTGTTGAAAGGCTGCATTTAGATTAATTTATGTCACTGACAGAGTTACCTCACTAGGGCATTCTTTGGTATGATCATGTCGACTATATTATATATATATTATATGAAGAAAGGAAGTGATAAAGGACTTGAATGAATAATGCACAAGCGATATCCGAAAAAAAAGAAAAAACGGGAATTCAGACAGCGTGCATGTGGTCAACCACCCTATGTCCAGAACTGATATCGCACCAACAAAATAAAAAAGGCAAGAGTGACATGTCCATGCATGGTGTTTTGTCACGTGCATGAATAGTTATTTCACAAGTAGTGCAGCGAATACCTTTGTTTCTTCGTCTCCATGGTGATACCACAGCACAGATTCCATCAATTAATTCAATACATGGAGTGCAGCTTGCCTCCAATCGGAGTACAGTCCAATATTTCGTACGCCATTTACAAATTATTAAATCGATTACAAATATATACCTTCGAGTGTTATAATTGGAGCTTCGTTCGATCTGATAATGAAGTATTACTACTCCTAATATAGACTGAGCTTACCTTCGTTTAAATTTGCTACCTTCGTTTAAATTTGCTCCCACGTGAACAACTCAAGGTAGTCTTTATAACGTTAGGTGGAACAAGCTGCAAGTACTCGTCATGGCCTCCTTGTTCAGGTGGGATGCTGCTGGCCCAGGCAAGTACCTGCCCGTTGAAAAGTGTTGCTAATGGTAGCCAACATTTGAAGCAGGAGTTGGAGCTAATGAGCGTACGGTCAGTAGCTTCTTCATTTTATTTGGTTTTATTTGCACTAGACATCAATTCACACGATCAGTACTGCAGCTGCAGGTGAACGCATTGCCAAATTCTCCTCAAGACAAAACACAACTTAAATAGTATATCTGTCTTTGCAACCACTTTCTTCGCGGCAAATAGTGCAAACGGTCACTGAGTATACACAATGTGGAAAATAGTCATCATATAAACACACATTAGTATTTGGTTTATTGGAAATCAAAATGATAAAAGGTAGGTTTGGAGGACAAGCCTCACTGTTGTGGACTAAACACAGCGGTATACGTACGTACGGAAGGTCGACAGAACCTTGGACATTCTGTTTAAAGGTAAAGCATATATATTTCCTGATTTTACAGCCTCACAACAAGTTTACGCCTCTCTTATTGAAGCTTGGCAAGTATTAATTTGTAGAGCTTCAGAGTTATGGGTGACTATGTAGGGCCACTAGTAGATAATTGTTCGACTGGGTGTACATTTATCATTTTGTACCACATATTGTACTACACACAAAAAAAAAAAAAAAAAACCTAAGTGAGGCAGATGTTTTTATTGTTTTACTGATTGCTGTATGTCTGCATGAACACTAGCAGCTAGGACCAACAGGATGCTGCATAGAGTGTGGTGTGTGTATACTTGTATCCCATTCACAGAACACTTTGTCCACGGGCAGTACAGGCGTTGGTATTTCCATTCCACAATATCAAAAGTACATGTATAATAATAAAAAAAACAAACCATAACCATATGCGAATGACAACACAAAGGCATGCAGTGTAACTTTCACACTTATGCCAGGTCGTGCATCTCTTCTTTGAGGTATAGTCATATCAAGAGCCATTTTTGTTAGTAACAACATGACGGCACCACTAAGCTCATATGTATAAATGAATCAGCAGAACGGAAACTGATTATTGTTAAAAAAAAAAGGAATATGCATGAGGTGGGCATTGTTTGGTTTTGAATTCAAGTTAGGGAATTGAAGCGTAGATAGTAAAGGACAGCCCTCGACTATCTATGGTTAAAGTACATGTACGTGTTGTGTATCAAAGTACATATGATCCATCAGGGGTCGTTTATCCTGCTACATCGATTTGAATGACCGAAGCTTATATGCTTGTGCAACCCCAAACGCGGCGTACAATTGTTTATTGTGCGTTTCTGTCACAATTGCATCTCCACAACAAATGAAGCCAGGCCTTTTCAACTTCACAAGCGTTGTCTGCTATAGTATTATGCGCAGTCGTTGGCGAGTCACTGTCAAAGCGTCTCTCCGTCCTACTCGCCAGCGTACCGTTATCGGGACACATAGCGACTCCAATCAACCTCGGAGAAGAGCTCGTTCGACGCGGACATAACGTCACTTTCTTTACAGTTCATTACGAAGGTGATGATCGTCCAAAGAAGAGCGCCGAAAGGGCAGGAATGACGTTCGTGAGTGCAGACACTAACGTAAGCTATGATACAATCGCTCAGGTAGAGGAGCAGCTCACTGATGTAAACTGCGGTCTGATCTGCACGTTATACGCCGCGGCAACATACGCGCTCCCACATTTCCTACATATTTTACGGCGTCGCGAAACACGCACTGGACACACCCTCGATGAGAAAGTATGACGTGATTTTGGTCGAGGACTTCACGGCTCCAGTTGGGATGTGTTTAAACGACAAATGGGGAGTTCCCACGATAGTCATCAGCACCTCGATCACGCGCGAGCCCCCAGCGTGGCCTATTCCAGGCAGCTTTTCTACATACTCGGATAATCTCGACTTCAAAGGTCGCTTGTTTATAGCGTTTGACAGGAGCGCTCTGTTCGCCGTTATGTACGTCCTTGGCAAGGTCATTGGTGCAAGTATCGATTGTATGGGTAGTACGGAATTGCATGGGTCACGTGGTCCAGGGGTGACATTACCGAATATTGTGCCGGTGGCAATGGGGTATGAATACCCACGCACTTTGGCTCCACTCGTTACATACACTGGACCTATATTATCCACACATACTGAACCACTCACAGAAGACATTCAGATTTGGCTGGATAGTCATCCTAAAGGTTCAGTGGTGTACATCAGTATGGGATCCATTGTCTTTCTCACTCAACAGGCAGCGAGGGCCATTGTGGAAGGACTTGTTGCAACAGGATACAATGCAGTGTGGAGTCTGAAAATGAAGAACAGAGCCATCTTGGATGGATTAGAGATGAATGGCAAGAAGATCCTCCTGTTGGACTGGGCACCTCAGGTGGCCATCTTGAGACACAGGTCCATTCGGATGGCTATACTCCATGGTGGAATGAATGGTGTGCAAGAAGCACTTCACAGTGGAGTGCCAGTCATTGTGCTACCAGTATTTGGGGATCAATGGGGAAATGCAGGACGAGTGATGCACAATGGACTTGGAATAGTGCTTCATCACAACAATCTAACAGGTACCCACATTGCAGAAGGTATTCGTACAATTGAGAGAGGTAACTATAGTGAGACTGTCAGCAAGCTTCGCAAGATCTTCCATCATGCTGGAGGCGTGACCAAGGCAGCAGATCTAGTGGAGTTCTATGCCGAATTTGGCTATGATCACCTGATCCCAGCCTATGCAAGATATGAATGGACCTGGATCCATTATTTGAATATTGATATGTATGGACTGATCCTTGCTGTTGGGTGCTTAGTTGTTTGGATTGTATATCAAGTGTGTGCAAATGAAAGAAACGACTTTAAATAAATATAATTGATTAATATATAGTGGAGAAGTCAGGCAAAGACAAATTATGTTATTAAAATCCTACTATGTGTAATATCTTTCTTATTGTGATGAAATAATGCACAACATCTTTTAATTGGAAGATTTATGAACTGCACCTTAAGTTTGATACATTATAATATATGATTTTTGTTAAATTCAAAACAGCAAATCAAACTTGAAAACACTGAAAACCACTTCGTGTCCATGATCATACAAAAGAATGCCCTAGTGAGGGAACTATAAGTTTAAATAACTCCGTCAGTGACATAGATGCAAAATTGCTACTTACACATCTTCATAATTCCTAAATTGTTACAAGGACATATTTTCCAATCCCTGCCACACCTCATAATCCACTAAGCGTCCAATATCTTGCTCCCCATGAAAAATTATGTTCCAAAGTACTACGGGTGATTGTTGACCAGGTCTGTAAGCTAGCTGAACTAGATAATACTTTCAAAGTCTAGTATTTTATGATTGTTAGGAAATATCATTACTGAAGATAAATTCAAATCTATGCAACTTACTGTAGCCTTGTGTAGTCATTTGTAAGACCCTTTACAGCTCCTATGCTGTATACTTCTTTCTTAAACCCCCCAGGTACTCTTGACCTCATATGTCAGTTGCTGGTCTTGGATGGCACACCTGCACATGGTCCAGGTAATGATAACTCCAGACATAATGGCGGCTGCTCGATCCTGGCAGATCAAGGCAGTTCAACATGGCAAAAGTCTGAGCCTTTCTCAACTGTCTTATATGACATTTTTAATGCATGATGGAAGGTGTACCGAACTGCTTAAGTGGTGCTGTTGGCTTCTTTGACAATTTCAAAGTTGCATATGCCTGAGCTCCGTCATCACACAAAACCACATGCCTCAACAAATGATGCCTCTACACCCCTAGCTGCACAAACACTTCTGAAGGATATGAACATGTACTCCAACATGAGGTTACAATGACAATTGTTTTATATATACCTTGTGCTTTGCATAGGACTAGTACAGATGTGAGTGAGGCTGGCACTGGTATTAGTTTCTGCAGCTTGCGTCAGCGTGCATGGGTTTTCAGTGCTAGGGTATCGCTTCATTGGCAAAATGAGTGGCTTTGCTTTCTGGAGTCTTTGAGTTGGGCAAGCTACTTCATTTCATGTGAATGATTCCGTTGTGATCTCCCCGTCACATCTGCATATCAGTATCTGTCACCCGAGCATGTTTTGGAGTCGTATAGTGGCGTTTAAACGTTTCCAGACGAAACAACGATACCTGTTCGATGAGATATTGGTTATGAAAACGTGTCTTCCGAACCTGGTCAACAATCATCCCATGGTATGGATTCTCTCGTACTCAGACCCAACATTACGAACGATATCATCACAGCAAAATAACATTTCTGGAGGCGTTTGAGTCTTGAAATCCTGACAGAAGCATGGGTGCAGTGAATGAATCATTTTTCGAGTGCTCTGCATATCAGCTAATATTACGATACACAATGCCTTAATTTTACTCCTTTCCATATTGCTTGGGCTCATTTGATGTGCTGAAGACGCTTCTAAGTATTTTGTGCATGGGTGTTTGCTCATGAGTGCCATGCAATGATTAATTGAACGAATCTTGCATGCACATGCAATGTCTTTACCCTAGGCATGTACTGCAGTGATGATGGTTTCTGTGCGGTCCTGCAATCCGCTTGCACATTTTTATATCAATTATTGGTGCTCTATTTAAAATTTGCACCAAGATTTGCTGAGTTGTTGCCACCAGTCTCGTGAAATATCAATGCAGCAGCTACTCTAGCAGCCTTGCATAGTTTCAGATAATGATAACCTCACTGTCCTGGGTCTAAGATGCTATACAATTTATCAGGCAGCACCTTAATCAGAAAATTACACCTAAGTTGCACAGCGAAATATTGAGATGGGTATGAGCAAGACTGTAATTTGCAATCATTAGCATAAAGAACATCTTTCCGGCGGAGGGATTCTTATCAATGGTCCCTTCTCACCATCTCCCCTTTTGTGGTGTGTCCCGCCAAACTTGCTGTCAGATCGGCACTTAGATGAGTCGGTGTGTCTGACACTGCATGAATGGAAGTATCTATTTGGTAAATTTCTTGGTGTTCTTTGCCATATGTATATGACTTGCTGCCCTATGTATTGATGGAAGTATTCGCCTCTATTTGCAATGGTCAGGTGACACACTGCCGTATCCGCCCCAAATTTAGGCAGATTCATGCTTTGGAGACAAAATTAGTATTTATCAGCAATGGTTAACAATGGCATGTAACCTGATGATAAATTGAGTTATTGGCATGTTTGGGTTCTCTGTAGTGCGCTCATGCTTGCAGCAAGTTATAGTATCAGGACGTGAGGCTGTTGCCGATGAGTCAATGATTAAAATTAGAATATTGAAAAGACCTGTACCGGTATGTACGGCCGTAAACTTGAACCAATTGGTCATGAATTATGGACAGTTGTGGACAAAGAAAGTGGCATAGTAGTGAATTTTGAGTTCAATGAAGGAAAAGATTCAGCAAGACAAAAAAGTACTTTCAAGAATTTGGTGCAACAACAGCAATAACACTTCGTTATTTCGGAACCAATCGTCTCGTTTATATTGATTCATCGTTCCAATCGCTGCTGTTGAATTGAAAAAAAATTAGAGGTATTGATAGCTTAGGTGTTGTTAAAACCAATCATAAAACCTAGACCTGATATTGTTGAAAAGTGGTATGATGCATATAGTGCTTTAGATGCATTTAATCACTGTAAAGTTGCTGGAGGAAAGCATGGACGGGAGCATCGTATTAAGCTTTATGATAACCCAAACTTTCCACTTTTTACAGGAATAATGTATTCTATTTATGCAAGTATTTATTGCACAATAGAACATTTTTCACAGCATCACAAGTCATGCTGAGATGAGACACATGCTGGTAAGATTAACATGCAGACAGAAATGTCAGGACATTTATTGGTCATGAAAACTGTAGGTGATGTATTATATATGTGCTCAAACACAAGCTTGGAGCATGAGGGAAGTATGTCAGACATGCACTGTATACAATGTGGAAAGTCCAGTGGTACATGTTGTAGACATTGAACAGGCCGAAGTTGCTGGGATGATCAAGTAAGACTTGGTCTTCCTTCTTGGAAACACCGAAAGGCTAAAGAATATCACTAATACCAGTTTACATTCACCTGCTCAGCTATAAAAGCTGCATGTTTTCATAAACAATGTAAAACTCATAATTTGTGTCAATAAATATACTATCTCCCCTCATAATGGATGCAAGTTTAACTCCCTTTTCTGACTATTATAAAGAAATGACAATTCTGTTTACTTTTATGCATTCTTGTAACTGTTTCATATCATAAACGTTTTGAACTGCTAGGTTCAAAGCCTTCTGAAGTTAGCACAACCATTTGGTGACACTAAAATTTGATTGTCACCAAATGGTGACAATATACAATTGAACACTTGACAGTTTAAATCAAATTTGGCTGATAAAACGGATGTGCTTTCGTTGGCTAATGAACAGCATGGTGAACAGTATACTTTATTATAAGGAAGTGGGAAAAAAGGTTGTGTGCAATAATTAATTTGACTCATGCATGTTTACAGACAAAGGTAATTAATCGACTTGTATTGTTGGCAACAGAGAGAACACTTCTGCATACAGTATTATATTCATACAATTACAAGTTATTGATGCGCTATTGATGCAGTACATATATAACTAATCCACCTTTCGTTTTTCTTTAACACATAGATAACAACGCACACATAGACACCTATATAGTCTCAATATCAGTATAAAAATAATTCCTCCAATCACCAGGAGCAGTCCATACACATCCACATTGTAGTACTGGATCCAGGTCCATCCATATCTTGCATAGGCTGGGATCAGGTGGTCATAGCCAACTTCAGCATAGAGCTCCACTAGATCAGCTGCCTTGGTCACGCCTCCAGCATGATGGAAGATTTTTTGTAGCTTAGCAACATTTGCGTGGTAATTTCCCTTCTCAATTTTACGAATACTTTCAGCAATTTTTAGGCTTGTAAGGTTCTCGTAATTCATACGAATCCCAAAACCATGATGGGCAACTTTAGCTGCATTTGCTGGCTGGTCCCCAAATACTGGTAACACAATGATGGGCACTCCACTGTGAAGTGCCTCTTGCACACCATTCATTCCACCATGGAGTATAGCCATCCGAATGGACCTGTGTCTCAAGATGGCCAACTGAGGTGCCCAGTCCAACAGGAGGATCTTCTTGTCATTCACCTCTAGTCCATCCAAGATGGCTCTGTTCTTCTTCCTCAAACTCCACACTGCATTGTATCCTGTTGCATCAAGTCCTTCCACAATGGCCCTTGCAGCTTCCTGTGTCAGAAAGGCAACTGTCCCCATACTGATGTACACCACAGAGCCTGTAGGATGACGATCCAGCCACATCTGGATGTCTCCAGGGAGTGGATCAGTGGCCAGGGACATGTAGGGGTCCAGTGTAAGTGGTAAGTGGTGAAATTGGCCGGGGGTACTCAAATCCAATTGCTGTGGGTATAAGGTGAGGTATGGTCACCCCTGGGGCCAGCACTACGTCTTGCATCGTCACCGCACAATTAGATACTTTCCACAGCAGCAATTTCGCAAGCAATGGTAATAATGTTACCATCGTCTGTCGTTCAATGGTAGAGAGCAGACGACCTGCGAAATCAGGGTCATCTGAAGATCGGCCGCTATAGCCCGGAAATGGCCACGAGGGTGTCTGCTGCGTAAGGACGTCCATGACGGAGGCAAACGCTACGAGAGGTACCGCCCCAGTTATGCGTTAAACACACCGCGATTGGTATCGCAAACTCCGAAGCTATGACGATGTCGAACTCTTTCAGCGAAGGTGAGTCTAGCACGACCTCCGTGGCCCGCATGATCTCTTGAAGAGCAGGAATCAGAACGGATACCTTACGGTAGCCTAATGACAACGAGCTTTCGTTGCTTGATGACACACTCGTTTCCTGCTCGAGTTGCTGTAACGCCTCGTAAGACACATCAACATGGGGCCCCGCGTAGCCCAATCCCGCCCCCTCCGCCTTCAGCCTCGGGTAGTCGTAACCGACGAGCTGGGCCGTGAACAGGGTGACGTTGTGTCCCCTCCTCGCCAGCTCTTGGCCGAGGGCGATGGGCA
This sequence comes from Ephydatia muelleri, assembly GCA_013339895.1. Lineage (NCBI taxonomy): Eukaryota > Metazoa > Porifera > Demospongiae > Spongillida > Spongillidae > Ephydatia > Ephydatia muelleri. The sequence continues at coordinate 6,151,770 of JABACO010000004.1, read as the reverse complement.
TGGCGATGTGACCCGCTGCTGGGGTACTCATTACGAGAACGGACAGGTGCCTCCCGCCATGGGCAAATGAGGAGAGCAGGACTGCAATCACAGCAGAAGTCAACGAAATCGGCGCCATAACTACGCCGTTTTCTCACAGCCGGAAGTTATTCTAGACTGCATAATAAAATAATAATATACTAATTGCATTCTTTGGCTTTTGAAGGCGTGGGGTGTCGGCTACTTTGCAAGAGCCAATAAGTTCTTCGTTCTATACTGTGAATGGTAACGTTCAAAGAGCAAGCCCTCTCGGGCTGTTTACCCATCAAAGCAGTGTCAGTGTGTGAATTGCAAAAATGATATATGGAATTTTGAATACACCTCTTGTGCTTCCAAGTGAATTACACCTAAGGTTTCTGCTCTTTGTATTGCTTATGAGCACAGTGCCTTTGTGTTTCAGTTGTGCCTAATTGTTTTGGTGACAACATTCCAAATTGATCTACTCCACATCTAATTTTGACAAGCTCCCCATAGGTTACGTTTGAAGTGCATGTCTAATAGAGGGCCGCCTTATTTTAAGTGAGCCAATTGTTAAGTCTAGTCATGCATCCTCAAAAATCAAAAGCCGTCTGAGGGAAATCCTTGGGTGATCTGGAGTCTGGGAATGCAAATCTGAATATGCAATAATTATTACACCAAAGTATCGTTTGAAATTATACTATATTCTGTAGAGGAATATTTGAAAAGAAAGGTTCCAAAACACATGCAGCTCAGCTTAATTGTTATAGCTATGGGATGATTTATGTTCTCCCCAGATGTACAGATAGCCAGAGTGATACGTCGATGTCCAATATTTTCTGCATATGTTTTGTATCTTCTGAATTACTGTTAATTAATTTCACTTTGGTCTATATTTTAGAAATGAGATGAGGGAAATAAGAATGCAATTGCATTGTTTTTTATTCTGTTTTGGTATATGAAACTATGAAGTATTACATTTTTCTAAGCACACAATCAAGTATTTATCAGATTCCATTCACAGAATGCCTGTGTCAATATTCATTGGAAACATCAAGGTATGTTTTGTTCATTGTCTGTTGCTAGTTGTACTAATGCTAATGCATTCAGAGTTCTATGGCTTCAACTGCATGCAATGTAAATTTATGTGTCAAAATCTAGGACATTCTTTTTAGATCCAACTGTTCTCTAAGTATGTCAATAATAATGGCAAAATTACCTCCACAAACGTCTCTCAATTGAACTTCTACTTTAGATATTCATTTCAAAGTGGTCGGTGGGTTAAATGATTAATAATAAATAAATTACAATGATTTAATTAATTGCTATTTGAATCATGCAGTGCACATCGTGGCACGCCACCCTGATTCTTTTCTGATCGATCCATTTCATCAAAAAGCCCACCGTCTGTCTTCCGCATCATACTTCCCACTCATAAATAACTGACCGTTACTGCCGGTGTCATAGGTGTTACGGTGATTGGGAGGGTACACCCTATATCAATAGAAGGCAATGAATGTTTGGAAACATATGGAGAAATGGCCCATACATAGGCGGTCATCTTGCTTTTTTTTTTCAAATTGAATTTCAAACACGTTTATAATTTACGATAAATCAGACTGATTGTGAATCTGTGCTTTATAAGATTATACCATTAACCATTCGTAAACTACAATCAAGACAAAAATTTAATTTCTACCCGCGCATAATTTATTCATAAACGAAGTAATACCTTGCGTCATCTTAGAATAAAGCTATAATTATTAAAATTATGTCGGCTAGCTAGTAGTGGTTATACGTTAACGGTTATAAACTTTAATGACTGTAACGTAACTATCGATCAATACAATTTGAATTACAATTACAATTGAATCGATACACAAATTAAATTATCGGCTATGCGTCACTTGCACTGGAGATGTGGAGCGCATCAATTAGGCACAATGATGCATGCAGGGATCGAACTATTCATGCTTTCATCTTCTGAGACGCAGGTGTTATGGTGAGTATACTATGTGAATTTAGTAGCGTAGGGTATGTTCGGCAGTGGGTAGTTTTCGGCCCTACATGTATGTGCATATCTTGGAAGTAGTAGATATGGCCTTCTCCCTATACTAGTACAGTTGGCCATCTCTCTATAATTGTGCACATCTCCTTGTACAGTGTACTGTAACCAGTGGTAGCCTTCTCCCTTTACTCCCGAACCGTTAATTGCCCGTCTCCTTATACTGTTGGTCTTCTTCCTTTATTGTTAGACTGGTGGCCTTCTCCCTGTAATGCTGGTCTTCTCCCTATACTGTTCGCCTTCTCCCTATATACTGTTGGCCTTCTCCCTATACTGTTGGCCTTATCCCTATTCTGTTGGCCTTGTTGAGTGTGGATATGGTATACTGTTGGCCTTCTCAAATTAGGGGCAAACCAGGGGGTGGATAGGGGGTGAGAGTGGTAAATCCCTGCCCTGTCCAATACCATACACTGTATATGGACTACAACTGTTTACAGCGTACAAACTGGTACAGGCCTGCACATCCGGTGGGTGTGGCCAAAGCAACTCCAGCAGGTTGAAGACATTACAAGCCATGCCCACATTCCAGGCTGCTCCCAATGTTACTGCTCTGAATGCTGTGACTGCACTGTCCAATCCAAACGGCCTGCTGATCCAGTATGATGTGTGGGATGGGGGGGGGGGCACCTTTCTTGGGGAAACCCCACCCTTTGGAAGTGTTTGATCTCCGATTATTATATATACCCCACCCCCGATTTACTGTGAACACGACTTGTATTTGTAGCCCCGCTCACGCCTCATGCTGTGTAAGTACATGTAGGTGCCACACCCCCTGTATTGCAATGAAAATCAATGTGAGGCACGTGTGTGTGTGTGTGTGTGTGTGTGTGTGTGTGTGTGTGTGTGTGTGTGTGTGTGTGTGAACATATGTATTCATGCATACTCACATTCACACATGTATCACTTGCACACATACTCACATACATATGCACACTGTTGTGTGTGTGTGTGTGTGTGTATTTGTGTATGGTTGTCACATCTTGGTCCCTTTCACAGCACCATTGGGGGTTCCAAGCCCTCAGCTTCTGGCACTCTCCTCTTCTTCTGTCAATGTGATGTAGTTTAACCCCTCAGTTCCCAATGGGATCATCACAGCCTGCAATGTGTAAGCTGTTTCCGTACTGGGGAACGTCCTTCTCACTACCTCAGTGTCCCGTGGTACATAACCTGCAGCCGTCAACGCAGTACAGCTTTGTGGAAGCAGCATGCACCACAGCTGGATGTCAGACTGGTGGTGTTACCAATGTCACAACACTGGATAGTGGTATGTATACGTTGTGTATGTGGACCGTGTGTGGTTTGTGTGTGTGTGTGTGTTGTGTGTGTGTGTGTGTGTGTGTGTGTGTGTGTGTGTGTGTGTGTGTGTGTGTGTGTGTGTGTGTTGTGTGTGTGTGTTGTGTGTTGTTGTGTTGTGTGTTGTTTGTGTGTGTGTTGTGTGTGTGCATGCGTGTGTGTGTGTGTGTGCATGTGCACATGTGTATGTGTGTGTGGGGGTGTGTATTTACATGTATGTGTGTGGATGTTGTTTGTGTTGCAGGTACATGTACATGTGTATGATTTGGTGTTGTAGGTACATGTTTTATGGCCTTCTCTTCTTGCCTTGCGTAAAGAAAATGGCAGTCATCATTCAGTTTGTACACTTAGCAGACACAAGCAGCATTTGCATGCATGTGTGCCATGTGCACATGATGTGTGTGTGGGTTATGTGTTATGTGTTCAATTATATTCAACAAAGCCCGAAGTGGTCATTGACAACCACTTTGTATCTTTCTCACACCCTTAGCACCTGTGGGCCAAGCTCCCCCCTCATCCCCTCTTCCATGTCCCTCCAATGGAATGCTCCCCTCCAACCCGACTATGTCATCACCTGCCTACACCTTGCACCATCGAGTCCCCAGCCTTAAGTCCCAGTCAGATATGTGGGGACCTCCTTCGACGGTAGGGGCCTGGCTACATTCAGCGGGCACATGTTCCTTTGTGGTTTTATTAACCAGGCCACAGTCCAGTTCCATACCTACAACCCCAGCGGCATTCTCTTCCACCAGATCAACAGTGTAGTGACTGACTTCCTGGGAGTGAAGCTTCATGGCGGGTTGCCATGGTTAATATTTGATGTGGGCTCTGGACCAGCTGTCGTTGTATCCAACAGTACCAGAACCTTCACGATGGTCAATGGCACACTGTGAGCTTCAGAACTCATCGGTCATGTTGAGCTTGTACGTCGGTGCGAGTGTGGTGCAGTCCCCTCCTGTAACCTCTGTGATGGCCAGGGGTACGTGGTACTGATTGAGCCGGCCTCCAATACCTTCTACGTCACCGTGGATACGGTGCACATGGCAGCCATCACTGCCGACCATGAAAGTCTACTTTGAGGGATTTCCCAGCACGACGAGCAGATATGGCATTGCAACCCCTTACAGCATGTGTCTTATCCCCTCCTGAATGGTACCCTCGGTGCGTGTGATTGTGTGTCACTGACTGTGTATACATGTACATGTATGTGTGATGTCATTGTGTGCATGTGATGTCATCCTCTTCCCCCTCCTTCCCCCAGCACCGGTATGGATTTGATGCTGTGTCGGTGCAGAATGTGGGCTCCACCTACATCATTGTGTCTTGGGACTTGCCAACTCACAGTAATGGCATCCTTATCAACTTTAGTTTGTATTGCAATGGTGCTCTGGCGGGTGTCCTGCCCCTTACTGTGATCAGCTACAACACCACCGGCCTCCTCCCCTTCACTTTGTACATGTACATGTATGTCTTCTCTGCTACTGTGTGCAACATGCGCAAATAACAGTGTGCATGGTACATGTATATGATCTGTGCTCAGTATGTTATCTGTTGGACAGGCCCTCCAGTCACGCCTGCAGGCACTGTTGGAATGGGCGTCAACAGTGCTGCAGGCAGCCTGCCCAGGTACATTGTGTACAGTGTACACTTCAATCACTTAGTTTGTGTTCCATCTTTCTTTGCTCTTATCCCTCTCTCCTCCCTTTCTTTCTCTCCTGTCCCTCCCTCCCTCACTTCTCCCTCCCTCCCTCCCTCCCTCGCCCTCCCTCCCTCACCCTCCCTCCTCCTCCCCCTCCCCCTCCCCCTCCCTCCCTCCCTCACCCTCCCCCTCCCTCCTCCTCCCCCTCCCTCCTCCTCCCCCTCCCTCCTCCTCCCCCTCCCTCCTCCTCCCCCTCCCTCCTCCTCCCCCTCCCCCTCCCTCCTCCTCCCCCTCCCTCCTCCTCCCCCTCCCTCCTCCTCCCCCTCCCTCCTCCTCCCCCTCCCTCCTCCTCCCCCTCCCCCTCCCCCTCCCTCCCTCACTCCCTCTCTCCTGTCCTCCTGTAGTCATGTACATGTACACCAGCAGGGACATCACTGGCAAAATTACACATACCATTTATCCTCCCTGTATTGACTTGTTGGAGTCATGAATGTTTGGGGCAGTATGCTCCACTAGCAGAGAGGAGAGTTGTAGGAGAAGGGTGTAGTGTAGCCATGTACTATTAGCATTGAAATAGTACTTCGTAGGTACTGTTGTTTATGTTGGCCTTGGGGCCTGACCGCTACCACAAAACCCACAAGGGCAGTCCAAGGTGTACACAACCATTGTCCTGGCTAAAATGAATAGCATCTTGTGAGCTGTGTATACTGACCTTCACTTGATTGGCAGATATACCTTTACATGAAGATTGGGATTTCTTGTGAAGGAGGGTGTGTGTGTGTGTGTGTGTGTGTGTGTGTGTGTGTGTGTGTGTGTGTGTGTGTGTGTGTGTGTGTGTGTGTGTGTGTGTGTGTGTGTAAGTGGTAATGCCTGTGGTTATCTTATCTCACATCCATGGGAGGTGCTACACCTCTATGTAATGGGCACTATCTCTGTGTACATAGGCACAAGTGCTTCCATACACTCTTTGACTTGTTGAAATATGGGTTGATGTTGAAGTACTTAAAATGTTATGTGCTCTTCCCTAGACCCTATGGAGGAGCTTACAGCCACTCCCCCATACCCCAGCTGGAGCAGGACGTGGACATGGGTCATTTGTTCCTCCCCCCCCCCTCCCCCCCCCCCCCCCCCCCCCCACAAACTGGAAATCCTGGATCCATCACTGAAATTGAATGTACTCTTTTGTCAGGATCAGCTGAACAGGATGCCCTTACAATGAAAGAGTCACCCCTCAAAAACTTGATACCTTTCTTCCTAAGGCCACACCCATCACGGGGTGGTTGCAAAATGACTAACAGTTTTTGCTGCCTCTATCTTTGGTTTCTGTATCAGTCCCTCATCTTTTATTAAAATGCTTGACCCTTGCACCCACAACGTACATGTATGTGCTTGTTTACTCATTGTTACATATATGTGATTCAATGGCTGGGCACTGGACAACATCACCACCCTGTTTACAGGTAGTACACAAAGAACATGAGGAGCCTCTAGCCGTGTCCATCCCTAGCCACCATTGGATGGAGAATTACAGTTCATTGGGTTCAAAGTTCAGGTCAAGACTAGGAGGTGTGACCAGTAGCCAGGATGCAGCATGAGGTGCTGACACAGAGAGCAGCCAAGCCTTGTCAGCAGGTGATGATGCTTTCAACAACAATGAGACTGGGTCCTCTAGTTTCTTTGACAGTACCCTTTGGTGGACGGGTGAGGCTGTGATAGCATCCACAGATATTACTTCAGACAGGGAGATTATGCCTTATATTTGTGTCCCATAAAACAAACATCAGTCCTAACAAGATCTTTTTATCACCTTTGGAAGCAATTCATTACTTAAAATAAAAGCTTACATATAATTAAGTGGCCAGAAAGCAATAGGCCTGTGGTGAAGTACTGAAATGACCACAATTAAGCACACACTAATGTATCATTAACTCCAATACTCCTAAATCAAAGTTCAACTTGACTGTGACCTATTTTACATCTTGCAGCACTCTTTCACGCGGGAGCATGCCGAATAGTTCAAGAGAGTTGACACTGAATCACCAACATGGTTCTTCCATCAGTGAGTCCCTACAAGGCTGAGAAGACATGAAGGTCAAGAACATAGAATTTTCACATACATACATGTACATACACCTACATGTATGCACACATATTTATATATATGGGACAGTTTCCACAAAATTGCCCATCAAAATTCCCTTGCGTTTGAATCGCTATAACTTCCAAACGGTTAAGGCTATTGACTTCTTATTCTCAACACTTCATACTAAACCATTTCTGTATGGTGAAATACGTTTTGGGGTATTGTAATGTATGATACCCCACTAGGTTCAAACCCGCCAAATACCTTTCAGTTCTCCTATAATCAAATCACTTTTAAAATTCGGTTTGTGGGTACAGAGGTTCCTGTACCTATCGCGGCAAACTGTGTCCCGCCATATCAAGCGGGAAAATGTGCGCCTCTCTATTTACAAACCGAATTTGAAGCGATTTGATTACTCCTACTAAGTTTGAACCCGGTGGGGTATTGGACGTTGCGATACTTGCACAGAGCAAGTGCAAGGCCCCAAAATGTATGAAGTGTTGAAAATAGGAAGTCGATAGCGTTAATCCTTCGGAAGTTATAATGATTCAAACACAAAGAATTTTTATACCATTTTATACATTCATGTATTATATGCGATGGGCCGTTTTCGTGGAAACTGTCCCATATACATGTACATGCATGTACATACACATATGGGGCAGAGAAAACATGGTAGTTTTCAAATGTTATAGTTGACACAAATCTTATGCACCTCAACTTAAAGTCGGACTAACTGTTGCAAAGTAAAAAGTGTGGAATCTTTAATAAGGCATAACTTTTCAATGGGAAAGGTCAATAAAGTGCGTACCGCCAGTGTATGACTGCTATTGTACAGTTGATGCTTCCACCGTTTGTACCAGACGTTACCATACATGTAGATAGTTTAGAGATCTATGACGTTACCTCACTATGTGTAAGCTCTTATCAGGCCCATAGCCGGGGGGGGGGGGGGGGAATCCCCCCACCCCCTTCTAATTATTGAACTTGCATTAGGCCCGAAGGTGTCTCGCTTTTCGTATTTGACCCGCTAAACGCGAGGGGGACCTGACGGACTTACTCCCCCCCACCTCAACTTATAGTCGGACTAACTATTGCAAAGTTAAAAGTGTGTGGAATCTTTAATAAGGTATTACTTTTCAATGGGAAAGGTCAATAAAGTGTGTAACGCCAGTGTATGACTGCTATTGTACATTTGATGCTTCCACCGTTTGTACCAGACGTTACCATACATGTAGATAGTTTAGAGATCTATATGCTTATCAGGCCCATAGCCAGAGGGGATTCCCACCCCCCCCCCCCCCCTCCCCGGGGTTCGATGCTTCACTTCCGCCTCTTCATAGATAATCTATATATTATCTCTGGCCTCTTCTAGTTATGGTACTTATAAAAATGCATTAGGCCCGAAGGTGTCTCTCTTTTCGTATTTGGCCCGCTAAACGCGAGGGGGACCTGACGGACTTCCCTCCCCCCCCATGCACCGCTCTCGTATTTGGGCCCCCGGATAAATGCTTTCAGAAGTATTAATCGATCCCCCCCCCCCCCCCCCCCCCCCCCCCCCCCCCCCCCCCCGGCCTAACTTCCTGGCTACGGGCCTGCATGCTTATATGTACTAACGCTCCGTTATAGTACAGTTACACAACCATTTTAGCCTATTACGGATCCGTAATAGGCTAAAATGGTTGTGTAACTGTAATACGTTTTGGGGTATTGTAATTAGGAAGGCACTACTAAAAAGAGTGATGTGAGTATGTAGGAATATACAGCCCTCATAGTTGATTACTGAGTGGGCGTGGCAGGAGAAAGTTTATAGCAAAGATTATGGCAGAAAAAAAAAGGAAGGCGTCATTACACACCAACGTCTCCCGCTGAGCGGTACAAAGGGTAATGCAAGTGCGTATATAGAAAAGTCCTTACGCGCGCCGTTATGTATACTGCCTCCAGCGACGTGGGAACTAAGTGGTAAGATAACTGCATCCACTCGATACTTGGCACGATCGTTTTACGAAGCGATAACTCTTGCTCTTTGACCAAAGCCACTTTAAGAGATAGAATAGGTGGAGAATGGGCGGGACGCGGAAGTTATCAAAAGTCATTGCTATATCGGGAGACAATGATCCTATGGAAACATTATGTACATGTATGGAACATGGTGGGTGACTACTGGTGAGAGGGAGACATGACTGATGAGGGAGAGATGTGTCTGGTGAGAGGGAGACATGGCTGATGAGTGACTGGTGAGAGGGAGGAATGAGTGGAGAGGGAGACGTGTGATGCGGCTGGGAAAATTAGTAACAAGACTGGTGTGGATGAGACATGACTGGTGTGCTATTGTATGTATGTGTGTATTAGTATGTGTGCACATATACCACTGAGAATAGGTAATGTACATGAAAGGTGTATTGTTCAAGTGTGCCATTCATTTACCATCAATCATCTCTCCTCAGTAGGATTTTATTTAACTGATCAATGTGATGTTCTTATATCTGTGTGATCATGCACAGCTCTGTGATATGCTCGTCATTAGATTAGGAATTGTGCAATTTCGTGAAGTGTAGTTTGATTCTGATTGGCAACTTGTGATGCATTAAACGTGGGTTGGTCAACATGTAGGTTAAGCATAAAAATTAGAGTAGACGTTAATGTTTCAAATTGCAAGTATAGCTCACTAGAAGAAACATATCAATGTTTGCAGTTCATGGCCAGATGTTGCGATGGAGACATCGGCACATTATGCATCCTTTAACAGCAGCAGAACCAAACACGAAGTTAATTGCTTCTGTTAAATGGTTATGTCTATGATGGTGATGTGTTAGGAGTGTTTCGTATTCTAAATGCTCGTAATGTGCCCTTGTTTTCAATATTTTTAGTGCAATAGAAGTTATCGTATCTACCTATTTCTCGACGATTGCGTAAGTTGCCACGCGGCATTTTCTAGCGGTCCGTTGCTACATTTTCATTATCATAATGCGTGCATGGGAGCACACACAGGGCAAGGTTGAAGTTCTGAGTTTGTAGATAGCACCTAGACAGTTGTTATATTTTTAGGTGTGGTCTGCTTTGCGAGTGTGTGGGGGGTTATAAGCAATATGAGCGACAGAATGTAGTTCTTATGAGTAATGACTGAAAGCAAATTAAGCTCACAAAAAATGCCCAAGCAAAAAGTGCCCTAGGTGTGGTCTGCTTTCCAAGAGTGTGAGGGGTTAAGCAACTTGAGCACACAAAAAGTGCCCTAGGTGTGGTCTTGTTTCCAAGAGTGTGAGAGGTTAAACAACTTGAGCGCACAAAAAGTGCCTTAGAGGTGTGGTCTTATTTCCAAGAATGTGAGGGGTAAAGCAACTTGAACGCACCGAAAGTGCCCTAGGTGTGGTCTTGTTTCCAAGAGTGTGAGGGGTTAAGCAACTTGAACGCACTGAAAGTGCCCTAGGTGTGGTCTTTTTTCCAAGAGTGTGAGGGGTTAAGCAACTTGAATGCACTGAAAGTGCCCTAGGTGTGGTCTTGTTTCCAAGAGTGTGAGGGGTTAAGCAACTTGAGCGCACAAAAAGTGCCTTAGAGGTGTGGTCTTATTTCCAAGAGTGTGAGGGGTTAAGCAACTTGAGCGCACAAAAAGTGCCTTAGAGGTGTGGTCTTATTTCCAAGAGTGTGAGGGGTTAAGCAACTTGAGCGCACAAAAAGTGCCTTAGAGGTGTGGTCTTATTTCCAAGAATGTGAGGCGTAAAGCAACTTGAACGCACCGAAAGTGCCCTAGGTGTGGTCTTGTTTCCAAGAGTGTGAGGGGTTAAGCAACTTGAACGCACTGAAAGTGCCCTAGGTGTGGTCTTGTTTCCAAGAGTGTGAGGGGTTAAGCAACTTGAACGCACTGAAAGTGCCCTAGGTGTGGTCTTGTTTCCAAGAATGTGAGGGGTTAAGCAACTTGAGCGCACAAAAAGTGGCTTAGAGGTGTGGTCTTATTTCCAAGAGTGTGAGGGGTTAAGCAACTTGAGCGCACAAAAAGTGCCTTAGAGGTGTGGTCTTATTTCCAAGAGTGTGAGGGGTTAAGCAACTTGAACGCACTGAAAGTGACCTAGGTGTGGTCTTGTTTCCAAGAGTGTGAGGGGTTAAGCAACTTGAACGCACTGAAAGTGCCCTAGGTGTGGTCTTGTTTCCAAGAATGTGAGGGGTTAAGCAACTTGAACGCACCGAAAGTGCCCTAGGTGTGGTCTTGTTTCCAAGAGTGTGAGGGGTTAAGCAACTTGAACGCACAAAAAGTGCCTTAGAGGTGTGGTCTTATTTCCAAGAGTGTGAGGGGTTAAGCAACTTGAAGCGCACAAAAAGTGCCTTAGAGGTGTGGTCTTATTTCCAAGAGTGTGAGGGGTTAAGCAACTTGAACGCACTGAAAGTGCCCGAGGTGTGGTCTTGTTTCTAAGAGTGTGAGGGGTTAAGCAACTTGAACGCACTGAAAGTGCCCTAGGTGTGGTCTTGTTTCCAAGAATGTGAGGGGTTAAGCAACTTGAACGCACCGAAAGTTCCCTAGGTGTGGTCTTGTTTCCAAGAGTGTGAGGGGTTAAGCAACTTGAACGCACCGAAAGTGCCCTAGGTGTGGTCTTGTTTCCAAGAGTGTGAGGGGTTAAGCAACTTGAGGACACAAAATGTGCTGGTGAATGCATGTAAACATGTACAGGATGTGTTTTTATGACCATAATGAGACTGCAGCTGTATTTAGATAACATACATGCCCACATGTATAGATAAAGAGCCCGTGGGTAGTGCAGCCCTTTGGGTAATAACAAAATAATGGTGACATGTAGAGTCCCCTGGGTCCCGCAAACACTGAAGGGCAAGTAACTGCATGCAACATCCATCACTGTTTTAAATTGTATTGATATAACGTATTGCAAAGTATTCCCCTACAGATAATTAATGTTAACCATTACTTGTCTTCTTGGTGCATACCAGAATATAAGGTTAGGAAGAGGTACATGTGACCTCTCTCTCTTTCTCTCTCTCTCTATCTCTCTCTCTTTCTCTCTCTCTCTCTCTCTCTCTCTCTCTCTCTCTCTCTCTCTCTCTCTCTCTCTCTCTCTCTCTCTCTCTCCCTCTCTCTCTCTCATGTCTCTCACTTTCTCTTACCTATTACCCAGTGTAACTATTCTTTATTGAAAAGGGAAGCATGTGGATTGTATAGCTGTGATATGCGCTTCACACTTATTGCATAATTTGTGTATGGTGCATGTTGTCTCTCTTATTTGTACTGGCACATTGAGATGCTTCACCACATGGACAGACACATACCAGCACAATCCACACACCAGTGTAAAGACAATACACTTTCTGTCCTGGTAATAAATTATTTCCCCAGCAGCTGAAGCCTATATGAATAAGATCATGTAGATTGATAAGTGTGGGTGCAGCAGCCTCTCAGGTGTGGAATGAGTTTTCAGCTGGGTGCTTGGTTTGGCATGTTGTAAACACCATATCCCCTTTGTGGCCAATAACATGTTCAGACCTTTTCTAATAATTAATAAATACTTACACAATTGAGCTTAGTTGAGCAACAAAGATAAGATGATGGTGGTGGTGTTTTTTGTGAGCATCTGTGTGTGTGTGTGTGTGTGCATGCGTGCGCGTGCGCATGCTTGGATTGTGTTCTCTCTTGAGTGGACATGGCATGTTGTATTGATGAATGTGTATACTCATAGTTAGGATTTATCTGTACACTTTTTTTTTCCACATTGTTCCAGGTTCTACACGTGTGTTGGAATATACAGGTTTTCATCATTATAGACCGAATCACTATACCATTGTCATTCTATGAGTTTATGCTGTCACTGACTATTGCTGTACTGACAATGTTTGAAAAATCAATCAGGTTTGAGTAAATGGAACATTAGTTTAACTGGTTTGAAGTATAGTAGCAGTAGATATGTAACAAATGGGCTAACAACTAGTTGTCTCAATTGATTGCAGCACTTCTGTACAGCCTCCAAACAAGTCTACCTTGGTGAAGTCTAATATTGTAAAAACTGCTGGAAGATGACTTGCTTGAGTATCTACACTTCTAGTTGTCAGAAGAAACATTACAGTAGTAAAGAAGCCACACCAGTATTCCGTCCAGCTATATTATTAGGGAACAAATAAGTTAGAAGTTATAGGCACTGAATATGAGAAAGTTACTTGAGGTGTCGCAATGTAAGCAATAGAAGGTGACGCATTCTTTTCATCTATGATAATAATGAATATAATCCAAACGTCGCTAGCTGCACGTGCACACAAAATGTCAGGGAAGAAGGTTATCAAATGACTACGGACGAAAAGGAATCCCAACCGCAAATATAGCGGTCCCGACAATGCTGCCACTCCTTTTCAAGAAAGTATACCTAGCAAAAGTAAGGATTGTTGATGTATGCAAACTTATAACATCACTGAATCGCAAGTTTCCAGTTTGTTCTTGTCACAATTATAAATGTGTCATTGATAGATTAGTTTCTTAATAGCACGATCGAGGCACTGCAGCGTTTTTATTCTTAGTCTTTATTAGAATTGTAATATATGATCTCTGCTACACTGCATCGCTATAGCGCTTGCACGTATATTCGCCATCTGTGGCAAACGATTTCTTGCCATGTATCGAAAGTCCATTACAAATCACAGCAACGTTGCTAGACTATCGCTACCGCGGAGCGACAGTTTTTAAGCGACCTCCGAACGACAATGGGAAGAAGCACGCTTAAATAGCCTTGCTATAGAATTTAATAGAATGTGTTTCCTCCTTTGACATATTTACTCTGTTATATTAGAGGTCTGCTACATTACAGCAGAAGGCAGTGAAGTAAAGAGGCTTGTATCTGCGGCAAGCCTCTACACAGCAGACAAGGATAATTTGTCTGATAGGGATCTGGCATCCCTGATTAAAGATAGAAATGGAGCAATTTGGAGAGTTCCAGGGACACAGAAAAGTGTGAGATGCACCATTTTTGAAATACACGGTAATGGCATTAGGAACGTTTTATATAATTTTTATGATGTGTCCGAGGGGGGGGGGGGGGGGGGGGGGGGGGGGGGCAAAAAACAAAGTGGAAGACACCATCCTCCAACTTTGAAGAGCTCATTGAGAGCATCACAAATATGCTATTATTTTTTGCAGGGGGGTCTAGGAAAAAAAAGTTATGAGGTGTTAAAGTTTGACCAATCCTATGGGGACAAACACGATGCATGTACATCGTATGGAGCATGCAGCTAGCACATACACACACACACACACACACACACCGTGGCAAACATTGTACCTGTCTAATGATGGTGCACACACATACACACTCATGTACATTCCATGCAAGGTGTGAACTTGTTCTCTGCACATACACTTGCATTCAATTCTAGCAAACTGCTTGTATGCATGTTTAAGAGGACACTGGTTCTATTCTCAATTTCTGTATGGACTGAACTTCTGTACTCGTAATGTGTCACTCTCTATTGTTTTATATAAATTGAGAACTTCTGCATGTGGAGCTCCCTTATGACTAGTAAGGATTGTGCCCAATAAGGCACTTTTATTTCACATTTCAGAGAACGGTGTGTATGTACAGAGAACCAGCCATAAGGGAGCTCCACATGCAAGGAGCAAAGGGACAGGGTATAGAAATAAAATACATGCATAAAGCAGTTAAATGGAATACAATGCATGTGCAGGTGCAGAGAACAAGTTTAGCAGAATAGGCCTTATGTGCAATGTACATGTGTGTGTGTGAGTGTGTGTAGACATGCTTAATGTTTTTCATTTGTATCCATGCGTACAAGTGTACTGTACATGAGTGTATGTATGTGTTGTGCACAAGATTCCATTTTCGTAACAATGTAAGTGTACTGTATGTGTATGTGCTGTATGTGTGATAAATAGGGTGCACAGGCTGCGTACATAGCAATGTGTGTGCACATTCATGCACATGTACACTTCGTGAAAGCAGTCTGAAAATGAGAACCCAATTGATGTCACTGCAAGTGGTATGAGCCTGTGTGTGTTCACGAGTGTGGTGTGTGTGAGTGTGTGTGTGTGTGTGCGTGTAACGAATATGGTGTACGGGCTATTTGCATAATAATGCAAGTGTGTTCTTGCACATATACATGCTTTGTGAATACAGTGTGAGAAATAAGAACCCAAAGTCACTGCAAGTTGTACAAACCCAGTCTATATATGTGTGTGTGTGTGTGTGTGTGTGTGTGTGTGTGCATGTATGTGTGTGTCATGTGTGTTTGCCCAGGAGTGTACATTTATGCACATGTACACTTTGTGAAAACAGTGTGAGAAATAAGAACCAATGTCACTGCAAGTGGTACAGCCCAGTCTGTCTAAGTGTGTGTGTATGTGTGTGTGTATGTGTGTGTGTGTATGTGTGTGTGTGTGTGTGTGTGTGTGTGTGTGTGTGTGTGGCATGGGTGTGTTTGTGTGTGCAAAGATACAGTAGGTCCGTGTGTGGCAGGTAACAATGCAAGTGCGTAGTGCATGTTCACGTGCTATGTGAGCTAAGTTATAGCATCCCTGCAGTGTAGTCGAGTGGGCGTGACAGGAATGAAGTTAAACAAGCGAATGTAGGAAAGCTTTATAATACACTACTAGGTAACCAACGGTGATGCGAGTGAATAGGAAAAAATATAAATTTATAATATTTGGATCACAATATTTTGTCGTGAACTGCATGTTCCATATAATTATATATATGGAACAGTTCACGACAAGTATTGCAACGCCTGATACCCCATAAGGTATGAACCCATCATAACTTTCGGCAGGAGTAATCAAATTGCCTCAAATTCGGTTTGTAGGTAGAGGGTACCTATTGCTATTGAATTGTTCTGTTCGTTAATTTTGACTCTATCCGTACAGGTGTGCAAAGTTAATGCACATATCCAGCTTGATTTGCGCAGGCAACCCTACTTCCATTCTCGCATTCCACATGAATATTTTATTATAGGAATAAATAGTTATAAAATGATGTATTTTACCAGTACTATTACGTCGAAATATTCTAACTGTTGAAATGTGATTTGTTGTTTATAGGTTGATGACCAGGACGATGTTGTATCAGTAAGTCCTTATTTTAAATGGACATCATGAATGTTAGTTTACTTATCACAGGATGAGGAAACAGGAGTGTCAGTAAGTATATGTTCTTACAATACTGTGTATTTACACAGTAAAAGATGTAATAAAATTCAAACCTCTGCCTACAGTGTATCATGCACATGTATGATGTATGAATGAGTTTACAGATAGTTGAATTGCATGTTTATTTATTTGAATGGTAAATTGATAATGTTAATGCTCAGGAATCTTATGATATAGAACCATTTTTATTTGATATAAGATTGCACGTTGCCTCTAAAAAGAGCCATTTATAAATCCTCTAGATGTTTAAAGTGTTTTGGGATACCTTGTGTAGACAAAATGAACGTAATTGTGGATTTTACTTTGTAGGCGAAGCCTAAAGGAAAATTTGAAACTGCATTGAAGGTATGTAGCATGCATGTCCATTAACAACAAGAGTGTAACTTGCGTTTTCACAAATGGCCATATCAAAGATTGCACATCCTATTATAATCACATATCCATGCAAGTGTATTTATGATGAATTAAAAAGAGTAAATGTGCTGGCCAATATCCTCTTGCCCTAAACAGAGTTTCCCTGGGTAAATTGGAAATGAGTTACAATTGATACAGTTGTCAATTGCCCCTGCACAATGAACATGGGATAGGAGTTAATGGGGAGTACGATACAACATTTACGAATCATTCTCTCATGTGCCCTGTAAAAATACAATGCATGTTCAATTTTAAGCATCCAAATGTAAAAAGGCCATGGGCATTATATGCCACAGACTGTAAGTATAACAAATGATGTATTTGGTAAGATTATCATTTGTACACTATAACTAATGAAGGTGTTGCTATTTGTTTACGGTTTTCACAATAGGGTTCATCAGAGAAAGGGAAACATGCATTGGTAAGTTAAATTAGTCATGCAATGATAATTTTGGTTGTGTTATAGAGCATGTTTTCAATTTGATTTAAATTGCTGCCAATAATCCAGAATTTATATTTTAACATGCTAATGATATACAGCTATCTGTAAGTATAACAAACGATGTTTTCATATAAGATATCCATTAAAAATGAGGATACATAACACAATGCAATTATACTGTTATTGTCTCCCTTTTAGAAACAGAAGGATGCACAGCCACCTGTACGTGTGCTAAAAATTCTAAATACGTATTTTCAGAATGCTAATATGCATTAGTCATACAGTGTATGTGGGGTACAACCTGGAGAATATGTATGTGACTAGATAGTTAGTATGATGATCAACAGCACGTATTATCTGTAAATACTTGTTTTGAAATGACATTATGAATTGTAATAGAGCATTTATTATTGACAAAAAAACATACATAATGTACACACTCATGCATTCTACTACCCATTTCCCTCACGGAGTCCCTTGTTGTGACTTTGTACAATTATTACATCATGTTTTCACTGGTCTGATAAGGTTAATGCATGTGGTGTGTACGTGTGTTGTTGCATAAAGATTATATTTCTGCTTTCTCGCAAGTGGGGATTTTCCCAACAGGCGCAGCCATGGACCAAAGAAAGTCTGGATGCATATGAGGTTTAACAAACTGTGTTCCATTAGTCATGTGAATTATATGCATTGTATTCTTCAGAACATGGAGACACAGATGCCACCCGGAATGGTAAGGTATTATAACAAAATTAAAAAGAGAGTTATTGAAATGTTTTTTTAAGAGTGAAGCTGTTATTTTATACCTTTTGTTTCATTTGTCTATTGTTTAATAAAGTAAGAACAACCGTATTATGTCTTAAATTTAAACACTATTTAACAGAAAGTTAAATAACAGTGGACTTTTTAGCTTTTGTTAAATGCATTGTTCTGAAAATTAACTAAAACGACAATCAAATCCAAGTTTATTCAAGTTATTCTGCAGCTTATAAAGCCTGCAAATAATTATAAGTAATAACACATTTTTATATCAAAGTAAAGCCGTTTGAATGAAATTCAATTTTTGCATAACCTAATCTTACTTACATTCTGTTCTTTTGTGTTTGGTGTTGAGGTTCAGCCTGTCGGCAAGGACCACAGCCTTGGCCCTGTTACAGCTTGTTACAAAGCTATGCTGAATGTCACGTGGGGCCTAAAGTTGCAGATATGTATGCATGTTAAATTTCTCACTATAGCATGGGACTCCTGCATGTACAAGTGAAGCTGAAGAAACTGCTGCAAGTGTAGCTTTTCTTGTGCAGTGAAGCATAGTGTGTTAAAAAAGTGCATTTTTAGTCTCTGTTCTACAAATATGTGTGCTATTCCCTGCATTGTATAGAATTTATGCTTTGAATTTATCTAGACTCCTGCATCTGCAAGTAATGTTGAAAAAACTGCAGTAAGTCTACCATTTCATGTGCAGTGGAGCATAGAGTGTTCAGTTACGTACTTGTTATGCTGATATCCAAATGTGGTAATATCTTAATATTTTGTCAAAGAAAATGGCAAATGTACATTAGTGTGTTACAAAAATGTATGTTAAAGATAAGCCCAGCATTATATAGAATTTATGTTGTTTTGAGGTATTAATGCTTGTACTTAACTTAATGATAGAGGTACTATCAACAAATTAAGAATTAATTACCTGGTGCATGTGATAAAAAATACAATCAGAGTTACAAGAACCTTTGTGCAGTGCATGCTAGTTGTCGTGCAGTCATTTATAAAAGGGCTAACAATAAATGTAATCTGAAGTGCACGTATGGCATTTATGTTAGTTTGATATATCAAAACATGCTGTGAAAGGCATAGCACTATTATGAATACAATATTGTTTAATTTACACAGGATTCTGACAATGTGATGTCTGTTGTGGTAAGCCATTCATTGCAATCAATATCGCCACATACACGTACACTGTATATCTTCATGAATAAATCTAGGAATTGGTGAAAGACACTCACAGGATTGTCCAAAAACTAGACGGGAAAGAGGAAAAAGACAGGGAAATATTTATGGTATATAATATAAATAACATTTTGTTTCACTTTCACATTACATATGGGGGAAGAGAGGGTGATTTAGCCACTTTTTACAGTCGGTCATTTACAGGCCTCTTTTTACAGGCCTCTATAGGGCTAAGTCCCAACAAGTCATAAGGAACGTATTATGAATTTTATGTTGTGATAAAAACAGTTAATTTATAGGTGCACTGAAGCTAATCATGCATTGCATCTGTGCACTATGTTTGATTTGTGTGTGTATGTGTGTGCATGTGTGTATGTGTGTGCATGTGTGTATGTGTGTGCATGTGTTGTATGGGTGTGTGTGTGTGTGTGTGTGTGTATATATGTGCATGCGTGTGCATCATTCATTTTTTGACCTGGTGAGGTCCATAGATTGGATGGTTGTTGGTAAAGGAACTGTGGGAGAGAGGATGAGGGTGTAAGAGATAGAGTGAGGACAGTACCTCTTCAATAATACTGCAGCTTTTTCAAGGGAACACATAAAATTAAGACCATATTCCAGACTGGATTTATCAGTGATTAAGTCTCAGCATCACCTACGCATGAAATCATTTAACTTGATAAAGTTTTTATGTTGCTACTACATCCGACTACTTTGTGTGTATGTGTGTGTGATTGTGTGTGCGTGTTGTGTGTGTGTGTGTGTGTGTGTGTGTGTGTGTGTGTGTGTGTGTGTGTGTGTGTGTGTGTGTGTGTATGGTCACAAGCTGAGAATGAGCAATTCAGTAGTAGCTAGGATTAAATGAAAGATTTATGGCTTGGAAGAGTATGATTGATTTTCCACATTGTTATTAGACCTCTCTATGGTTATCATGGCAACGAGTTTCTATGGTTATCATTTGATGTTCTTCAAATTTTGTGGTTGTGCTGTATTTAAAGCAATTGTTTGCAAATGTTTGTATGTATATGACAGTGTCCTGCAAAATCACCCTTCTGAGTAGTTTTTCGAGTTTTCAATTTAATTATAAACAGCCTGTATCAAAAGATGATTCTATCCATCAAAGCACTGATTTTGATGTGGTTTTATTATTTTCCAAAAGTGTTCATTTCAACGCAACTATATATTTTGTCAAGTGTAACTTGTGTACTGTAGCATCATGTGTTTTATTTTTTTCTGATTTTATAATTAGCTATACATTTGAATGTGAGCCTTTCTTTTCTATAGCTTGTCAATGTTTTAAAGTATTAATTATGATAGAGATTGTTGTATATGCTCTTACGTATTGTTTTAGAATAAGTATAGTACCACTAGTAAGTGTTATGTAAAATAAATGAATATTAATAGCAGGAATGCATATGAAACATGGAGTAAAATGCAAAGATAAACCAAAAGGAAAGCATATGAATGAAGGACTAAAATGTGGCTTTAATTACCCCTCATGAAAAAATTCAACTAAACCGATTTAAAGCTGTGTTAAAGCAAAATTAATTTTCAGGGTAAGACAGCCATAACTATTTCGCCAATGAAAAGAGTAACATAACTTTAATTACACTTAATTTCAGATAGATAAGTCCCCTTATTTCTTAATTTAAATTCATTCATTTAATTGATATCCTAAACTAATGAACATGTCTTTGAAGTAGTAACGTTAATTGAATTCAAATTTATTTTTTAAGTGCTGAATAAGGGGGTACCCACTCATACTAGACCCGAACTTGGGTAATTATAAATTGTATTTTAAAATGTAAAGGCGGTGTATGATTTAGATGTGTGAACACTAACAACATGCACCCCAAAACTAATAGCTGGACTTAAAAGTGTGTTTTTAAATATATTGATATCAATATTTCAGATTGGAGAAGTTGACATATTGGCCATCCCGGCCAAAGATCCGGTTAAATTCTGTCTTCAAGCAATGGATGTATTATTTAGCCGTGAGGAAATGTCTAAAGGACGTTACAAGGCGGTAAGACAAAGAGGAGACAGAACACCAAACCCTCCTCTTGACCCACTGAAAGTCCGGATAATTGATGGTAATAGTAAATTGGATGCTTTTTGGTGTACTATGTCATAATAGATATTGATTTAATAATATTCTTTTTTCAGATGCAATAATAAAACGGTTTGGTATTGAATTGTTCAATGAAACAGCACCTAAAGTCAGGCGACAGGCCAATCAAAAATGCTCGGACATTTACTCTAAGCAACGGAACAAGACAGAGTAGCTTTTTTATTTTAAATTCGTTTTTGTATGTGTTATGTATCAATCATTAATGTTAATCGATATATATGCGTGTATGAATGATATTACGATATGCGAAACGTCATTAAAAGAGAAGATCGTATGAAACATATCATGAACGAGAACCTACAGATATGAGGACGATCAGGATATTAAACACGACGATGTTGTAAGATAGTGTAATGATTATCAGATATCCATATCTGTAAGAATGTATAAGATCATTTACGATCATACAAGATTGTATGGCATGTCGCGAGCTTGTTAGCAATCCTAAGATTATGCACGCACTTTCTGCTATCGTTAATGATTGCATATATGGAAATGACGAGAAACGAGGATTGGTGACAGTAGACGAAAGTGCGTATATGACGAATAATACTTGAACGACGATCATAAAGGATTACTTATGATCGCAGAAATTGAACCGCTACAGATTTAATACGATCACTCACAGTCTTGATTTGTTAAATCCTCTTCGTTTGTACGAAGCTTGTGTGAAACGTACGAAACAGGTACAATCGTCATGGACAAATTTCTTACTATTCAAACGATAATCGCAGATCATAACAACGATTGACCCGTACGAATTTTTTGCTGGGGACGTCGCTACTGTAATCATGTACGTGTCACATTCATGCTAACCTAGGACTCTGAGACTTGCAAGATGCTTCCGTAAGAAGACTGGTTGGTTGTCATGCCCAGGCACTCCTGTGTCGATTCTATAAGTGGCAAACTCCTCTGTGTAATCGCCACCTCCGTCTTTGCAACATATAATCCCAATTAGTGCCCACTCTTACAAGGGGTCATGCTAAGTCTGGTCATTAATACAACAACCAGGTCTGGGCACGGCTGACTGACGATAGAGTGGCACGTGATGATCGTGGTAGGCACATTGAATGTGGGGTGTATCTCACTACCATTCAAGGGAAGTGCGATTTGAAGGCCCTAAGCTCTGAAAAAATAATGATAAATAAGTTCATTGATTACTCTCATGTAATCCGTGAGCAGGTAAGGAAAATATCATTTGGTTTGGAAACTATTGATGACTGAATAAGGAAATGAGAAAAAATGAATGGACATTGGAAACCTTGCATAATTAATGTGGAAGTGCGGATATAGGTACTTAAGTTCCGAAAAACTACACAAAATATGTCAACTAGTCCCCACATTGCAAATCCGAGAGCAGCTAGTCAATGTTTGGTTTTTTTCTGCAGTTAGCTGCAGTTTTCTGAATGCGTCCATACATTTTCTATGGACATTGAATTACGCAATGACCGAATACCGCGTAATCCTTTTGACCGCCAATTTCTCGATATGAAGAGTTGGCATCACAAGCAGCAAGAGTTTGCAGAAGATCTCCAGGGATTACATCTGCATTCTTTTGTCCTTCCCTATCTTCCCTATCATTTGACACTAGTTCACTTTGTTTGCTGTTCCACAGGTATTGCCATCTCCTCAATTCATTCGGTAGTGATTTATGGAACGACTTCATTTAAGTCTTCAATGTAATCCAATGGTTTCATGGTTGTGGAAAGCCAAACGGATGGCACAAGGCATGGAAGTCCCTGAGCATGACGTTGTTCATCAGGAAAAATGTTCATTTAACTCATTCATAACACAGTCCAATAGAAATGGTCATTGCTTTTTTAAAGTGGTCCATTGGAGTTTCACTAGGTACATTACATCGGTTCCTCTGGAGTTTTGTCGTCCTTGCAATTGCTTCTACATCTGTAAGCTGGGGGATTTCCTCATACCATGAAACCATAACTGTGTCAATGCTCCTTCTACATGTTTTTACACATTCCACAACTTCATAAATCATTTTTTATGCTTCGAATACATCTTGATCTCTCTTCTGAAGCTTTGTTGCAAGAACAAAGACCATATCTAAAATATTCTTGGTAATTATAAAGACAGCAATGGTTTGGAGGATGACAGTGTAGCTTTTAGTCCTTGTGCTTTTGTTAGGGACTCTCTTCCCAATTCCAATTGTCATTTGAAGTAACCATGTAGGGATACTCATGTGGTAAAATCATTGCATCTAAAAACAATATTACTAGAACTTCATACATTTCGAGAAAACCTCGTAGCATGTATGTCTTTGTACCCATCCAGTTTCACACAAACCAGTAAGCAGATTAGTTGGGTAAGCAGGCCTTTATTGTTGAGTCAAAAAATTTCTGCCTCTTGGGGCTGTTATTTAAAAATAGGATTTACATTACACCTATGAGATTCTTAACTTCCTACAGTTTGCATGCAGAGGCAAGAGATAGATTGAGGCAATTTTTTTTTTTCAATAATATTAATATTTGATGAAATATGAAATACATATACAGCAATACAAGTACAAGATACAATAAAATAGCACATTATTATTATTATTACATACACTGCTATCATTACCTACGCTACTCGCATGAGTCCTATGCTGCAGACCCCCTCACTAAGATGGCTCTAGCTACAGACCTCACCAAGGACATGTTGAGGCGACTGTAGATTTCATTTAGGACACTGGATTTGGGACTAGCTCGATGGATGGCTATAAACGAAGCAAGACAGGAAAAAACAGCCTGAGCCTCTTTCCCCCAGTGTCCAAAGGTCTCCACAGCTCGAGGAATGCAATGTCCATCCGAGCTCCTGGCACTTTGTGTCGTTGGCTTCATGCTTTCGGCATTCTGCTGCAAAGGCTGCTGACCCTGCTGATGTGCTAGCATCCCTCAACATGGCTGGAGTTAAAGGAGAGGTGACGGTTATATCAATAGCTGCTGGAGACCCTCTGACCCAATCCTTAACAAGAACATCAGCTGGGCGAGTGTTTCTCTGAACCCTAGAGAGCCCAAAACCAGCTTCCACTCTCACAGAAAGGTGTGCTTGGCGACAAAACCCAACAAAGATGTCGCGCAGGCAATTGTGTCGGGTGACCACATCCCCACCATGTCTACAAGAGGCAGCATGATGACCCAGAGGATCGAGAACTAACTCTGGGCAAAAGGGACAGGGAGAGGCCTCTGATGTCTTGAGACCAAGCCACCACCAATGGCCGTTTGGTACTCTGCTGAGTCAAGGTGCAGTTTCAAAATTGTAGAAGGGATAGCAGTAATCCAAGAACTGGCATGGGGAGAAGAAACTGAGAGCATGCAAGCCTTGTTCACCAGGGAGCTGAAGACAGCAGAGAATGGAATGCGAAAGAATCCAGCTTTTGAGACAGCGACTTCTGCTGGGGAGGAGAATTGAGCACTGATTCCATGGTGATGGAGTCCTGTGGAGAGACCTGGGCATTGAAGTGAAGAATGGCCTGCTGTAAGTGAGTGTTCTCAGGGTTCCCCATTTCTAAAGATGCCACGGAAGAGATGAAGGCGGCACACGAGTGAAGAGATAGAAAACGCAGGCCGAGCCCACCCAGCTTAGGACTAAGTTGAGCTTGCTGCTACTGCGGGTCTGGCACATCTCTTGCTACACAAGAAGAGAAGCAAAGTTTCACTTCTTCATCAAAGAACGTCAAGGAATCTTCACAGAGATTGGTGGGGGTGGTTCTAGCAAGTTGTACTAACTTGCAGTAGCCTCCGTACATGCGGAGGAGAGAGATGGCAACATGGAGATCAACTGCGGCAACATCCGAGATGGCTCTCAGCAGTACCTTGAAAAGATAGTGTTTCTCAGCAAAGAAGCGAGAACAATATTTCACTACATTGAAACTCGTTTCCCATAGAGTGAACCTGGCCTGATCCACTCCCTAGGGAATACGTCTAAATTTCTGTACATCCAGGGAATACGATTCGGGGGGAGGATGCGGGCTCAAATTCCCTGACGATATTTGTTTAAAAAAGGTTTGAATTTTGATAACCACAGGTAAGATCATAGGCATTTGTGTATTATGCGCGTACATGCAGCGTGGCTTTTGGCACCTGTGAACTAAGAAAGAGTAGGGGCTGGTTTGGATTTCTTTTTCTCCTCCTTACTGCATGCATGCGCCGGGTTTTTTTTTATGTTTGGTTTTTTGGGTTGTTGTTGTGGTTTGCTAATTTTCTCTGTACACGAGCTAGTTTAAACCATGCATAGTGCACGCCGAATTAATTGCATTTAAAAACACTAAAAGGGTGTATACAGACCAATTCAATGCACATAAATACAGCTAGTTGGAATAAACAATGTAAAAATGGCAGAAAATGTTCATTGATCTGAGCACTTCAAGACATCAGCTTCATCAACTACTCCATGTCTGACTCTTTGAATGACATTACATGGCTGTCACCATGTGCTTGCTTGCAGCAACTTGATTAGAAGCTATGGCAAACAGGAAGGAAAATTATTGTCACGTGCATTCAAATTAAAGGGTGTCACAAAAAATACCATTACCTTTGTGTACCACCGGTACAGCTAGACGAGGGAATGTGCTAGGGGATATGAAAAATTGCATCACCATTTGGAATCACATAAGTGGCATTGTGAGTGTACAGTACAAGAATGAACTTGCAGCTAACACCTCTGGCATGAAGATCTGGGAAGTAGAACATTGTTGTCCGGATCTGTAGTTGTTTTTCTCCCTACTTCAGGAGGTATTACTAACAGCCACAGTTGTATTGAAACATATATTTGCTTCCATGATTTTTGATAGTCAGGATGATCCTCCTCCAGTAGGGCTTTTTGTCTTTTGCTGCAAAATCGGTTTTACATTGATATGTTCTGCTATCATGTGTATTTGTGGGTCATGATCGTTGTATCATCGCCCACTTGATTTTTTACAAGATCACATTATAAACCAACATCGTTGAAGCATCTAGATATCATAGTCAGATTTTTTTACAGTGTGTTTTTATTAATGATAAACTTCGTAGACCAAACTACAAATGTCATTGAGAAATGTAGCTTTAATAGTTTAAGGTTTTTGTCTTTAAATGTATCGCTATAAAAGAACATTACACACAATGTTTTATTTATTTCTATCACTGCATAGAAAGTGTCCCTCGAGCATAATGCCATTAAATGGCACATAATAACATTTACAGTGTACCTAAAAATTAGGGATGTGTTTCCTTGATTGGATTGTAAATAAGAATAAAAGATCAGCACTCATCAACGAGTGACCAGTGTGATGCATCTTAATCTGCACATATTTACGCTACGTACAGTTATAATGAGGTCAAACCACTCTACCCCTTGGGTGATTGGTGCACGCGGGCGTATGCGGCTGGACAATAGGTTGGATAATTAAATGATACCGTAATTCACTAGGAGACCACCAAATCTATTCTTCATTATACGATGTCAGTTTTTCGAGCGACATACTATACTTGTCTACCGACATTCGGAGGAAATAACAGCCCATCATAACACTCAATCATTACTACAATAAGATCATAAATACACAAGGACCGAGTTAGCTTCTGCGCAGCTGTTTTCGCATCAATATAATTTGGCGGGAACAGACGTGGTGTACTTGAGCGGTCTTTGCGATGGAACCAACCCTTAGAAACGGTAAGAAAGTAATATAATGATCAGCACACATAGGAGAGCACGCAGATAACAAACAGAAGTAGCCAACCTTTTTTTCACCACTGATCAGGCAGGAGTTTTTAAATGAATTAATAATTTGTGTCACACGCGAGAGGTACAGAGTCTGGGGTCGCTTCGAAGCAGCATCTACAGACAGAAAGAAAAGGAATACATATAAATGCAGAGGCTCTTTTTTTTTTCAAAATGAACAAGTCGCAAGACATAATAGGGGTTCACCCACCATCCTTTTGCTATCAGTGTAAACAAGTGATGGAAGAACACCAAGCCCCATCAAGATGATCCCAAATAATCTGCAGGATCCCTTTTGATAGGAAGCCTCACACACCAGTTGACTGCATGATAATTGAAAATTATATTCACATAACCCAGTACACATCTATTTCTTACCACACTCAGATATGTCATCCACAACCACCACCAAAGTCACAACTCACAGGCCAACCAGCCCATAATAGTCCAGCTAAGATTATTGTAGCCATAGGTGGAATAGCCCCAGGCTTCTCAGTGCAAGACCGTATACTTGCCAGTTCCAACAATGCAGACATACTGGACCAACTTCACTGTCACCTGTGCCTGGCAATTATACACAGGCCACTGGAGCTGCCATGTAGAGCATTGGTCTGCACTGACTGCATGGTACGGTGGTTCATTGCATCCAATTGCAGTGGGGTCTAATGTCCATGCTGTATAATGGACACTCCTTAGGCTCCTCCCCAAATGAGACTAGCACTACCCCTTATCTAGACACTGCTGATGGACAGTGCAGTGCCTCACGAGTGGGAAGGATGTATACGGACAAGTGTGGTGATGAGGAACCACTTTCAGAAGATGGTATGCGGACAGCATCTCATGTGCTGAGAAGATTGGTTTCCACCAGCTCACCACTCATCACCATTCCAACTGGAGGAACAATCGTGATGTTTATTGAATGTGGTTGTGTATACACCTTATCTTCCCCTTAGCCAATCACATTCATGCATGTCACACATGTATGCTCGTACCCCTATACAGATAGTATTCACGTAGAGTTCAACGCACCATTCAGTAAATGACCCAGTCAAAGGGTTGTCATTAATTATCAGAGCTTCACAAAACGTGGCAGCTATCCCTCTCTCCCACAAGAATATATATGATACCGTACCGCCATCGGTCATAATGTTTAAACTCACGCACGAATTCAAGACAATACACATTAGGGTGTGTAACCGGTTATCAGGTTATTCGGGTTATTCGGATATTCGCAAAAACCTATCCGTTCGAATAGCAATTTAGCATTACTCGATTAGTGAATTTTATCTATTCGAAATAACCGGTTTATGTTTCTCCATTCGGAGGTACTTAGGTATTCGTCGTCAGCATCGACAATTCGCCCATTATTCGAATACCGTTTTATACTAATATCCGGATATGATTTTCAACAGAGTATTTCATGATTAGAGTTTACGTCATTGTTTTTTTTACTATTTATACATACAGAAGCAATGTATAATTCGATCGGTATTGAGTAAATAGATAGCAATATATTTAATGCGCATCAATTGGGGATACAAAATATACAGCGTGTACTAGCTCAATGCTTGTATCATCGTCTTCAAGTAAGTTCATTAGTATATGCCACGAGTTGTGTTTATATGTAGTAGCAATAAATTTATGTACCAGTACTAGTATTGCATTGTTTTATTGTACAGTGGTACGAAGTGAACATATCTGAGTATTGCGCTAGCGAGTGAAATAGAATGACAGACTTCTTACCCACTTCAAGTAAGTATGCGCGCTCTGTTTGAGTATGCATAGGAATTGGAGAGCATTACGCAATTATTAAACTAATGGACATGCATTTATAGCGAGAACGTGAATGGAGTGTTGTGGGATGATTGTAAGTGAAGTACGTGATTGTAGGTGATGTGGGGTGAGTTTTTAATGGCGATGTCTGGTCTCAGTGGTTAGTGTTGGGTGGTTAGGTCTACATTACTATTGATATGTACAAGTGCATGGTAAAGACATACAATTTATTAAACTCTATATGAAAAACACATGCTACTGTAGACCTTTGTGTCTCTGTGTTTTCAACTGACATGCATAGCTCTAGTTTGGTGCAAGACCAGGTGGATTTCTGTGCAGACATTAATTATCTTCTCAGTGTGCATTCCACAAGCACCATAACCTGAATAACCTAGGTATTCGGCAGGAAATTTGGCAAAACCTATTCGGAAAAATCGATTTTGTTTTTTAAACTATTCGGAAAAATCGATTTTCAGATCCACAAACACCTGAAAAATCGATTAGTGTTTTAAAAGTATTCGGAAAAATCGATTTTCATTATGCAGGGAGGTTACACACCCTAATACACATCGCTAGTACAAAAAAAGGCTGGCTATATTTGAATCATTTCCTACCTTCTGTCATCTTTGAGATTCAGCTCGAATCCAAACTTTCTAAGGGTTGGGAGCGTAGCAAACTCACTTGTAAGCGGAGAGGGGTACGTCGAGGGTTACCCGCTTTCACCACGACACATAACTTCCCGTAACGACAAAACTGTGCCACGAGAAAATTAATACAAATATAGAATAATGATGCTTCTTTTGTTAAAAGATTTTTAAATGGCGCTGGCTAAAATCCTCTGGTTGTCAAGGCGTTACTAAGGGCATTGCATTATTATTTCAGGGTTTACAACCTACTGTCCACAAGATATATGGCGACACCTACAAGGCCGACCCAGAAAAGAAGAAGGCCTCTGTACGCGACACCTACAACGCAAATGCTGTATCTAAGCGTGCTGCTAAAAGGCAGCGATATCAAGAGGGCGTCGAGGAGAACCGTGCTGCTAAAAGGCAGCGATATCAAGAGGGCGTCGAGGAGAACCGTGCTGCTAAAAGGCAGCGATATCAAGAGGGCGTCGAGGAGAACCGTGCTGCTAATAGGCGGATATACAGGGGCAATTCAGCTACCATTAAGGCAGCTAGAAGGAGTCGGTATTGGAAGGGTCGTAGAACTACCACTACCACCCAAAGGTATGTTATAAATAGCATGCTGTATGTAGCATTTAAAGTCTAAGGGCTGCTTTCTTACGTGCTAATGTAAGTTGCTCATGGCTTCCTGTCATGTACACATTAACACATTACTTGTACGCTTGCATGCATATTATCAGATGTACAGTAAGGCTTCCCAGTTCCCTGGTAAAGGTCAATGTTTGTACAAAAGGTTATTTGTGCATGCATCTGTGTCTGTTACATTGTACATTAGTTATCTGATGTTGAAAGAAAGGACTACACACGTGTGTATAGTACAAGTCAGTCATGCGCATCCACCCCTTGCTGCAACTGTGTTTTTAAAATTGTTATCAGATGTACAGTAAGGCTTCCCACAAGTAAAAGTTCCCCCATGTACATGTAAAGGGTCAATCTTTGTTGTTTAAAAAGGTCCACTACACGTGTGTACAGAAGTGGTACCCAAAATTGAGTTGCATGAAAATGATAATTCATGTAATGCGCAATTGGTGAAATGTTTTGATGCATGTATAAGGCATAATGTATGGTAAAATAAAAGTACTGCAACCCTATCTTCTCCCATATAGTTACTCCCTGTTTGAGCCCAACTCTCGCACACTAGCAGAGTATGGAGTGAGGCTTGAAAAAGCAATTCTTAGGGATAGTGAGCTTCTGAGTGAAGTAAACAATGCTTTTTGCAATAGCCATCATTGCTAGCTCAAAAGGTTGTTACAAGATCTGCCCGTGCAGCAGTAAGTAAGATTAGTGCAGATGCATTACTTGCTAAAGCACTCAGTGTACAAAGATCACAGGCAGGGTCACTGCTAAATACTAAGTATCCGTAAGGTTAATGCAAAGAAGTTGCAAGAGAGTGATATTTTAGTCGGGCATAGGTTTCATACTGCTGGGGCTGAACCTTACTTCTTTGATAATTCGTACACTCACACAAAACAGCATGGAGCCATTCCAGTAGACCTCATTTTTTACAAGTTGTTTCAATACCGTAGATGGCTGAAGAAGTCGGGAAAGAATTTTTTGATGACTCTGAAGGAGAGGAGGTCGAGGAAGCACATACATCCTCCTTCATCACAACTTCTGCCCCCGCCAGCGCTAGCCTCACCACCAGCAGCAGCGCTGCCCCTGCCAGCGCTAGCCCCACCGCTGCCCCCACCAGCGCTAGCCCCACCACCATGGCCAGCAGCAGCGCTGCCCCCCCCCCCCCCCCCCCCCAGAGCTAGTCCCACCACCACCAGCAGCGCCCCTCCCACCGCCAGTACCAGTTCTGCCCCCGCCACTGCTCCCCCCAATGCTGCCCCCGCCTTTTTTCCTGCCCCTGCCCCTGCCACCCGCATGGCCATACCCAAGGCGGGGGGGGGGGGGGGGAGGGGGGGGGGGAGAAGAGGAAGAGGAGGGAGAAGAGGCCGAGGAGGCGGCAAAATAATTAAAAACAATTATACGTACCATTTTTAATTAATTATGTGTTCGTTAATTTATTACTTTTCATTATTAAAGTCGTATTGTAAAAACAAAGTGTTTATAAGTTCTTTGACACGGAGAAAAAAAAAAACTTATGAAACAAGTAAATAAAAACATTCTCTAACGAGAAAGTTGGTGGGCATATAGGATTGACAATGTTGGTGTAAAAAGCACGGAAACAAGTGTGACAGAAATGTTACTGGAAAATTGAAATAGGCCTATATTTAGCCCATTTTCTCAGGCGTGCGCTGCCTAAATGTGACTGGGCTAAATATAGGCCTATTTCAATTTTCCAGTAACATTTCTGTCACACTTGTTTCCGTGCTTTTTACACCAACATTGTCAATCCTATATGCCCACCAACTTTCTCGTTAGAGAATGTTTTTATTTACTTGTATATGTGTGTAACTGAAACATTCGAAACTTAAGTGAAACCTTCGAATTTGAACAATTTACTATCCGCCTGCAAATAAGCATGTCATCCTGCAACATAGATGTAAAGAATTAAATATAGTTATGCAACCAAGCTAGCTATAGGTGCACGCCGTGTGAAGATATTAGAACATGCCCTACGTGTACAGTATAGTTATGTACCTGTATTGACTATGCAAACAAATATTGGCGTTGATCGTAAACACAGCCTCCACGTCAGAGACCATTCGAACCAAGAGAACAGTGCCACTGTCCCCTCGAAAGAAATACCAGGGAAAACTAACAAAAGTGCAGCTAGGGAATTCGGTCCGGGAGGGGGTTGACCCTATACTCCCTAGGGAATTGATTGGTTTTGGGCAACCAGGGAACTCGGTCCGGGGGACTGTATTCCGTAGGGAGTTGGGTCCGGGGAACCGTATTTCGTAGGGAGTTGAGTCCGGGGAACGTATTCTCTAGGGATTACGGTCCCCCGAACCGTAATGCCTAAGACACCGCGCAGTAACGATCAGTTATTTGCTTACGAAAACGAAGGAGTCGAAGCGGACCAATATTCCTAGGAATAATTGTGGACAACGTTGCCTACGATACGCCGTTGTCCGGCAGGACAATTTTTAGGGAGGGGCCATGCAAGCTATCCTGCTACACGGGACGGTAAAATCGCCTCCTATTCTGCGGATAGACCTTTGACATTCGTTGTCTGCATAAAAAATGTTGGACATCTCCAACAGGCACCTGCAAATACAGTAATAACTTCCCTTGGACTCTGAGGTCGCAGCGCCTAGTCTCGAAACAGTACGTGCATGGGCTAGCAATCTTCTTACTAGATGATGTGAACCAACTTCGTAGTGGCAGGAGAACATGTACAAACGGAGCTAGCTACGGAACAGAGTACTATGGGTCTGGCCGGACGCGCGTAGTCTGGGGGACGTCACGTAATTACATAATTGTGGACAACGTTGCCTACGATACGCCGTTGTCCGGCAGGACAATTTCCCTAAATTAAGGGTCTGTAGTAGTTTCAGCACAAAGCACATCGAGACCCGTGTACGTACTGCGTTTAAACCCAGCCTTCACTTTACTGCAGTTTCGTGTTAATTTGGTTCAAGTTGTAGGCCAGTCTTGGGCCACGGACTGCCATGAAGCAGCGTGACTTGATGACACAGACAACCTTTTGTTGGCTGGAGAAGGCTGCATGCATGGTTGATATTAATAAGCATTCGGAACTGGAAGTTCACGCTTGCTCTCTGTGTTCAAATGGGGATGTATTCGTTTTAGTACTTTCGAGGGTCACAATATTACACATCAACGCGCATGCGTCATGTCAAGTACTCGTTTCTCTGACAACGCCGTGAGCGATTTTAAATTTCGACTGAAGGCTTTTAATTTCGGAAATGAGTATCTTTAAAGCTTGCTTTCTAGCTGGTGCTCGAAGATTTGCTGCACCATTTGCGAAGCTGCTTCGACGGAATTCGAAGAAGAGCACAGCCACTGCGCGCACGGCATGCGTACCACTCCCCAAGACCTCAGCACAAGATGAAACCTCAGCTGCTTTAGGGAATAGGTATGTCCACAGTTAACATGCACTTAACATTTGGTTTTTCTATTTGACCATTTCATTTCCGTACCCAATTAAGCGAGGCTTCTCCGACCGTGTCTAGAGAAAAAGAGCCTTGTTCTTCGGGATGCGAGGGATCCCAACATTGTTCTACTCCTCCCAAACGAGTGTCCATAGACGTACCCTATTTTCTCTGTAGATTGTATGACACCAAAGTGGCACTGAGAAATGTTGACTTGATAGATAATCGACTAGAGGGAACCGTGCAAACATTGACCTCGGCAAGTTCAGAGACGGAAGAACGCTTGTTCGTTCGCTGGACAGATGACGGGTGGACTTCAATAAACAATACCGAGGCCAGCAAAGTGGCTCCTAATATTTATTCCTTCGTCATTGAAAGGACAGCAGGAAGCACTGTAAAGATGGCCATTAAATATATCATTGGCGAGCACGAACTCTGGGACACCAATCACTTTCATGATTTTACCTTTTAATTTAGAGGAAACATGTTTTAATGTATGTGTATAAGTGAACATAACGCTTAGTCTATTTTGTGTTGTGAGTCAACTGAATTAATCACTAATGCGGTTCTGCATGAATATTGACTAGGACAGATGCCTTCATTCAGTGTGCTACTATACTGGTGAAGAAATCCCCTTCATGTTTTCAATATACTCACTCAAGCAAGTGAACATAGTCCGCTCATAATTTTTAGTGTGATAGGCTTTTTTAGCGTTTTTATTGGAGAATTGTTTTCATTCATTGGTGGGACAATGAAGTAAGAGGCATATACCAAACATTCTTTCAACTGTTCTCTAAGTGTTGTCAATCCATAATGACAAAATGACACTCACAAACTTTTCTCAATTGAGCTTCTATTTTTTTATTTAAGTGGTGACTGAAAGAAAAATATAAATTAATTGCAATTTGAATCATGCAGTGTAATTGTGGCACTCATTCCTTTCTCTTCCACTTCATCAACAAAAATCCACCGTTTGTCTTCCGCAACATAATTATAATCCCACCCACAAATAACAGACTGAGACCGCTACTGCCGCTGTAACAGGACAGCTTCTCCACTCGGATAGGCTGCCCCCCTGCCCCCCCCCCCCCCCCCCCCCCCCTGCGAACACCTAGTATCCTAGGATGCGTCAATTGTCCGCCTTTAGGATAGCTTCCCCGGCCCCCCCCCCCCCCCCCCCCCCCCATCCCACCCCACTTTTCGCAGTTAATGTTGCAACTCTCAATCACTTAGTTCGAATGTATATAAACACGTATAGGGCCTCGGGTCGCAGCACCTGTGTCCACTTCCATCTCGAGTCCCTTTCCTTCCATTGCAACTGTTATAAGCATTGGTTTATTTTCCCTAGTCTTCCGCAACAAGTCTACTCTTAGCCAGTTTGCAACATTGATATGCACTGTTGCTTCACTATCTGATTGTGATTCGCTTTCTTCACTTATTGCATGGGTTTCTCTACTGTTCCTGCTTTGTTGAAAAGGCCTCCTTTGTACTTTCCCTTTGTTTCTGCAAATTCTGGCTATGTGACCACTCTTTCCACACACCCAGCACCGAATCTCCTTAGGTCTGCTCATGTGTGTCGACTGGTCTTTTGAGCGCATTCCATTTGTAGTCCTTGCAGGCTTCTCAATGTGATGGACCGGCTCAGGCTTGGCCTGTAGTTGTAGTTCGCTTGCATCTTTTATGGCCATTTCCTCCATTTCAGCTATCTCCAGTGCCTTAGCAAAATCCAGATCTGCTTTTACGAGTAGACTCTTCTGAACTGTTTGGTTTCGCATTCCACAGATCAACCTGTCTCTGAGAGCTTCATTCAACACAGGCCCAAAATTGCAATGCTCCGTGAGTTTTTGAAGCTCAGCCGCATATTGTTTGATGCTCTCTCCTTCCCGCTGATCACGTTTGAAAAATCGAAATCTTTCGCTGTTTACGATGGGTTTTGGGTTCAGGTGTTTTCCACCAATTACCCATATTGTTATCTCCAGGCTTTCCAGGTGCTGTCAACGAGCGTAACAGCGTAAACGTTTTTCCTCCAATACTTGCTAACAGCGCGTCCTTCTTTTTATCTTCAGCCATGTCGTTCGCCTTGAAATAATGTTCAATACGTTCCGCGTAGGTAGTCCAATCGTCGGTTGTATAGTCAAACTCCTCTAGGCGCCCAATTTTCGACGCCGTAGATCCCACCCTCGTCGCCAATATTGTGTTCTCTCAAAACTACACAAAACTAGTCACCAGGCGCAAAGTCAGACACAAATCACACACGTGGCAATCACGCACTCATTAAGTTCAATACACTACAGTGGTATGACCCCATCATCAGTGCCACTGTATGGAGGAGGTGATGGTATGGCCCCATCATCAGTGTCACTGTATGGAGGAGGTGGTGGTATGACCCCATCATCAGTGCCACTGTATGGAGGAGGTGGTGGTATGACCCCATCATCAGTGCCACTGTATGGAGGAGGTGGTGGTATGAGTTTGTTCAAAATCGTCGTGTTGTTTAAGTGGGTGGTATCAAACTGTGCTGTATTAGATAGACTGCAGGTGTTTCTATAATGAAAGGCATGATAAATGACATTGTCGTGCATAGCCATACCCGAATCCCATGTATAGGGGATGTTTGGACCCTTTGCAATGTGGCAGCGAAACCTAGCAAAAGCATCCACGCACATAGTTCACAGTATGTTTACGTCGCCTGGTTGATTTCTCTTTGTGGCCTTCTTGTGAAAGAAATCTATACTGTTGATGCTGTTGGTTTCAACGATCATGACATCACAACGCACATGTAAATTCATTATTTAATGGCTTCCGTGTCGTCAGTCATCCATATATAAATGCAGGGAACGTTCAAATCATGCATAATGCACCTGCATACTAGCATGGCAAGACTAGTAGCGGTTTTTGCCTTTGCTATCGGCTGCGTTTGTCGCATTGCCTTTGCTCAGATGGAATGTCCGGACACGGCAAAATACTGTATTAACTACCCGTCCCTTCAGAACGGTATGTGCGGGAGTATATAATCTAATACTTAAACATTAAAGAGCTGAGCGATGAATTTATTTCGAGGATCATGTGCATGAGGTTATTCCATATCAGTTAATTCGTTGAACACTGCGGTTAGCAATTGCAATGTCGTGCTGATGTGTTTTCGCTCATGCAGTCAGTAGTGTACATGCACGTGAGCATGCAAGTGTGGAGAGGTACAGGCATGTGTGCGAATGCGTTCATTTGTAGTGCCGTGTAGATATCAAGTTAGGGTGTGCTTGTGTGTGTGGGCGTTTGTGTTTGTGCGTGTGTGCGTGTGCGTGTGCGTGTGTGTATTAGTTAGGCGTAGCCCGACCTTCGCGTATTGGCGGAAGGTCGGGTACCAAACCCCCAACTATGTGTGACAGTCTATCTGTCTGGCGCGAATGTGCAAGTGCAGAGAAAATTTGAAAACTTACATCTGTATAGACCTTTTCATGTGCCATGTGACCGCTTCATAATGTGACAGTGTCACACAAAATACAAACCTCCACCATGTTGGAGCACAGCCTTTACGAAAATATCCGAGTGACGAAAAGGGTCTATAGCTGCTGTGCATGCACCTGCCAATATCACTGCGACTAATGAACAACACATAAGCCATGGTATTGCTGATGTTTCTCTCATAAATATCATCATAGATATTAGAGTAATATCTTACATATTGTGTGGCTATGAAGCACACATCTTGGTCCATGTTTACACGGGTACAAATTGTATATACCGACGTAGGTGACCATTAATTAACAACCTTTCTCTTCTCTCCATACGTTAAATAGGCGGTGCTACGTTGGAAGTGAATTGTTCGCAAACACCCGTCAGCGTAAGCATTAGTACCACGCTACGAATCGTCGGTGGACTTCTTGAATATCTTTGTTATTCTCCATCGGGCAATGTGAGTTTTTCGTAGCCTGTAGATAATTGCTGAGGATCCATGCATGCTCGCTTCGTCCATGCAACCAGGTCACGTGTACGCCGATCCTTCGCGGAGTATTGCTGTTGCGTGGGCGCAACATTAGCATTGATGTAAAAGAGAACACCACATGCGTGTTCTTCGGCTGCTACAAAGAAATTTTGCGGTTTGCCTCTTACGCTTTCAAGGAAGTCACCTGCAATATCCCACGTAATGGCATTGTATTGAACTTAGAAGCCAAAGATAAATCGAAAGCATTTCAGCACATTTTTATCCACCTATTTCAGATCCAGCCATCGACATTGCTGATCAACCTCCATCTCATGATACCGCACCCTTTGTCGAGCCGCATGCATCGTTCAACTGACCACGTGAATGTAATCTGGTATACACATATAATGACACTCGCAGTCGTATCTATTTATATATTTCAGAATCAATTACAACACTTGATCATGGAATTGATATCGCACATGCGAAATACTTGTCAAAGAGCGCGTTAAAAGTGTTTAGATTCTATCTGGAACTCGCGGTCAGTGCCATGGCACGATGCTGCATGGAGCGAGAGCTGGCAGACAAGTAGTATTGTTTCCCTATTTGATGTCGAAAAAGCATGAAGAAACATGATACTGCATGGATATCCCCACACACAAATGAGAACCTTTTAGTTGCATAATATGGCAACTGTTTGCATGCATGAATGATGAGAGAGAGAGAGAGAGAGAGAGAGAGAGAGAGAGAGAGAGAGAGAGAGAGAGAGAGAGAGGAGAGAGAGAGAGAGAGAGAGAGAGATGTGTTACATTCCTGTAGTTCAATCTGATTGATACATGTATGAGGCATACGCTCAATACTTAGTGGATTCTTTACAAGGCTCTCCGTACTCTTGGTGAATTATGGCACTTCCTTGTTCTCTTAGCTTCTGCACTTGCATGCCTAAATAGTGCCGCTGTATGGAGG
Source organism: Ephydatia muelleri (assembly GCA_013339895.1). Classification (NCBI taxonomy): domain Eukaryota; kingdom Metazoa; phylum Porifera; class Demospongiae; order Spongillida; family Spongillidae; genus Ephydatia; species Ephydatia muelleri. Next base: position 6,113,569 of record JABACO010000004.1, on the reverse strand, counting down.
AGGTGATGGTATGACCCCATCATCAGTGCCACTGCATGGAGGATGTGGTGGTATGACCCCATCATCAGTGCCACCATATGGAGGAGGTGTTGGTATGACCCCATCATCAGTGCCATTGTATGGATGGGTGGTGGTGGTATGACCCCATCATCAGTGCCACTGTATGGAGGAGGTGGTGGTATGACCCCATCATCAGTGCCACTGTATGGAGGAGGTGGTAGTATGACCCCATCATCAGTGCCACTGTATGGAGGTGGTGGTATGACCCCATCATCAGTGCCACTGTATGGAGGAGGTGGTGGTATGACCCCATCATCAGTGCCACTGTATGGAGGTGTTGGTATGACCCTATCATCAGTGCCACTGTATGGAGGAGGTAATGGTATGACCCCATCATCAGAGCCACTGTATGGAGGAGGTGATGGTATGACCCCATCATCAGTGCCATTGTATGGATGGGTGGTGGTGGTATGACCCCATCATCAGTGCCACTGTATGGAGGAGGTGGTGGTATGACCCCATCATCAGTGCCACTGTATAGAGGAGGTAATGGTATGACCCCATCATCAGTGCCAGTGTAGTGCAAGGTACAGTTCTGGTACAGTGGGGACGCTACATCTAAACAGCCCTACATTTTGTCTGTATTGCCAATGTTGGGTCCATTCTATTGCACATTCTGTAGTCCTGATAGTGTATCCTTCAGGCATGCAGCCATTTTAGCTGTACTATTGTATTGCATTATCAAGAAAACTGATTGGTACAAGTGCATATCTTGTAAAAAATATTCATGATGGTGAGATGGGTGGGTAGAGGGTGGTGATTCTAATCAATGATTGGACCACCTGAGTTCAAAGTATTAATTCCTCCTCACCATTCCACAGTGCCGAGTGCCCAGTATCACCAGTCCATTGTCCAGTATTCACTGTCTCTGCTGGATCACGTCAAGTCCATACGGCTCACCCGAGAGGTGGGTGGGGAGTGTTTTCGCACCATCTCTTGCATTGTGAAACATTTGTTGTCCATGGTTTCATGTGTGGTGCATATGTGCGATTGCATGGGTGTAATTAGGTACTGTGTATGATCGTTTCCAAGAAAAGGGATCTAATGGGTTATTCATGATTTCAGTCTGAAATGTTCTCTACACATTGCTTCTTACATACTAAGAATCGGAGTATGGGTCATGGAGTTGTAAGGCAGCTCTGAATTTTAATTATTGCAAGCATAACATTTCTATTGCCACACTGGATGTTTTACAATGCATGCACTATGTCTTTTTGTGTAGATAGGATCACATATGTAAATGTGTGTTTGTACATGTACATAATGATGGACAAAAGTTGTTTCATCATGAAACTACAGCCCCCTAGCCTGATTTGATATAGATAGATCCAGTAGATCATTTCTGGGTACGTGTGCACATACATTGGCCTTCCAATTCTGACCCTTGGGTGACCACTTAGACTGTACCTGTTTCGTGCAGTGCAGCTTTGTGGTTACCCACCCTCCTTACCCAGCTACGTGGTTCTCCCATCCTCCTCACCCAGCTATGTGGTTCCCCCATCCTCCTCACCCAGCTATGTGGTTCCCCCATCCTCCTCACCCAGCTATGTGGTTCTCCCATCATCCTCACCCAGCTATGTGGTTCCCTCATCCTTCTCACCCAGCTATGTGGTTCCCCCCATCATCCTTACCCAGCTATGTGATTCCGTCATCCTCCTCACCCAGCTATGTGGTTCCCCCATCCTCCTCACCCAGCTATGTGGTTCTCCCATCATCCTCTCCCAGCTATGTGATTCCCTCATCCTCCTCACCCAGCTATGTGATTCCCTCATCCTCCTCCATCCTCCTCACCCAGCTATGTGATTCCCTCATCCTCCTCCATCCTCCTCACCCAGCTATGTGATTCCCTCATCCTCCTCCATCCTCCTCACCCAGCTATGTGATTCCCTCATCCTCCTCACCCAGCTATGTGATTCCCCCATCCTCCTCATCCAGCTATGTGGTTCCCCCATCCTCCTCACCTAGCTATGTGGTTCCCCCATCCTCCTCACCCAGCTATGTGGTTCCCTCATCCTCCTCACCCAGCTATGTGATTCCCTCATTCTCCTCACCCAGCTATGTGGTTCTCCCATCCTCCTCACCCAGCTATGTGGTTCTCCCGTCATCCTCACCCAGCTGTAGTGGTTCCCCTATCCTCCTAACCTAGATTATAGGCTCCATGGCCACTTGCTTCTGCATAGTTTACGAACCATTTAACATATACTCTAGACAGGAAATGCATGCAAAGCAGTATATCTGTGATGCATGAATCCGATTCAGTACTGTCCGTATACGCTGCAGTGCTCAGTTACTCTCGTACTCAATATGTGAGAAAAAAGTCGTCCGCGTGCAGGCAGAAATTAAATATATATGTATCAAAGCTCGCATATCCATTCAGAGTTTCCTTCCTACAGCATAGAAAGATAACCCTGCAGCACTGTGGGTGCATAATCAAAGTGCACGTGCATAGCCATATCCGAATCCCATGTACATGTAAGGGATGATTGGACCCTTTGCAATGTGGCAGCGAAACCTAACAAACGCATGAGATGCATCCACGCACATAGTTTACAGTATGTTTACGTCGCCAGGTTGATTTCTCTTTGTGGCTTTCTTGTGAAAGCAATCGCTCAACCGTCATGACATCACCACGTACATATGTAATGAATGGCTTCCATGACGTCAGCCATCCATATACAAATACAGGGAACGTTCAAATCATGCATAATGCATAGCTTGGAATATGGCAAGACTAGTAGTGGTTTTTGCCTTTGCTATCAGCTGCGTTTGTCGTATTGCCTTTGCTCAGATGGAATGTCCGGACACTATATTAACTAACCGTCCCTTCCGAACGGTATATGTGCGGGTGTTGCCGCTGTATACTCTAATACTTGAACATTAAAGAGCTGAGCGATGAATTTATTTCGAGGATCATTTCTCTCCTCTCCATACATTAAATAGGCGGCGCTTCGTTGGAAGTGAATTGTTCGCAAACACCCGTCAGCGTAAGCATTAGTACCACGCTACGAATCGTCGGTGGACTTCTTGAATTTCTTTGTTATTCTCCATCGGGCAATGTTAGTTTTTCGTAGCCTGTAGATAATTGCTGAGGATCCGTGCTCGCTTCGTCCATGCAACCAGGTCACGTGTACACCAATCCTCCGCGGAGTGCGTGGGCGCAGCATTAGCATTGATGTAAAAGAGAACACCACATGCGTGTTTTTGGGCTGCTACAATGAAATGTGGCGGTTTACCTCTTACGCTTTTCAAGGAAGTCACCTGCAATATCCCACGTAATGGCATTGTATTGAACTTAGAAGCCAAAGATAAATTGAAAGCATTTACACTCTAGATTACACCAACTGGAACTCTCGGTCAGTGTCATGCATGGCACGATGCTGCATGGAGCGAGAGCTGGCAGACAAGTAGTATTGTTTCCCTATTTGATGTCGAAAAAGCATGAAGAAACATAATACTGCATGGATACACACAAACGAGAACCATTTAGTTGCATAATATGGCAACTGCATGAATGATGAGAGAGAGAGAGAGAGAGAGAGAGAGAGAGAGAGAGAGAGAGAGAGAGAGAGAGAGAGAGAGAGAGAGAGAGAGAGAGAGAGAGAGAGAGAGAGAGAGAGAGGTGGCACGCAAGTGCAGAAGCTAAGAGAACAAGAAGTGCCATAATTCACCAAGAGTACGGAGATCCTTGTAAAGAATCCACTAAGTATTGCGCGTATGCCTCATACATGTATCAATCAGATCGAATTACAAAAATGTATTAGCATTCCTTATTATAAGCATTAAACGTACCTAGATAAGGGAAGAATATCCCATCAGCTATACCTGGTCATAAAGGAGCTTTTTTGTGTTGTTGTTTTCTTAAGCTGCATGTTGAACACAAGCTAGCATACTTTTTAATCCCAACCTTTATGAGTACAATGACTGTGTGTAAGGTGTGTCACACGCATGACTCAATTTAGCCTTGTACTTTGTTCTGTTTAGTTAAACAGATGTGATACTTCAATTGCGTGGGGAAATACTACTTACCTAGCAAGCTGGCATTGAACCAGCATGCAGACAATCTTTATCATGAATCTGTTTCAAAATCTAATTCTACCACTATAGCGACTAGAGGATGATGAGTGCCGAAGTTGTTGAATGTGGCAACCAATCCCCACCATGGTATCAATGGCTTCCATATATTGTGTGCAAGTCATATTTCATCTTTAAAAGTCTTAAATGTTTGAGTGTAGTTTACATGTCTGCAGATTCATGACAGCACCAAACAAACTAGTATTTGGCCAACCAGGTCCTAGGACAATTTTGGCTCCGGCCTGATGTCAAATTTCAGGGACAGTTTGATGAAGGATTATTTGCCGTGGCTTTTATCACTTCCATGCCAATCCAGCTGTTTCATCACATAAACAGCCTGGAATGCATATTTTGAAGAGTATTGGAGATGGAGTGATGACTTCCTTCCCATATTCTACAAGTATACATCCTAAGACATCTATCAGGAAGAATATCCCAGTGCATGTACAGTGTACAGTATTTGCCGACATATCAACGTTGGCTTCAAAATGATACAGTGCGATACTTGCCAGCACTAGCTCCATGTTGCCTGCATGAAGATTGACAAAAGTGTTCACCAAAATCACAGGTCAAAGTGGAACTGCTCTTTGTGAAATAGTAACTGATGATAGTATCTTACCCTCAACAGTCGCGCGAGGGTAAGGTCACGTTCGTAATTAGGGTGGTGATGTGATGACCTGCTTCCACGAATGCACAGGACAGCAGCACGAAGGGAAGCAGCAAAAGAGAGTCGAGTACGTAGCCAGCTAACTAAAAGGGAATAAGGTTTAATTGTCCTGCTTGGTGGAAATTATGTCTGCCAAATGCCTGTACAATGTTGAACACCATTCCTACATATTACTTTCACAAATCACATGCATGATCAAAACTATTGTATTCGGTGTTTGCTGCATACGGGGATTGTTGTATCCTCATTATGCATGTCAGTATGATATATTTCAGATACATGTAGGTTGCCACATTCTTGGTATGACAGAACTAATCTATAAATGTGTACATGTATTTGCAAGACAGTAAATCTAATAGTATGTATCTCTTATAGTCACATAACGCTACAATAGACACATAACGCTACAATAGTCACATAACGGGACACATAACCGGACAGCTGATCACACAACGGGACAGCCGGTTGTATTACCGGACAGCTGTTATCCGACTCATTGAAACGACAGCCGGTTACGTAAATGGCATCCGGTTACGTAACCGGCGATGTTCAGCAGTGTCAAAACAGCATCCCTGTTGACACTTACTGTGGAACTTGAAATGGCTAACAGTTTATAAGCAAGATGACTCTACATGTATGTGTAGCCCTTATCTTCCTCACACTAGTTGTAGCTCAGTGCAGTACAAAGCAGTATTGTTAAATATTTGAATCTATTAAGTGCAACTGTATTTGTCAATTGATGAAAAATGGCATCCATTTTATTTACATCTTCTACACTCTAGTGGAGCAATGAAGTCTACATACATGTACCTGCATGTGAATATATCTTCATGCACAGCATTTCATACTCCCAATGCAACATAATTGAACTACAGCCTTTGACAAGCTCATTTGGAACATGTATAGGCCCGCCAGTACTGAATATAATACCCCCCCCCCCCCCCCCCCCTCCCCAGAGTTTCCTGCTCATGTTTGAAGCTTTCTGATAATCCCTTAAGGACAACTTATATTTCAAAACAGGCAATTCCAGAGCCTTAGAACAAAGTACACAGAGTGTCACGATGTGGCTCCTCAGGCAGACATCATACTTTGTTCAACCTGTTAAAGACAGCATCCTGACAGAATGGGAAGCTCTAAATCGATACATGGATTGTGGAGGGCAAGATAATGTAGCAGGGATCATGTGCAAATTATATTTAGCTCTGGAACATTCCTTCTATCGACTATTTTAGATGTTGTATGATGACCTGGCTCTGCAAGGCCTCACCATTTCTTCGTCGTTTTTATGGTGGTCCAGTCACGATGACAGGTTCTCCCTTGATCCTCATGTGCAGGTAGCATGTGCAAAATGTTTTTTTTTAATGTGTATGTGTGTTATTGTCTATGTACATATTGCAAAACAACAATGCTTTTCTGTTTTGTGCAAAGTTAATGACATCCTGAACTAAGAAGCCATTAACACCCAGGGCCAGCTGGGAGAGGATGTGTACCATACATATGACAGGCAATTGTTGAAGGTAGACTGCCTTAAAAAGGTTTTTGTCCTTAGACACAGAGTTCTCACAATTGCTTTAGTTGATTGAAAACATAACATAATTGTGTGTCTTTTTTCCTCCCCCAATTAATAATGGTGTTTTGATATTCTTATGAATGCCAGTGTTAAAGAAACACCCCCACACTTCTCCCACCACCTCACCACATGTCTCAAAATGTGCTAAATCCTACATCAGTTCAAGTTGTACACACACAGACAATTCAGCATATACATATATTGCATCTGGCAAAGTCATATATAGAAAAATCCACTTCTTGTCATATGGACATTTCATCGGAAATTGGAATACTGATCATACTGATCGAGAAACACAATCACAATCTTCAGGATAAGTTGGTATTGGTTCTGTATCCATGGAACATAATGCAGTAGCCATATAGGATGAAGTAAGGTATGGCTTACCTCAGTGAGCACTGCTCCTGGCTTCTGGCTACGAATTGACTTGACTGCTTGGAATACATCCACCACTCCTTCTGTTTTGCACTGCTGGGTCACTATGGTGATGGCACAGAACATGCCAGACCTTCCCACTGTGTCACTGAATGGGGATTAACCATAATTTGACTTCACACGGTGCTACATTAGGGGAGGAGGATGAGGAGGTACCTGCAATGCACCACAATAGGGGGGTTCCCAGTCCTTCTCTGCACCTTGTCCACCTCTTCAATGACATCAGTGATGGCAGCAAAATTGGTGCACACCCCATCAGGTGTCCAATTGGTGATGTGGAACTGGGTCACTTGTTGTACATGGGTGTTCTGTATATTAACATACAACAATCAGTGATGTAAAGCACATGGTATTCCAACCAAATAGACACAGGCACATACACAAATATGCACCTCACGTGTACAAGTACATATGTACAACTACGTTGCTCAACTATATCATCCAGTGAGAAAACTGGGACAGTTTTCGCGAAAATTGCCCCACGGTTAAAATGTTATAAAAATGCATCGCGTTTGAATCGCTATAACTTCCCAACGGATAACGCTATCGACTTCCTATTTTCAACACTTCATATTGAAATGGTGTAGTATGAAGTGTTGAAACTAGGAAGTCGATAGCATTATCCGTTGGGAAGTTATAGCGATTCAGACGCGATGCATTTTAATAACATTTTAACCGTGGGGCAATTTTCGCGGAAACTGTCCAAACTGTTATAAACACATACCAGCATCCCATGTCGACACAGACTAAATGTGCTTTTTATTAGGGAGCACTTCAAACCAGATGTACCAAACGTCACTACACATGATGGTGAACTACATGTTATGACACTTGTGACTTACACAGATGTCTACTGTTATGCATTCTCAAAACATTATTTAGGACCATTTTTATAAAAAAAAAATTACTAAGCTATGTTTCTATAAGCTGTCACTTATATAAGTCTACTTGTATACAAAAACTCACCAAACCTCTACCAGGCTAAAGCTAAAAAATACACACCTACCTTGTCAGATGTTAGGTAAAAGGTCCTGGTAATGTAGCCATCATGATCCTCAAGCTCTTTTCTCTCAACGGTGAACTCACCATATCTCTCAACACCATTGTCAGGCCAGTACTGATGACACACCTCCTACATTGCATGAGGCTATGGCAGTTTGGGCACCAGCTAAAACTCCACCCACTCACCTTCCCTTCCTCCTCTAGCTGGGATAACATGACAATGGCACCACAGCCCTTGTCATGCACCATCTTCCAGAAGTCTCGTCTTGTGGACTTTAAGGGTCCCTGCGTTATTATGAAGGCTTTCTGTTTCTTGTATCCCTGTTGTGGTGAATGTATCCATAACAACCCACATACATAACATATACTAACATTAACAAAGGTGGCATTGATGTAATCTGGATATTTCTGTTTTAGGATCACGCGATACTTGTCAGCTATAAACAGAAACAAAACAATTAATCATCATTTTCTCCTCCTACAGTTCTCACGGGGAAGGTAGTCCATGCTTCGGTTCTTCCCTGCTTCATTCAAGGCAACATCTCTATACACTGATTTAGGATCAGGGGACACTTGTCCCAGGACCTGCATAGTTACAGATGAAAAACCGACCAATCATAAATGTGATAAAACAAACCTCGAACTGTAAATCTAGTCCACTTTTTTTTGAGGCAGAGTCCTTCGTCTCCAACACATTGAACAATGTATTGATGTCAGATGGTTTTATCTGTGTGTTACCACACATCACATACTCAAAAATGGCATCATGGAGGAAAATGTACTGGTCCTGTGTCCAGAGAAGGAGTGTATAGTGAGGAGTAGGAGGGGCTAGGTACCCTTACAAGTGTCTGGACCATCTTCATCCTCTGTTGTCTCATATTCCTGATGGTACCAGCTATGTCCACCAGCCTCTCTTTCTCTATCTGCTCCATGACTATGTCCATTGCAATTAGAGTCCCTGTACGTCCAACACCAGCACTGTGGATACGACATCACACCATGACTCTCCTGCATGCACTCACACATCTTCCCCTCTCACCCACCTGCAGTGAACCAGGAGAGGTCCTTTGGTCCCATTGTGCTTGGATTTGACCTTCCTATGAAAGGCCAGTAGGGAGGTGGCATACCCGGGTACCCCATGGTCTGGCCAGCCAGTGAAGTGGAACTGGGTCACCTTCCTTGGTGTTGACCCTGAAAGCTATATGCGGTGTGCAGTGACAAAGTGCAAGATCTGGGAACTATGCTGCAACACTGTTATCATGCTGAGGCAAATTATTTAAAGCTATCGATATGAAACGATACCATCAAACAGCACTGTTTAGTAACACAAGAGATGAGATATGCTCTAAATTGTTACAACATGCACAAAAGCATAGCATCAGTTACCCAGTATGAGTCATTGCACTCACAGCCACTTCAAATGATCTGATAATGTAGTCTGCGAAGTCATCCTGATCAGTGATGGCTATACTGAATGGTCCAAACTCCTGATGGCCTGACTCCGCCCAGTACTGATTACATTTGACCTTGCCATCCTCCTTGATGTTGGTCACCATGGCAATGGTGGTCACACCCTCCTGCCACACTAATCTCCAGAAGTCCACAATGGTAGATGGAAGAGGACCTTGGATATGAATTACAAATGAGCTATGAGACACTCCTTAAAGAAGGTACACAACCTTGAGTGGCTATAAATTTCTTTGGTTCCAAGTATCCCTGATAGAGAAACAATACATATGTTTGTAGTTTTCAGAACTACCATCAATCCTGTGCTCACAGCAATATACGATGCATTGATGTAGCTTCTCTGACAGTCTTTTTGACTCTCCATTAGAGAGAGCTTTATGAGATTCTCATCGTCTGGTGGAGTATATGATTCCTCATCTCCATCTAAATTATAACAGATCCCAAACTCACAAGGTACAATGTTAGCAAATCTGTTCAGTGCCTTATTTTCATGAAATAAGGCTACCATTGACAGATGATTGGTGCTAGACTCCAGAGACTAAAAAACAACAGAAAGGTTTTAGCCTCTTGGTTCAATGAGTAGTTATTGCACTTACTCTGAATTGATTTTTAAATCCAGTATTATTGTTTACATGATTGCTCAACATATACTGGCCAAAACTGGTCAGAGGTACTGCCGGCATGGCTATCTGATAGTCCCCAGGCAGCTCTTTCTCACTCTCATACACTCCAAGGCACATTCGATCTCTTTCAACTCCCAGTTCATTGGCTACCTCCAGTTCATACACCCCAGCATGTCCCACCTGTGCCATGTGAATGATAAGGTGTCCATCTTCCCCAAAGGTGAACGACTCGTCAGTGATCACATTGATCCCATTTCGGTACCAAGTAACTGATGGTCTCGGGTATCCTGAAATACGCACATTGAAGACCACCTCCTCCCCCTCCACCACATCATAGTCAATGGGAAAATTTTTTATGGAGGGAGCTGGAATGGAAGAATACATGAGAGTGAGAGACCAGTGTTTTTAAATGGGCATACCTTGTCGTGCTGGCTCTCCTGAAATGGTTGCATACTGTGCCTCTTCTGAAAAATCCACCTCCATTGTCGGGTGAACCGTTTTGTTGACCATCTCATACGATTGTGGGGTCACAAAACGTTTAACATTTCGACGATTGCATCTATATTGTGCATGCATGTGTGAATTTATGCATACATGTGTATTGTGCATGTGTATTATTCATGTTTCAGTTAATGTATGTTAATGCAACACAGGTATGTGTATTTAATAAGCAAACCCTGACCTTACAAGTGTCACTATGGCAACAATCACTATTGCTGCAATTAGTAATATCACACCTCCCACAGCTCCACCAACAGCTCCAGCAGCAGATATGGGGCTTATCCCTACATCATGAGTGGACCCGAAGAACATGATGGGAAGAGGATTGAAATGGATGCCAGCATGCCCTAACCTGGTTTGATGGTACTCCCAGATAAAGGGATGACTCCACTGTACAACTGTCCCCTGATGGTCACCTGTGCAACCACACTGAACTGGTATTTATCATTAGGATTGAGGTTGTTGATGACTCCAAAGGTAGCGGTAGGTGGGAATGTCTGATAGGTGTACCCACCTGACTCCCTCTTTGAAGTTTTGGGAAGAGAACAATAGTATACTGTGTACCATGTAAGGTTGCCATCTGGAGGAAGCTGGACAGCCAGCCAAGATACTCGAATAGATGTTGCATTGATGGTTGACACCATCACTCCAGTCACATTGGCTGTGAGGAAGATATCATCATGACGATGTTGTGTGACCAGATGAGGAACTGTAATAAGTGCTGGACTGTTTATGGGTGGGCTGGTGCACATGTGCACATGTATATGCATATGTGTATGAAAGTGTATTTATGCATGAGGATTGCATGTATTAAACTGTTTTGTCAAAGTCATTTCTATGAGGTACAAAGACTTATACAAATATTGACAGATGTGCAAACCCAGGTTAATGTCTATGGTTATTGTATTAGGATTGCATCTGTTTCACATCGTAATCTTTTGCTTTGTAACAAGTGAACAAGTAATTAGTGATTTGGTACACAAGTATAGAAATGAAACTAGTTGATAGTGTTAAGTTGTTACACTAATTAGCACACCTTCAAGCATATCAGTTTCTTAAAGCCATCTAGTAAATTATGACCTGATGAAACAAAGAAATAGATAGATACACACACATATGTTCATATCTGTATACAATGCATTCCAAAGCAACAAGGCAATAGTTGCCTCAAGCCTACAGACACACTCCTCATAGTGTGGAAGCAGGGCAGTAGACAAAGGGGTGGCTGAGATGATATTAATTCACTATCAATTTGGTAGTAGTAAGACCATATATAGTGAAAACTGATAGTGAATGTCATCTCACCCCCCCCCCCCCCCCCCCCCCCCCCCCCCTCCCCCCCCCCCCCCCACATTAGTCTACGGCCCTGGGAAGTTTGGCGAGTTTCTAACTGGCCGATCACAAATGATCAATGACATGGTAATGAATCACATTATTTGGATATTTCATTATTAGCTTTAAAATTGATCCAAGTGACCCTGCAAGCTTATCACTGATTGAAATTTACGTTGGAAATTGCTAGTATATGATCCACATGGTATCGATTATACACATACATGTATAAATGTAATTAAGCTGGTACATGTACATGTATTGTTATTATTGTAAATACTTACGTATATCTGCAGTATTAGTATGAAGTAGTTGTGGTATTCCTGGTCCTGTCACGATGTAACCAGTGACAGAGAAGGTGTAGGCGGTTCTTGGTATCAGCCCTGTTATTGTCACTGGGGGGATAGTTTTGTTGACGGTGTTAACTATTTCATTGGTGTAGTTCACTAGATACACACTGATCATCCCATTGAGGGGTTGCCATGTCAATGTGATCATTGTGAATGTATTGTTGATGGCTTTGAGCCCAGACACTGGTCCAGGTTCTGGTGTGAGATGGAGAGAGAGTGAAAGAGAGAGAAGAAGAAATGATGGTTAACATCAATAATTATAACTAGAAGACTCACTCAAAATTAGTGTTGTTTTAGCACTTTGAGATGGTATATGCAGGCCCACTGCTATGAGAGTGATATTGTAAAGAATCCCAACTTGGAGGTTGGTTAGTACAAAGAAGTTAGAATTGGTTGAGCCTCCCTTTGTACTTGAGACTCCATTAGCAACATAGTAGATATCATAACTGGCCTCTGAGCCACCTGAGGTCCAAGAGACATTGGCACATGTGGGACCAGACTGCACAGCAGTGACATTAGTGGGTGGAGCAGGAGCAGCTGTATTGAGGTGCATGTCTATAGGTACAAAAATCGTGCTTAGGCATTCCTTACCCGATACATTTAGGGATGAGATGGCGGACCGTGGATTACGAGAAAACCCTCCACACACCGGGGTGCAGGTAGTAGTGACATTGCATGTGTACATCCCAGCAGTTCTCCCAGTCACGATCACGGTGTTGTTGTAAGTAGATGTTGGTCGATCCGTCACTTTCTGAGAGGAAACAGTGCTACTTTTATTCACTGCCGTTTTATTAACAGTCCACTGCACATCTGTTGCAGGAGAACTAGTGCTGGTGCAGGTCAACTGGAAAACTGGTGGATCAACATTGGTAGCTGTCAGCAGCTGAAACTGAACACCTCCTGCAGTGATGTTAGGACCGTCTGTGGTACAATTACCAGTTCAATAACACATGCAGTATACTTTTGTCTCTACTTACAAGTGGCTGCTTCAGAGAGAGTATCATTAGTAGTGATATTACTGTAAATTCCAACACATAGTGTGGTGGTGGTATTGGTACAACACTGAACACCACGTGGGAATGAAGGATGATTTCCATTATACAGCTGTACTCCTCCTGATGCATTGTATTGACTGATATTCTCCACAATGGATGTAGCATTTGTTACTGGAGGAAACAATGCTCCATTTGGCTGATACCACTGTCCACCTGTTATTCCCTTGCACACTATACGATACTGCGATCCATTTTTTGTACCTACACTGGGCAGAACTACTGACAGGGCCACCAAACTGTTGTTATTTATTGTTGTTGCATTCCAGGTGATCACAGGAGACTGGCCTGGGTGTAATTACAATATTCTATTATGACACCATAAGCAGATGGTATGGAAGGTATGATTGTGTTTGGTAGATCAACTGTAGATTCATAAGCCCCAGACTGACCCCAGATAAATCTATCTTACTCCGTTGTGTACCATCATAGTTTACTTCAAATGTCTTGATGTAATGCATACTGCACTGACCCCATCATGGTTTGCACCAATAAGGTTCTGGTGCAGAATTCAAATATTTGTTTGTGCTGTGTAAGATAATAGCCTATACTGTATTCAACTATAATCTATTTGGATCACCTTGGAAGTCCAATTACATGCCAGTATATCTGTTATTTACATGAAAAAGGTATTCACATTCATAATATTAGGTTTATGCGTTAGGTTTATTTTTGTTGCATACAAGACTTATGTGTGTACTTCTATTGTGATTACTGCTGATGTGTGTTTAAGACAATAGCTGAACAGTAGATCATGGAGGTTTCCAACTGATGTAAATGACATATATTGCTCATGTCATTCGATCCTAGTATCTACTGCCCTGCAGTGATGGACAGACATTTAGTTTCTCCTGCCTTGCATTGGATGATAAGCAATGGGGCAATATATAAAGGAGTAATGCACATTTAACATTGTACACAAATATTGCCATTAGCTGTACGAACATTGGATATTATGCACATGTACATGTATATGAAATTAAAAAAGTAATACAAACAGCCTTACACCCAGCAGCATTATAGCAAATTTTCTGGCCATTGCAGTGGTATACATAACTGTGCATTGCTTTAATTATGAATTATCGTTTTTGATCTTTAGTGTGACTGTAAATAAATGTTACAGTTTGGAGCAAGCTCCACGTTCTTATAGCTGGATTTACCAATGAACGTTTTGATGTACATGTAATATCAGTGACTCATACAGTATCGGATTGGTTTGACAATCCCAAACAACCTATTGGTTAGGATCACTCTTTCAGACCAGCGCTGTCATGTACATGATTCAGTGATTGATAATGATGCTATTTATGTGTTGTGTGTGATTTGAGATAAGATTGTTTCCCACTTGTGACCCTCTGTTGGGGCCCGGCACTACACTGGAGCAGAGAATGGTTTGAAATGCACTGGTTGTGCTACTAGGAAAATGAATACCTACTGGGTCAGCAGAAAAGTCAAGAACAATGAAGTCGACCCCTAAAATTACTGGTGATACAAGAACTAAGAATTCATGTTGACGAATCGCGACTTTCTCAGTCCCACTCGGGAGAATGGAAGCGGTTCAGGGACTGAGTAAGGCGCGATTCGAGCGGGAAACGTGGACTTACTTTCATTGCTGTATCTCCGTAATCGACCGGATACCCGGTTGATTAACCGGACGACCGGTTGATCAACCGGATTTAATTTTAAAAAGTATTGCGCACGCTCAATAAAGTGTGAACACGCCGATCATGGATAAGAGAGCGCCAGCTGCAAGATCTTTGGAGAGTATGTAGATTCCTTGTTTCCTATTGGAGGGAAGCGTTCCAGGAGTGCTGTGATACGGCAGGACTTTGCCAAACGTCGATCACTTGAAAGGAAAACAAGATCCAGATGCCTCATTTCGACATTTCGTCAAAAAGGGTGGCTTTGCTCTACTGGATATGCCATCGGCAGGCATTCGTGATGTACTAGTTGTCTCTTTGAAGGAAGAAAAGCAGGTAAGATTTCATTCAACGTATACGGCGTCGCATGAAGTCATTTATTTACACCTCGCTATACAGAACTTACACTTTGATGAAAGCTTCTCGCAGAGTTGCAACAGTTGAAGAGTTTTATAGCATATTGGAGCAGGTTCACTCAAAAGACTGTCTACATGCAGGCTCAAAAAAGACATTTGCCAAGGTTTGCACGTTTTCTTATGTTCCTTATGCTTACATGCATGCAGGTGATTCTAATTGTCTAGGTTCAATCTTTGTGCTCGCATGTTCCTAGAAGTGTGGTAGAGCATTTCATTAAGCTCTGTGAAACTTGCAGTCTTCGTGTGCCTCAAAAACCAAACCTCCACTGAGGCCTATAGTGGCAAATGGATTCTTTTCACGTGTACAGGTCAGTATATTTTTCTGCCCAAAAATTTTTATTATCCACTTTACAGATTGATCTGATTGATATGAGGCACTTGCCTCATGATGGCAATAAGTGGATCTTGCATATTGTTGACCATTGGTCAAAGTTCAATTTAGCATATCCACTACCCCCACAAGACTGCCAAAGAAGTGACAAATGCTCTTGAGAAGTGGGTTTTCCCTATATTTGGTCTCCTACTATCCTGCATAGTGACAATGGGAGAAAATTTGTGAATCATTCGATTGAGGACGCTCTAGCCACTTGGCCAGGAGCTGCACAGCTAGTGAGTGGTCGGTCGCGACATCCTCAATCGCAAGGTCTGGTGGAACAAGCTCACTATACACTGGAACGAATGATGAGTTCCAGAATTGCAGAGTCAGCATCTAAATTTCCTCCCTGGACTCACTGGCTACCACATATTGTCTGTAAGTTCTACCTTGCAAATGTAAATAGCAATGTTGATGCATTATACAGTGTGTATAGTTAGAATTATGATTATGTCGATACAATCAATGCTCAAGTGCATCGCCCAACAAAGCACACTCCATTTGAACTTGTGTTTGGGCAACCACCAAGATCAGTTGTGGTACCAGATGCAAGACTTAAGGGACTCATCAATGAAGAGGATCTTGAATTAACTGGTGAGATGGAGAGTGCCCAGGACACATCTGATGTGGAGCGTACTACTGTTGAACTGACTCTCCAACACAATTCTGCAACTACTATCCAACACAGCTCCCTTGATAGCACCCATGACAGTTCCCCTACAGTCCTTGATACTGTCCAACACAGCTCCCCATCTATCCATAATAGCATCCATGAAAGTGCCCCAACTGTCCTTGATAATATCCATCACAGTCCTCCATCTGTCAAAGAAAGCATGTTTGACAGTTCACCAACTTTGAGTGATGTCATCCAACACAGTTCCTGTTCCCATACTATCTTTAACAATTCTCAGGATGTGACCAGCAATGATTCAAAACTATGTGATGGTGTAGATATTGCAACTCTGAGTCTGAAACAGAAGAGAAGGATAAAATACCTCACATATTGGACTCTGATGCAAAAACTGAAGATCAATTTGAAGGGAGACAAAAACAACTCGCAACAATTGAGAAGCACAGACTTGTACGAGAGAAAGCAGACATGAACTATATGAAAACTGCATTAAAGATGCAAGATAAGTTTTCGAAGATGCACACAGTTTGTGAGTTTAGAGTTGGAGAGCATATCAGTGTTTGGATACCACGGCATGAATGATGCAGCACGTTATCAACTGCTTTGAAATTGGACACATGTCATTGTTCCCAACCCATGGTCACCGAAACCCACAGCAACACACCACAGAAACCATTTCAGAATCTATTTATTGCATTTGCCGTCTCATCGCTGAAGGCACCATGATACAATGGTTCTCCTGTAAAGAATGGTTTCATAAGTCCTGTGTGTCTCTTCCCTCAAAATTCATTCAAAACAAAAAACTTGTCTGGAAACTGTCAGTCGTGTGCTGGTATTTGTTTGTTAGGATATACCATGATAGCATTCTTAGTGTTGTATTTGTTTCAGTGATGCATTGACACTCATGAACAGGGGGGGGGGGGGGGGGGGGGGGGGGTGAGGAAATGTAGTTTTTGTTTCCATATGGTCGCCTCAATATGCAATTTATACACAAATATTCAGGTACCCATTGAAAAACTTAACCGGATATAAGTCCTGCTGAACAGCCGAGTAAGTCGCGTTCTACAAGCGGGTACAGCCGGGTAAACTATGCTGTTATACGGATAACCCATTGAACAGTCGGGTTAGTCCCGTTGAACAGTCGGGTTAGTCCCGTTGAACAGTCGGGTAAGTGCCGTTAGACAACTGAATAACCCATTGAACAACCGGGTAAGTCCCGTTGAACAACCGGGTAAACTATATTGTCCCATTAGACAACCGGATAGTTATAACACAACCGGGTACCCGAATGAATACCCGGTACCGGTTGATCAACAAGGTGCCCGGTTGATCAACCGTTGACAACGGGACAAATTGATCATCGGTACGAAACATATATAAAGCATTTGCGAAGGCTTGTAGAAATGTTTAACAGTTCTAAAAAGTACTGATATCAGAAAACTCATAATTCCCATATACAGACGAAGAACTTCAATGTGCCTCGTTTATCTATAATAGGCTATGTAGCGTCATATTCTGAAATCGTCATACAATAAGCGGTCACCAATTTTTCGATTTAATTTTAAGAATTCACAAATTATAACGTTTATTATAACATCATATGGAACGTTCTATACGAAAATGGGTCTTGTGGATTCATAAAATTTAAATCGATATATCTTCCGAAATAGTAACGCTATCGGGTTCCTATTTTTAACACAGCATACCACACCATTACTATAATATTATGTGAAAATCCATTTTGGTGTCTTACACATGCGGGGTACCGACGTTACAAGGTCCGATACCCGTAGAGTTCAAAACGGCCACATCTTCAGGTAGGTGTGTCCAAATCGGTTCAAAATCGTTACGCGCCATTTATGTATTACGACTGGCTCCTAGGAGGAGCCAGTCGTAATACGTTAATGGCGCGTAACGCCGGGAAATATGCAATTTCTTTGCACACTTGTATCTCCATAACGGATAAAGCAAATTGTAACGAACAGAACAAATCAATAGCGGTAGGACCCTTCTACATAGGTACTGATTTGAACCGTTGGACACACCTATCTGAAGATGTGGCCGCTTTGAACATAACGGGGTATCGGACCTTGTAACGTCGGTACCCCGCATGTGTAAGACACCAAAATGGATTTTCACATATAGAAATGGTGTGGTATGCTGTGTTAAAATTAGGAACCCGATAGCGTTACTATTTCGGAAGATACATCGATTTAAATTTTATGTTATAAAATAGAAATCCACAAGACCCATTTTCGTATAGAACGTTCCATATACTAATATACAGGTATATACAGATTATGTACAAATTAAAAACAAATCACAATGTCAAAATAATTTCCTATGGTACTATTGAGTCATTCATATATTATCTTGTATTAATAATTCTTACGCAGTCGTCACTATTAAGATTAAATCGCCCGAGTATTGTAAAATTAGGAATAGTGGGAGGCGAAGGGCGTGCACAATTACAACTGAATCAATTGCTTTAATAATAACGGTGCTTAACACACATATGAAGGCAGATATCTAGAAAGAATATATTATTCTTTCTGATGAGGGCATGCGCGCACAATTACAATTCATTGTCTTAATGGCAATGGTGCTTAACCTATATGACACAAATGCAGATGAAGGCATTTGGCCAATGTCACCAGTGAGTAATGAAGTCATTTCTTGTGACCGGTATATAGTTATTTACCCAACAGTGATGGTCATAGGGACATGTTTGTAAGGCTAAGGCATCAATGGATGCTCTCTGATGGAAACTGAATTGATTCAGACGAGTTGAATGGTGGAGAAAACTCTGCAGACTATGTGAGATAAGTAGAGTCATCTACTGTAGATCTTATTTGGTATAGCCTGTTTAACTGATGCAGATGACAAAAGTTATTTCATTTTCATTCAAATCCTCTGATACAGAAAATATCAATCCTGAAGAGCATGCAACCATGCATGCTTTAGCCTCCACATGTACGTGCAGTAGAGACACCACCAAAGTCTTTATCACTGTTGATATTTGGGAGCTACTTTTAACCAAATGTTGCCTTCTTGTGTGACTACTAAAGCATATGTGCATGTACATCCTTTTGGTAGATATAATATAATATCTAAATCTAAAAATTAACTATAGGAGTCTCTGATTGGTCGAAAAATAATTACTGTTTATTTGAGAATGTGTGAGATAGTAGCCCATGATGTGTTCAACTAGCCTATCTATTGATTCACTTGCATTGGAAGTCCATTTATATCTGTTATTTACTTGGAAAGGTACACACATTAAGAATGTTTGGTTTATGCATTTGGTTTATTTTTACTGCATACTAAACTTACGTTGATGTTTTTATAGTGAACACTGTTTATGAGCTTTTAAGCCAATAGCTGCCCCAGTATTCCTACAGCTCATGGGTGTCTCCAACGAAAGAGCAATGCACATTTGTATATAAATATTGCAACAAGCTGTACAGACATTGTATATTAATGCACATGTACATGAAGTAAAAAGATGATGGCACGGATGGATTGCTTGGATGCACTGAACCCATTGCTTGTGAATATGTTATTATGCATGACTTTGTGACTTCTATTCCATATATATTGAAGTAGCCAATAATCATCACCTAGGTCTTCCATTATACAAATGAAAGATACCACATGTATAAACCATGACCAAAAAATGACCTTCAGATTTACTGAGAGATATGGCTTATAGTATTAACCTATACACGTACAATGGTGAAATAAGTTCAGACCAAATAACTAACGTAACTGCGGACTAACATGCTAGAACCACAAAGCTTCAAATAGCTTCAAATGTGTCAATTGCTGTATTGCAGGCCCTTGATCGGCGACCTCACGATCGACACCACTTCTAACAACACGCATGCTGCGCGGTGTGTAGTCGATCGCACCCTTCCATAAAACAGGTTCCATGTTTTTATAATTCAAATTCATAATGAGTTTGTGAAGACGCGATAAGCGATATTATCGCGTAATGTATGCGGCATGAAAATTCCAAACCTCTTAAAGAGCAACATTTTAGGACGTACCTGAGGACAGATGTGGAAGCACACAAAGAACGGTATATGCGAACACGTACATGGTCAGCAGTCCCGATCGTTAGTCCCAGTTTGAGTGATTACTGCAGTACAAATAGTCAGACGAGCGTAGCGGTGATGTAATCCTTCCGGTACTGCGACCAATCAGGTCTGGGACCGAGGCAAACATCGGATCTTGTGATCACGCTGCGTATGTATACAACCGTCACGCACGCGAAGGATAACACAGCACGCCAGACCATACAAATCATGATGACAATACCTTAATACATGCACGTACGTTAACTGCAGCTGGCAAAGTGCAGAATGATCATTCAAATTAGTGCGAAGTTCAGGCGGGTACAGCTATACGCGACTTCATACATAATGATCACGTGCCTAACACAGGGAAAAAAAGCGTCGAATCATTTAGAAATCATTGCGTGATTGAACAGAAAATCACACGAAAATCAATAGAAGCGTGTGATTTTTGTGTGATTTTCTGTTCAATCACGCAATGATTTCTAAATGATTCGACGCTTTTTTTCCCTGTGTAACTGTCACGGTGTAGCCAATTATAGTGTGAAATAACCGTTTCTGCGATGTCCTTTAGGTTACTAAGTTCATAAAACGCATTAACACACGCCATATTAGAAGCGACAAACACCGCTGACCTTTATTTTAAGCATAAATCACGTGGCCTGACGTCGATAACTGTCAGCTCAAGCGCATCGAAAGCAGTTGACTTACAAACGGTGATCACCGACCACGTACCGACCCTAACCAAACTATCACGGCAAGGTTAATAGAATGCCCTATTTGTTTTTTGGTACAAGCTAACGGTGACGCATTTTCTGAAGTAGTTTCAAGCCTTAATCTGCCATTTTGGCGTCATTTGGAGGTTAATTGGAATTGTTGCAAGAATTTTATTTGATTATTTATTGACAGAATGTTTCTCCTGGTATTAAAAATACAAGCTGCATTACATAGCTATATATTCTTTACGGATAGCTGTGGTTAATATATGTGTTCGGGTAAAAGGCTTGAATAGCCTGCTTAGTTGGAACGAAGCACACAGTGACACACAATGATACACACAAAACAGCACACACACACAAAGCACAAAAACGACGATAAAGACGCTCAGGAACAGAGATAGAACAGACCCAAACTATCACGGTAAGGTTAATAGAATGCGCTATTTGTTTTTGGTACAAGCTAACGGTGGCGCATTTTCTGAAATAGTTTTCAAGCCTGTAGACAATCCGCCATTTTGGCGTCATTTGGGGGTTGGAACTATTGCAAGAATTCTATGCATATCTATTTATTGACTCACGTTTCTCCTGGTATTAAATACTTGAAAGTGAGCTGCATTACGTCTATATATTAATTACTCTCTTAGGGGATTGCTGCTACCAGCTGTGGTTTAATGCTTAATATATGTTCTCAGGTTCTCCACTCTATCGCGGATTGCAGCAAATACCAAGTGAAAGCTTTTTACCTTGGCACGAATTGATTCAGCCCCCTGTTCTCCAGGAGATGCATTTTAATGGGGACTGTTGCTTCAGGATAAGTGTTAGGGTAAAAGGCTTGAATAGCCTGCTTAGTTGGAACTAAGCACACAGTGACAATAATTACACACAACACAAAACAGCACACACACACAAGGTACAATGACACGGGATCACAGATAACATGCAGGCCAGCTGCAGTTCTGAATGTCACATACTCTGGAGTCTAGACAGATGCTCTCCTACATGTAGATGGTGGACCTTAAATATGTCCTAAACTGGTTATACCAGACTCTGCTGTTCCACTGCACATGCTCCAATTGATGTATTCCCCGTTCCATTGTCAACCAGTTACTACACTCCTCCCTTCTTAGGTTCCAAATATAACGCTCAGGGGGACAATTGGGACTATTGGGACAATGGGGACAAGCTGATCGACGTGGTGCTGGTGCATTAGTCAGTGCTGCTGATCGAGGTGCAGGGTGCCTACTCCATTACTGGTGGTGGTGACAGCTCCTGTTGATCTGCCGCAACAGCTGGAGCTTTTAGGTCTTGTTCTGGTGACACAGGTGGTGGTAGGAGGTCATCATCTGCCTCATCATCACTATTTTCCCTTTTTTGGGGTAGCCACACCAGCATTATACTCTCCCTCCATTTCATGAAGCCTTAGATGATCTACATGTCTGTTTACTTTTGCCCCATGTTGAGCTGAATCGTCAGTGATAGAGGATCTCTGTTTGCTTACCCTTCCTGCAATCCACTTGGGAGAGCCATTACAGTTTTTCACAAAACTGTATCTCTCACCCCAAATGAGCGAACCTTAATTCCTCTCATGATCCATTTTCTGGCGTTCTTGATACTTTTGAACTCTTGAACCAACGTCTGTAACCATTAGGTCCAATGCTGACACTTCAAAAGTACTTGTGCTAGGGACTGGCCTGTGGTCGCATGTCTGTATTGGAAGAGTAATCTACATCAATGTCCCCCTTTGTCTTTTTATGGCTTCTTTAAAGGTTTGAACTGCTCTTTCAGCCATGATGGTGGTAAGGAGCACAGCGGACATGCCTAATACCATTACCTTTCATAAAGGTTTGAGAATCCACACTAGTAAAAGCCGTGCCATTGTATTACACTGCCACCTCTGGAAGTCCATGAGTTGAATACAGGCGTCTTAACACTTGAACCACCTGCTGAGATGATGTAGAAACAACTGGGGTGATCTCCAACCACTTGGAATGGACGTCAACCACGATAAAGAATGTTCTTCCAAGGAATGAATCAGCAAAAGCTATGTGAAGCCAAGACCATGGATTTGTTGGCCACTTCCAAGGATGTAATGGTGCCTGTGGTGGTATATAAGGAGATTGTAGTCTGGGAATTTTTTACTTGTCCTGCTACTTCTCCAGATAACTATGGCAGTTTTCTTATGCCGATTGTAATATTGATGTGCACATAGTCTGAATAATAGGTGCCTGCAAAAGTTTAGTCATGTGAAATATTCTTTTACACATGCATATACCTTGGTGGACGTTGCTGCCAATCAATGCCCCACTAAAATACTGCTGGCATTGCACTCCAAATGATTGTAATCCCCTTTTTCAGGATACCCCTTTTCACTGCTTCTACAGTGTAGACATTAGACCACTTCTACTTCCTATAGTCAGAGATAGTGAAATACAATTGTGTGGTTTTGGATAATGACATACCAGTGCCTTCACAAATTTTTTTTTCAATTGATTGATTTACCATGTCCACAGCTAGGGGGATTCTTTTCCATATTTACTAATGCCACATACGTTGCAACCTGCTGCAACACTTCCTGTGCATGCTGGGCATTTTCGAGGTCAGCTTGGAGCAATGGAAG
This sequence comes from Ephydatia muelleri, assembly GCA_013339895.1. NCBI lineage: Eukaryota > Metazoa > Porifera > Demospongiae > Spongillida > Spongillidae > Ephydatia > Ephydatia muelleri. The sequence continues at coordinate 6,089,967 of JABACO010000004.1, read as the reverse complement.
TCTTTGCAGTGCCTGGCTGTACTTGGAAAAATTAGTTGGTATCAGTTGTACATTTGCCAGTTTCAAGTCGAGCTGACTGCATACAGCTTGAAGCATATGAAACAACTTAGAGAAGATGCCTAACATTATGTGGAGACCAGGTGGACAGACCTTTGTTGTGTGGTGTAAGTAAAATACAATTTAGGAATCATATACCTGTAAAAGGGGATGTCAAAAATGGGAACCAGGATGCAAAAAAAACTTTTGTGCATCTTGTTCTAATGCTGCCTGCTGAGGTGTAGCACTGGTGGTCAGCCCTCATGGTTCTCAAGTGACCTTTCCTTGGCGAATGGGTGTTGTCATCTGATCACTTTGAATTATGCAATATAAGCAAGGGTAGCATCCTATTGCATGGTCTTTGTTATCAAATTACATTTGCAAATCTCTATATAACTCCAGACAATCCATACAAGAAGTCATAGTCTCCGCATATTAACACCTTGACTATGTATTGCATGTAATGTATATTGTGTGTAGCTTCAAAGAGCTGATAGAACATATTCATGGATGAAGTGGAGTTTAGAGCTCTAAAATTATATTTATATAACTATCAAGTACCGCTGAAAGTTGGAGACACTATCGCCAGCAGCAAAACAGCTGAATACACAGGTATTATGGACTGCATTGGGTGTGTCAACATTCACAATTTGGAAACTCATATTAAATGTTCCACCTTCATTAGCTTGTCCCCCTCCGATCTTTATCCACACCTCACTTGGCTGGTATAAACCCTTCATGCCAGGTAAGCCTGCCAGCCCTGCAACCATGATTTTTAAAAGTTGGAGCATAGATGAATCCGAGGCCTTAAAAACCAGTGAGTTACCTTTGCTGCATGCATTTATTATATCATACCGTCTTAGAAGTCTCAATATATTCCAAGGTCTTTGTTGCCAATACCTAAGCTGGACCAATCTCAATGGATGGTGAGATGCCTGCTGCAGCCAACATGGTCGCTCTTCATCACTGAGGGGGAGAATTTCTTTTTGGTTGAGGGCAGATGTTTCTCCTCCACTGACAATACTTTACATTCTCTGCATTTCAGAGAATTTCATTTTCATGGTCCTTGAGTAGGCAATTGCAACTTTAGTTTGTCGTCTGGCTTTGGTGACTTGCAAGAATGTCATTGGCTAAAGTGAAGGTAGATATTAATGTCAGTACAAGTCAAAATATTTCCTTACTGCTCCTCCTGTAGCAAGCTGTTCAACACCTTTGTTGGGACTTGTTAAGATGGCTCTCTTCAGCAGCTCAGCAACTTGCCTCTCTCCTCTGGTGTTATGGTATACACCATGCCCTTCATAGCCACCACTTCTGATGTCCATGCTGCAACCAGCACAATGTCTTTTAACATCAGATAGCAGCTCGAGTATCGCATTTAATGCTGGTCTGACATGTGATGGAACCAAAGGACCATTCGTCAGAGCAACAGGGGCAGCTCACAACACCAGATGCTGCTATGCACTCTGCGAGGCACTTGATGCATACCAGTGCAATGCACGTCAATTCTAGTGGCTGTGAAAGAACGTTGGAACACAGTGCACACTTCAGCTTGTCTACGATCGGCAGGTTCTTCATTCTGGCCGAAGGTGGACTAGGCTCTCATGCAAGAAAGCAGGCAATCTCGCTATTATGTGTTAGGGTTCATGTCACATGCTCACATACCTGTGCACCATGATATCATATTATTCAAATAAAGTACATGTTTACACTGTACATGTACCTTGCACTGCACTGTGTTCTATATGTTTCTGCTACTGATATACACTAATTTTGATGCACCTTCTCTATTGAATGCTTACACAGCAAGTGTTATGACATCATCCCCAGAGGTGTTGATGTCAAAGCTATTATCAGATCAGCTGTCAAAACTGATCTATGCCTTTGTCCACACCAGAGATAATAGAGTTTATGGGATTGGAAGCGGAGGCACTTAGCATCAATTATCTCGGGCTACCCTAGGAAAAGAAAAGAAGCCATTAGTGTATAGTGCCTGCATGAATAACTTTGCAACCAAACATGCACAACAACAAGAAACGAGGTGAACATAAATTCCTAGGTAAAATCTTCACTTCAGTTGTTTCCTAAGGGCTTTTGACTTCTGTGTGGTTTTCTTTTGAGTTATCTTGAACTCTTCCACCCATGCACCTTCTAGTAGCCCAATGGTGCACAAAGTCAGCGGTGAATTGGAGGCCACAACCCATTGTGGTGGCAGTTGAAGCATTGACAATCGATGTGATAGCATATTGACAGATGTCACACGCCCATTCACATATATGGATATTGGTAGTGACACAGTGAGTTGGTTATCAATACATGTATGATCTGAGTGCTGCAGAACATCTGACAATAAAGGAGAGCTGCACATCAGAGAAAGACTTGGAGACAGCTGCAAAGACACAGCAGCACGTGGGATGGAGACCATGAGGGTCTTTGGCTTTCGCTTTTGCTGGTCTGTGTATTATTTAACTCTTCCAATTCTGAATTTTGATTCCCTCATGCCTGAAAACATAAATGATTTGAAGCCTTAAACAAGAGATAATAGAAGTTAGGATGTTTAATCTTCGCTTAAACATAGCAATAAAAATATGTACACCCATATACATACATATGGGTCAGTTTCCGAGAAAATGGGTACATGTATTTATATAAAACGTTATAAAAATGCTTCACGTTTGAATCGCTAAAACTCCATAACGGTTTAAGCAATCAACTTCCTATTTCGAACACTTCGTGCCACACCACTTCTCTCTACGTAAATCGACTTGGTCTCTTACCTCTGCTCCTTGCCGACGCTGCAAGGCACAATACCCTGAGGAGTTCAAAATCCAGGTAGATCCCAGCAGGAATGTCCACATCGCTTCAAAATCGATATGCACGTAGAGTCCTGTTACTATTGATTTCTGCAGATCGTTGATTTTTACCTTATCCGTTATGGAGATACAGCAATGCAAAGTAAGTCCACGTTTTCCGCTCGAATCGCGCCTTTCTCAGTCCTTGAACCGCTTCCATTCTCCCGAGTGGGACTGAGAAAGGCGCGATTCGAGCGGGAAACGTGGACTTGCTTTGCATTGCTGTATCTCCATAACGGATAAGGTAAAAATCAACGATCTGCAGAATCAATAGTGACAGGACTCCTTTACGTGCATATCAATTTTGAAGCGATTTGCAGGGAGCTACCTGGATTTTGAACCCCTCGGGGTACTGTGCCTAGTAACGTCGGTAAGGAGCAAGGGTAAGACGCCAAAGTCGATTTTCGTAGAGAGAAGTGGTGTGGCACGAAGTGTCCGAAATAGGAAGTTGATTGCTTAAACCGTTATGAAGTTTTAGCGATTGAAACGTGAAGCGTTTTATAACTTTATATATACATACGCCACTTTTCATTTTCTCGGAAACTGTATCTATAGATAGGCCGCGTCGACGTAATCTAAATTTTGATGTCACTTTCCAGCGTTATAGTAACCAGGCAATGCAGTGTGAAGTCATGCCGTGTGTACCAATACACTTTTCATAATAAAGGATAATAAGGAAGGTCTTGCTGCGCATCGGACGGCAAAACACCCCGGGCTAAATCAGCGGTCACTATTCACATAACCGCATGTATAATTCCGGTAAGGATTACTTGTTAAAACTTAAAACCTTCATCAATACACAATACTACATCAGTATGACATTTTATGCACAATAACGAGCTAGGCTAAAGCTTTACCAGGTAACCAGCGGTTACCCGGGCGAAAAAATTATTCTTCCTTTTACTACTTTCAAGCAAAAGAATAAGGTCTAGCAATTAGGCCAGCGTCAAAAAATTTTACAAGTCAAATCAGTATTCATAGAGCAATACGTTGTTAGCATCCCAGTAACGTTTTGGCTTACGCTTTAATTCAGAGAAAATCCAACGCTCGCCAAAAATCCACCCTTTTTCACAAAACTCTACTATCTCTGTCCACACACTCTACAACACGTGGGCACTTGCTCTACATGTATGTGGTAATCCATACCTACCAGGTATGAACCACACCTTGTATACATTATTCATGAATGGAGAAAATGCGTCACCACTTTAGGGTTCGATTATGCTTACCTTCCAATTTAGTTCCTAAAGTTAACATCGTTGTATTTTGTCATGGCCTGTTCAAAACACGTGTCGCGTTACCTTCCAAAAACTGCCTGCGCGTATTATTTATGCTTCATGTCGATTGTGCGTATCGAGTGACGAAATTAAGAACAGTGCTTGAGTTTAATTTCATATTTTAATTTGCAGTTTCTGGTGTTGAGTCATGGTCAGCCTTACATTGGGTCAGAATTATAAAGAGATACCGTAATTTATCTAATTGTACACCCAGTTTCCAACTGGTGACGATGCATTCACGTTAAGGCCGGCATACACGGGGCGACTTCCTGCCGATTTGTCTCATGCAACTCAAATGAATATGGACAATGTTCCGCAAACCATCAGTAAACTAAACAATTACGGAACTTTTACCTGTATTCATTGAGTTGCATGCGACAAGTCGGCAGGAAGTCGCCCCATGTATGCCGACCTTTAGTGCACCTCATTTGACCATTCTTGCACGCTACAGACGCCGATGGAGTTCCCGTCGATAAGGTGGAAAGCACTGTCGAATGTGTGATGCGCACTGGCACAGTCTAAGCGAAGTCTCATAGTGATGAGTAACCTTCAGCGGCGGATCCAGGATTTCTGGAAGGGGGGGGTCTAATAATTATATTCACAAGCGGGGGTGGGTACGGGAGGGGGCGTGCCCCCTCCCGTAACAGCTAGGGGGTCTGGGGGAGCGCTAAGCTCCCCCAGTGCCCCAGCCGCTTTTTCACTTTTGCGTTCATTTAGCATGATAATAAGCATACTTTTAAAGTGTATTCAATATTGATAGCTAGCAAGGGGGAATTGATTAATATACGCGCGTAGAAGCCTGCGTGAGTCAACGTGGTCTTATAAGGATAGCGAATAGAAAACTCTACGCAAAGCCATTGTGACTGTATTCTGGTCTAAACGACACACACGTTTTACCGTTAATAGTATTATATACCTACTTGATTTAGCTCTACCAGGTAAACTATCTTCTTTTGATCGCTAATTACTTCTTGATCGCACCATTCCATCGCGCAGCAGTAATACTAATTAAACACGCTTGGAGGGCCTTGGCTTTAGACCCCCCCCCACACACACACACACACACACTCACACACACTTTGGGTCGAATGCTAATCAGTTCACTCGCGTTCACTAAACGCTTCGTTTTTCAACTCGTCAATCATGTAATTAAGTATTCATTAGTTAATTTATTCATAGCTGGTCGGGCCGAGGGGGGGGGTCTTTAGACCCCTTAGACCCCCCCCCTGGATCCGCCACTGACCTTTCAGCCTTTTTTTTGTGCAACAATAGTGTGTTTCAGTCCTGCATGCTGACTTTGCTTCTAAGATAAGCAGGAAACTAACGAGGACAGAAGGTACTTACAAATTGTTAGATAAGCTGTTTTGCCATATTGATTTGGTTAGTATACTAGACACGCTAGAAGTTGTGTGCAAATACATGTATATTGGTACAATTACTTTTTTTTTGTTCGCTTGGCTGGGGAAGGAATAACTGCCATATTCTGAGGTGCAATTGACAGGTTGGGCTCTTTCACCATAGCGAGAAGTCGACTTTGTTACGCATACAATGATACGTTCTTTGCAAGGCATTAAACCTTCCTTGCTCCCCAAGGAGGCCTAACCCTTTCATTTCATTGGAGTGCGTGCCTAGTTACCTGCATGAAAGTTCTAGGCTGGGGGGGGGGAGAGTTATGATATTAATTTGCGTAAGTCTGTATTGTGGCTGGGTTATTTAGGAACATCTGGTGGTGAGTAGTGTGGTGGTGCAATTCCTTTAATCCAGGCAATAGTTGCATTACAGCTAGCACTTGTACATGTGGAGCCACCTCTGGGATTTGGATCTGCTTTTTTCATTCCTCTTCTTTTTTTTTTTGGATGGCAGATCTATAGGTGTATACAACATGATATGCTTTCAGGTATGCATGCATGTACATTTCTACTATATACCATGCATCCCTCTTCTGCATGTGCCATCCACTGAAAGGGAGCTCTTGTATGTGAGTAGGTGTTATAGATATCTCTCTAGTACTTGTTTGCATGAATAGTAAAATGATGAAGGGTGGGTGCCAGGGACATCATTACTTATGTCAATGCTAAATACAGAAAAGAGCTGTGCTGCAAATTCAGAGCACTGATAAAAATCATTTTTTTTCCTTTTCCCTGTAGCTACCAACAGGCTCCCACATACTCTGCAGCGCTTTTGAATCATCTCTGTGTGATGATTCATTGAGCCTATGTGGTCGGATACAGACGAGCCGCACAGATTTTTCATAAGATACAGATGTGTTGTGAAAAACCAATATGGAAAGTGTTGAATGGCACTTTTGAATATTAATATTTTCATGCCTCTTTCGATGATGGTGCATACTGACCTTAATGGATAATTGTTGGGCGTCCGTGTCATCGGCCTGAAGTAACCCCTCCCCTTCGACCGCGATCGAATTTTGGTCTAAAAATTAAGATGTTGCGCGTTTATAGGAAGCGTTATAGACCGCTTGCGTATGTGGAATATTAGTAACTGCATACATAGGGTTATCGAGGGAAGTAATTTTCTCGTATGTTGGACTTAAAATGAGCACGGCGTGGCTCGCTCAAGATATAGTATTTATAATGAGGCTCGCACGTATATATTTCCTAGCCATTTACGGTATACATCTAGCTCTAATTGTAAACCTAATTATGCCAGGTCGCAAACGGCCGTGCAATATGGTATTTCAATGAAATCTCTCGCTCATTGCTATATTTCCCATAGTGTTAAGATGTCAGCGTTTGGGAGCGAATTCTCGTTTATTCTGTACAGTTTATCCACTGGGCCATGGGATGTTGATCATGAAGAGTGCCCTCACACTGCTCTTCCACCAGTCCAATTCTTACTCTCTTTCTGCACTGATGCTTCATTCTTAACCATGCTCATGCAGGTGGAATTCAAGTTTTATTGTCGCATGCTTCAGGGGTTTGCTCTTATCCTCGCTAGTTCCTCATTTTGTTTTCCCAGTTTGCAGATGTACCGCCTAAAGGACAACAAGCAGGTCCACCCTCAGTACTGCTACAATCGAAAGATGCTAAATCCTGTGTCTGACAAGCTGCATCCATGTTTGAGCAGCATGAAGCTGTACGGCTGGGAAGCCCAATTTAGTGTCAAGTCAGTGCAGCGTAAGAAATTACATGTATGTTGTAACAATATATGAAATCAATGCAAATAACATGCATGCAGCTATTTTACGCGAGATTAACGATCCCAAAAGGTGCCTAAACATTTTGGTCGACCATCAAGTACTACATAGCCAGCTGTAGCTCCTGTTATACGAGGGTTTCTGTGGCAATTTCACTGACTCCAGTATAAGCTATAGCTCCTGCAGTTTCACAATCACCTGCAACTGTGCCTCCTCGGTGTAGCTCCACAATCAGTTGTGGCTCAACAATCCCGATACAAGTATCCGGAGGAGCATAAATATCAAATGATTTACTTGCACGTGCCGATGAATCAATCCAGAAGCACTGATCAGTTCACAACCTGGCACCAAAATTCAGACTAGAAAATAAGGAACATTTGTAATAAGATACATGTACAATTCCATTACAAATGCAATTTAGTAAAGCAGCCAATAACACGAGTCAAAGTAAAATAGTTCAGTTAGCCGACAGAAATTCTGTCGTCTTGAATGTCCATAGCGCTTCGAAGTTATATGGTCGTTCCCAAGATAGCCGCTTCGATGCTACAGCTCACACAACCTTAAGCTATGTGATTTGGGCAATAAATAGAACACAAGTTCTTTTCATTGTATGGCTAGTAATATGGTGAAGAAAGTTGTGATTTAACAGGTTGGTGGTTGTCAAGGCTTGTCGCTAGGACAGTACGTTATCATATCAATATTACGGAGGTGGAGGTCTACTGTCCACAATTTCAATGGTCTCAATTGTCGTCACGATTGTTGATTAATTGTAATTAGTAATTTGGTGATTAATAAATCATTTTATAACTCTTAGACCATTGCAACCGGCAAGAGTAGAATTTCTCTCATTCTTAGCCTGAGTTATAGGTCGATACCGAAATTTCTAGCAATGGGAGGCTGATGGCAACAGATTTTGAGCCTACCCAACCCTTGTGGCTAACGCCGCAGTCATCGTCACCATAGATATTAGAGTAGAAGGATGGGAAACACAGCCAATTAACACCTGCAGTCCGCATAGTTCTCGTACCTAGGAATTTATCATGGCACGATGCCAAGTTTTCTTTGACGGTATAAGAGAAAATAGCCATTTCGAAGTCACTTTTGAAGGTAAAAACATATGCGCTTGCACATTATGTAACGTGAATTATTTTTATTTAGGCGAATTTATTGCCGCATTGGACGAATCTTGATGGATGAAAGTTATTTTGCCTCTTGCTGAAGCCTCGAGGAAAGCAGCAAGTAGTCTAAAATAATGGATAGCTTCCAACAACACAACAGAGATAGCAATGAGTTTCTTTTCAGACTGCACAGATACATTTTCAAAGCAGTATGTCACGTAAGTTCGTCCTCTAAACAGCTGAATGCTGGGAGAGAAAAGATATGGAGTACTTACTACAAGATAGGGATATCTCCAACATTTAGGCGTACCTGGTGTGACTTCTGCGTGCAAGCAACCTCTACTTCATCTATATCAACACATAACAGATCTAATACTTAGCAAAATGGTTCAAAGGCATGTAGATGGAATAGTTGATCATAGCAAAGAAGATGGCACTGAGCCAATCACCAAAATTGAGGAATGTGCCTTACGATATGCAGCTGGATATGTGTGCAAGCATTTAGTTGAAACGTTTAAGAGGTCATCATGCACATCATCAAGGGATAAGTTGATCTGGTGCCTTGAGGTTGATGGTAAAAGTGAGCCAGACAATGACTCCACAGCATGGATAGAATCTATTGATCGTGGCGGTCTTTGGCATATTAGTGGTGGTGTTTACCCTGTGTTTTATACCATGGAGGAAGAAACACGATTGCATGGGCAGAATAAGAGCACACAATACACACTGGATGTGAAGGGGTTAACGGATGCCATTACTTCCAATGATGACATCTTGTTCTGTTGGAGTATAGCTTCAGCATGGACGAGAGGAGGAGACTATCCTGCTTGAGGACATAACAAAACTATGGATAAATGTGCTTATGTTAGTGGATGAATACAAGCAATTAAAAAGCAGCACCCTCCAAAAAAAAAAAAAGGCGCTGCGTAAAACAGTTGAAGCTGGCAATTGTACCTGAGAATGTAGTATATTGTACAAGGTCACGTGATGTACTTGCATGCATGCATGTTTATACAGTATACATGTATACGATATAACATGTTCAAACCATTACATCAAATAGTATACAGTTTCTGTCGTTTCTGTTTGCGCTTCTGTATTGGGGCAGTGCTATCAACAGTAGTGGTATAATTGTGTGTTTACGACTTCGACAATTGTCTCTCATTGCGTCATCCCGTATAGAAGCCACAACTCCCAGCGCTTGTGTGTTCTTACAAAATTCGGCAACTGTAGGGTTGTCATTGGCTCCACCTCTTTGTCGCTGGCACCCCAAAGAATTTTTCCAGAGGGTCCTGGTTAATCTTTTCGCTGAGGAGGGTGAAGATGCATGCGTGCATTTTACCAAGCGAATGAAGGATATCAATGATTAGAAAATATATATACGCAGTAAGAAATACACAGTACGAAGTCCATACATTTGGATAGCATCAAACAGCAACTAACCTGTAAGACGAATTCCGAGAAGAGTTTCATCACTATTTAGTAAGTAACATGTTGTCTTTATCATCTACAACATCACGAGATATAATACACTTTGTTCCCATTGATACCTGAAAATCAACGTCATTAAGTGCAGAATAGGGTATGCACTTTATATACAAACCTTTAGAGGAAGGTCTTCAAGTGGAATAGACTGAGGCTGGAAACACACTGACTGTATCTAACGGTATATGTGCACTAGCAGCGCTAAGGGGCCATCCTTTGCTTCTACAGTCCAGCCTAAACTTGCAGTGCCCATGCAGTCCGATTCATCAGTTTTATAGAGACATGAAACGGCACCTTTTTTTCTCCCCGTAAAGAAGCATATATTATTACAAAACCAAAATGCGTTGCTGTATATAGAATAAATGCCCCAACATACATGTATATACTCAATCTGCCCCATGCATGCACAACAGTATCAAAATACGCACGTTACAAGCCACAGTTTGACCCCATATCAGGAGCTTGTTATTTGGCCCTCACATGCACGACAATATCTGTCTAGGGAAAACATATACCTTGCTGTGTAGTTTCACGAGAGCTATACGAAACATCATGCCAATACAATTTAGACGCATCTGTTTGTATTCAGTTCGCCGCAGTCACTTATACATGTAAAGTGATGTAATAACTACAAACGCCGTTCTACTTGTAAAACTTACATTGCCGTGATCAGCGTTCGCAGCTCTATCGGAATCAACACACAAACGTTCTCATTCTCTTAACACCGTGTCCGTGAAATTAGTTCGATCGTCGAACTCAATATTCAGAAAATTAGTCTCATTGATTCCATTTGCTATATAAATATATCATTAGAAAGCTAATCTCTCGCTGAGCTGTCACGAGCCATTCCTAGGTTTTTATCTATTTCCGTATAGGTCTATGGTCCATTTTTAGTTGCGGTACAACATTGCGCATACAATGTAGTACACTTTTTTCCTATAGGCCATTGTATTTGAATTTGGTTTGCCCATGAGACTTCGTATTTAGCCTCTTTCTGTGATAACTTGCAGCTGTAGTGTGAACGTCAGTCCCCGGACCATCGTTCCCAGACATTCGTATATAATCTATGTCCCAGACAACATGACGCAATGTTTCTTGCGAAATGCCAGTGTCTGGGAACGAGCCTAATTACGCAATGCGCACGTATACTACTCGTTCGGGATGCCACTTGCGTGCTATGATAAACACAGAAAGCCAATGTGTGACAAGTGCAATGCAGGTTACTATTGCACCAAGTGTTGTAAATGCCAAAATCGCAAGCGCGGTCGACCGAGAAAGGTATCTTTAGAGCCGTAAGGTCTAAATTACGCATGGAAGACACCGTGACTGTCCATCTTGAAGTCCCTCCCATTGCAGTCGATGCCATCTCAATTGAAACTGTTTCGGTTGTTGATATCACAACGCAAGCACAGATTCTAAATGCTCTGAAAGCGATGGGGTCTCTAGGAGACGAAAGCAGTACGACGGCTTCCGAGTGTTGAGAAAAGGCAGGAAGCACGATGCACAAATGATCTTACCCAAGAGATCATGAACAGGATCGAGACAGTGCTTGTCAGAGACATCAAGGCATGGGCAAGAATGTTGGTTCCAAATTGGAATATGAAAAGTGATACTGCATGGGATAAAGATAGTGTATACAGCCTCAAGTTTTTGGCTCGGCATTAAAGCTGAGAATCGTACAGTTGTCCCCTCAGTTACAGTGACTGTAATATGCAGAAGGACCTATCAAAGTGGAATAAACAAGAGCACTTAATCACCACAATCTGAAGAAAAGTGGGAACAAACCCGATCTCTTACTTCGGCCCACACGAAGAAAACAAAAGCACCCAGAACTCACCACAGAGGTAAAAAGTGTAATCCATGAATGCTGGAGAGCAGGAGAAAACGAAGAACTAGGCAAAGTAAAGATCTCAGTCAGCTGCTAGTGTCTATGACAGATTGGAGTAGATGCAATTGCAGAAGACCGACCATTAGGCTTAGTGAGCTGCCACTTCCAGGAAAAATACTTGCAGTGTATAAAAGTATTAGCAGCAAACCACAGGCACTATCTGCTAGTAGTTACAAGCGTGGGAGAAGGCTAAGGTGTGTTCAGTGACTGTGATATGCAGAAGGACAAGAGCTACAGGCCTACTTAATCCACCACAATCTGACGAAAAGTGGGAACAACCTTGATCTCTCACTTCGTTATAAGGCAACACATGGATACAGACTGATACTGATTTTATTATATGCATACTTATTTGCGTACATGTATATGTACATGTTGCAATAATCGCTAACGTACGTAAGTCTGGGTACGAGCAAGGAGCCGCACTCCCGCATTGAAACTCTCGGCAGGTACACATTAGTACGAATTCGGCCATTCCTAATGAACCCAACTAAATGCGTTCATTTTCGAGTGTGACAAAGGCGTAGGAAAACAGTGTACCGATTTCAGTACGGGCAACTTTAAACCCGTGAAGGTAAAAGTCGGTTATCAGTACGGCCTCGGTATTAAGCAAAACTTCATCTGAAAGAGTTGCTCGACAAGACTCAGCAGGTTATTGCACAAACAGACCATATGAGACTAATTTTTTATCGTTAGCGTTCGACAAAACGGGCTTTAAAAAAGTCGTCTAATTTCACGGAAACGGTGTTAAACTCTTGTCGTCATTTTGGGGGAGTAGAATATAACACACAATTAACAACTATGCGGACTGCGCGCCTAAAAATTAAATGCTATGTTAAATGCTTTGAGCGGCTACCGTTTGATTAAATGACGTAACATTTAAAATATTTGCACTCAGCAGAAATGTTTCCAAAGACAGGATTGCTCATTTTACTATGTATCGCTCGCTCATTGTCGTCACAAGCGGAAGACCCGCAGCTCTCCGTGCTGATGGTCACCTTGCCGTTATCAGGTCACCTTACCGTGCACGTAGCCCTGGGAGAAGAGCTGGTTCGAAGGGGGCACAGTGTAACCATGTTCGTCGCCGCGCCAGAAGGGTACAGCGGCCTGCGTGAGCAGATAGAGAAGGGCGGAATCCAATACCGGACCGCCCCCGTTAGAACGACACGCGAGGAGCTCGTGGCGATATTGGAGAATCACGTGAACAACACTCGGGGTCTGGGAATGTTAACATTTGCTAACGGAGGAAAAATGGTGGCATTCATACAGGAGATACTTCAGGTTACTTACTCTGTACTCGCAAACTCTGAACCCCACCAATGGGATCTTGTACTCACCAATGAGGCAGTCATTTCAGTGACTACTTGCCTGAGCAACAAATGGGAAGTACCTGTAATTGTACTGAGCAGCAATCTGCAGTTTGCTCCCAACCACTTACCTCCGTGGCCATTCCCAACTCTGCTCTCGAACAACTTGTCAGATAATCTTGATTTTAGGGGTCGTTTTCTCGTTACAATTCATGCTGTGTTAGCCAGACTGATGACAACAATGTTTTTATATGCTACTTCCTACAAAGCAATAGAATGCCCAAACACCACTACTGAGATCATATCCTTAAGGGTGCCATATATCGTCCCCTCTGTCATTGGCTTCGAGTACCCCCGCCCCATTTCTCCACTTACTACATATGTAGGGCCCATCTTGTCCCCCGTCACTGATCCACTCCCTGGAGACATCCAGATGTGGCTTGACAGTTGTCCTACAGGCTCTGTGGTGTACATCAGTATGGGATCAGCGGCCATCCTCACCCACCAAGCTGCAAGGGCCATTGTGGAGGGTTTAAATGCTACAGGATACAGTGCAGTGTGGAGCCTGAGGAAGAAGAACAGAGCCATCTTGGATGGACTGGAAGTGAGTGACAAGAAATCCTCCTGTTGGACTGGGCACCTCAGTTGGCCATCTTGAGACACAGGTCCATTCGAATGGCTATACTCCATGGTGGAATGAATGGTGTGAATGAAGCCCTTCACAGTGGAGTACCAATCATTGTGTTGCCATCATTTGCAGACCAGCCAGCCAATGCAGATAGAGTAGCTCATCATGGGCTTGGAATACGACTGGATCCTGATGACCTCACAAGTGTGCAAATAATTGACAGTATCCATAGAATTGACAGTGGTGATTATCACATTCGTGTCAACAAGCTTCGCAAGATCTTCCATCATGCTGGAGGCGTGACCAAGGCAGCAGACCTAGTGGAGCTCTATGCTGAAGTTGGTTATGATCACCTGATCCCAGCCTATGCAAGATATGGATGGACCTGGATCCAGTACTACAATGTGGATGTGTGTGGACTGCTCCTGGTGATTGGAGGGATGGCTGTCTTTGGAACCTTTCGACTGTGCAGATGTTGTGTAACATGGTGGGGTAGGTGCACTGGAAGTAAAGTGAAAGTGGAATGATTTTTTTTATTGTTCAGGAGGATTTTTTGGTAGCCAATATGAACGTGAGAGTATGCATGTTAAAAATCTTTTTCCATGTAAATCCTATAAGTTCGATTACATGACAAATCAATTCAAAAGTCTTCGTATACACAGCTTCGTTTATATTTTGGGAAGACCGTTTAATAATCTATCTGTGACCACGTTTAGCTTGATTTTTGACAGCTAGCTGCTTGCGTTAGTCTTTATTATATATTAGTGATTTAACTGGTATGGACAAAGAACTGAACGGACAAAAAAGAACAGGGAGCCACGCACACATCATGTGAGATGTGAGAAAGAAATAGTGCATGCATGATGTATTTGTGTGTTGATCCTGTGTGGCATTATTTATCACAGGCGTGAGTGTGAGTGTGTGTGTGCGTGTGTGTGCGTGTTATGACTGCATGCGCTCATATTTGTGTTTGGCTGTCTTCAAGTTCGTTTGTAGCAAACGACTGCGGTCAATTATTAACTGTTGTGGTTTGACCATTGAATTGTACCCAAACAGCACTCGGGCCTGTATATGTCATTCAGCACGTCGAAAAGGTATCCATGAATCAGCACTGTATGATCGTTGGTGAGAATTCTGCGATAGAACACTCAGGATCTTTCCCACCCCAGTGGTCTCTTCAATGCCTTTCCAACTGCAACAAGAGCAGCTTCATTTCCAGTGCAGGCCTAAATGTGTGTACAGCAAATATACACATAACTGTGTGCACATCAATGTATGAATCAAAAATGGTCTACGAGCTTGCGAACACTGTAATAAAATAACAAGCCAGAAATGCAAGCATCTGGCAAGCATCTGTATATGGTGAGTTTATTTAGCCTATCTGATGATGGTGATCAGTACCAATCATTTTGTACACAGAAGAGCAAACATCAGATCCATTGGCTTGTGGTACAAGTATGCAGCAACAGCTGCCACAAATGTATAGATCACGGATTTAATTTTCTGGACACAGCTTATGTGATTAGGTGCCAGTAACCATGTGATCCAATGCATGCTGAAGTTTTGGAAGGTATCTTTCCTGTCTCACTGATGTACTTTAAAATTACACAAGACGGAATTTTGTGCTTTTGTCCAATTCGTGGCTGCTAATTGCAATGCGCATTTTATAATATTAATCAAACCACATCAATTTCAAAAAGTTTAACATACAATAATAAAGTGTTATGAGCTTAATGCAGAATTAAATGCAAGTGTTGTACTCGCACAATATGAACTCATTTATATACTGTGCCTCTATAGACCCCACCCATTACAGAAAAAAGACCGTTTCATACCTACAGAAGGTAGAATGTTTTTTTTTGTGTTTTTTTTTAATTGTGTCCATAGATACATTTTCACAAATGCACATGTAAATGAACTGGCTTTATCACAATTGCAATCCCCAATACAATATATACATATCAAGTCCTAATGTACATTCCATTTGCCCTGCTCTATTGACACTTCCTAATTACTGTGTTCCATTCAGTAGAGTTCTTCCTCTCCATTCATGAGGTCCCCGAGGTTACTTTCGTCCGAACCTTCTCTTAGCTTGTCCTGAAGCTTTGAAAAAATAATCTGGGGGTCGTCGGCTTCGAGACAGATACCTTCGTTGGATAGGTTCCTCTGGTTGAACAGGCTGGTCAATATTCTCTAAGTCAGGTTCAGGACCCTGCGGTGGGTTGCCTTCAACTGTCAATGTGTTCAATTTGTGGTGGTACCCATTCCCCCTGTGTTCTGTCTGTTGAACCTACTTCTTCCCCTTCAGCCATCTGGATACGATGTCTTAACCTATTCACGTGCACCACTCGGTTTCTAGTTCCATCACTAACTTCCATATTTATACGAGAGACTTGCATGCCTTTACTTTCCATCCCCCTTCCCAACGAGGGTCTAGCTTGCCTGCCGTAGGAATGGAGAGCCAGACAAGGTCTCCAGCTTTAAATGTTCTTATTCCCATATGTTTGTCATACTCCTGCTTTTGATGTCTGGCTGCATCTACCATGTGTGTCTCCACAAAATCCATCAGCTCTGCTAGCTTTAATTTGCTTGCATGGTGCCTTGGTATTCATCAACTGCATACCCTGTTTGGCCCTCAGTGTGGTCTTTGGGCTGCCTTCCAAACATCAGTTCAAAGGGTGACATGGATGAGGGGGCGCCGAAATAGACGAGAAATAATTAATTATCGTGTCAACGAGAACTCACAAACGCATGGGCAGATACCGGGGGCAGTTGTAAACCCGTTCACATAATACAAGGCTCCTCCCCTTCCCTCTTTTCCGCTAGGTAGCCCCCCCCTCCCCCCGCGGGCGCCATTAGTGCATTTTGTCCCCCGGCGCACAACACTCACACTACGCCACTGAATGCATGAGGTGAGTCTTCGAGGCATTAGGGTAATATCCAAACATTTGCCCAGCTTTGGTTATCAATGTACAGAGGCAGGTGAACGCCACTATATGTATCCTCGCACCAAACGCAAACATGTCCCACACTCCAGCCTGGATACCAAAGGAGCCAATGCATCCCATGATAGGCATGGCTATAGTTTTAAGCCACTTCTTGCTTTTTAAACACCCTATACAACTCTAATCACCAGACACATCACCACACACATCGCCAAAAAATCCACCCATTTTCAACCAGAGTAAAGAATGCACTTGCAGTTCCTAAGCAAGTGATGGAAAAAGACGTATTTGTTCCCAGCAGTATAAATATTCAAAACAAGATTTTGCACTTGTACAAGGCAACACATTACAGCAAAATTTACTTCAGTCCTATTTGTTATATACAAAACTATTTCACACAATTTCAAATTAAATTTACTGAAAGCTGCATATACAAAACAAAAAAGTTGAGCATTGAGGGAAAAGATTGAAGAATAAGGTAACCAGTTTTAATGGGGACACATTTATCTTGTAGCAATGTGGAAAGGTCAACAGGGTGTCGGGATGTGCCTATGGATGGCCCATCTATGACATGCCTTGGGGTGGATGACATTAAGTGGTTCTGGACACTCTCACGAGACATCCAGCGTTGAGGGAACCAATTAAAGCATAAGGTCACCAGTTGTAGGGAGAAACATCCTGTAGTAATATGGAGAAGCCAACAGGGTACCATGATGTACCATTGTACATAAACAAATGGCCTCAATCTATGACATACATGCCTAGACATTGGGATGGATGAAATTCAGTGGTCATGCATGGTCACCCCCACAAAAATTTGAGCGTTGAGGGAAGCTAGGGACCGAAGCATATAAGGTCACCAATTGTAATGCATATAATGCAGATGGTCTGGATGTGCTCACACGAATACGGGTAGATTCAGTCTTACTGTGCATGAACAATCTATGTAAAAATGAGCATTCAAATGTGACAGTTATGACAGTACTATAACTTAGTGTTTCACCCTGAATTTGGCAGTGAGTGGTAGTATGGTCAGTCAACACATCCATCTCACTATTCACGTATGATTATATCGAACGTAGAACATGCAAAAGACACATATATTGGTAGGTTGTTGTGCAACGTTTACAGAGTTTGTTGACGGTTGTGACACCCATTGAGCACACCTGTAGTTAAATTTCGTCTACCACTAGACTTTTGGCTTCGCACATCTTGCTTCAAACATGCGCGTGCGCGCGAATAATGGGAAGTGTAAATCTTCAGGAATGTGCGGTTGACCTGGACCGTAGATAATATTATCTCTGCCTGGACTAGCTTCCCATTGTTAGTTCCTGTCAGTTTACACTCAGCAGAAATGTTTCAGAAGGTGGGATTACTCCTCTTACTGTGTATCGTTCGCTCGGTGTCATCACAAGCGGAAGGGCCGCAGCAGCTCTCCGTTCTGATGGTCACCTTGCCGTTAACAGGTCACCTTACCGTGCACGTAGCCCTGGGAGAAGAGCTGGTTCGAAGGGGGCACAGTGTAACCATGTTCGTCGCCGCGCCAGAAGAGTACAGCGGCCTGCGTGAGCAGGTAGAGAAGGGCGGAATCCAATACCGGACCGCCCCCGTCAGAACGACACGCGAGGAGTTCGTGGCGATATTGGAGAATCACGTGAACAACACTCGGGGTCTGATGGGAACGTTGGCTAGCGTAAGCAGATTGATGGCATTCATACAGGAGATACTTGAAGTCACTTACTCTGTACTCGCCAAGTCGGAACCCAACCAATGGGATCTTGTACTCGCCGATGAGGGAACTCTTTCAGTGACCAGTTGCCTGAGCAACATTTGGAGGGTACCTATAATTGTACTGAGCAGCAATCTGCAGTTTACTCCCAACAACCTACCTCCGTGGCCATTCCCAACTCTGCACTCGAACAACTTGACAGATAATCTTGATTTTAGGGGTCGTTTTCTGGTTACATTTAATGCTGTGTTAACCAGACTGATGTACACAACGTTTGTATACGCTACTTCCTACAAAGCAATAGAATGCCCAACCACCACTACCGAGATCGTATCCATGTCTGGAGTAAGGGTGCCATACATTGTCCCCTCTGTCATTGGCTTCGAGTACCCCCGCCCCATTTCTCCACTTACTACATATGTAGGGCCCATCTTGTCCCCGGTCACTGATCCACTCCCTGAAAACATCCAGATGTGGCTGGACAGTTGTCCTACAGGCTCTGTGGTGTACATCAGTATGGGATCAGCGGCCATCCTCACCCACCAAGCTGCAAGGGCCATTGTGGAGGGTTTAAATGCTACAGGATACAGTGCAGTGTGGAGTCTGAGGAAGAAGAACAGAGCCATCTTGGATGGACTGGAAGTGAATGACAAGAAGATCCTCCTGTTGGACTGGGCACCTCAGTTGGCCATCTTGAGACACAGGTCCATTCGGATGGCTATACTCCATGGTGGAATGAATGGTGTGAATGAAGCCCTTCACAGTGGAGTACCAATCATTGTGTTGCCATCATTTGCAGACCAGCCAGCCAATGCAGATAGAGTAGCTCATCATGGGCTTGGAATAAGACTGGATCCTAATGACCTCACAAGTGTGCAAATAATTGACAGTATCCATAGAATTGACAGTGGTGATTATCACATTCGTGTCAACAAGCTTTGCAAGATCTTTGATCATGCTGGAGGTGTGATGAAGGCAGCAGATCTAGTGGAGCTCTATGCTGAAGTTGGCTATGACCAACTGATCCCAGCCTATGCAAGATATGGATGGACCTGGATCCAGTACTACAATGTGGATGTGTGTGGACTGCTCCTGGTGATTGGAGGGATGGCTGTCTTTGGAACCTTTCGACTGTGCAGATGTTGTGTAACATGGTGGTGTAGGTGCACTGGAAGAAAAGTGAAAGTGGAATGATTTTTTTATTGTTCAGGAGGATTTTTTGGTAGCCAATATGAACATGAGCGTATGAATGCTAAAAATCTTTTTCCATGTAAATCCCATGAAAGTTTAATTACTTGATAATCGATCTTCATGCACACGGCTTCGGTTTATATCTTTGAAGCCCGTTTGTACTACTTCGAATTCTCTGTGGCCGCGATCAGTAATTGACAGCACTGCATTAGTTGAACAATAAACTGCTTGCGCTGTCTTTATTTGTAGTGCGTTAACTGGTATGCATGGACAAAGAACTGAACGGACAAAAAAGAACGGGGGAGCCACACACATGCACAAGAAAGAAATCATGCGTGCGTAATGTATTTGTGTGTGTATTTGTAAGTGTGTAGCATATCACGCGTGTGTGTAAGGTGTGTGTGTGTTATGGCTGCAGCACGTGTGCATATTTTTGTTGGCCTGTCTTCACTGTACACTTTGAGTTGTATGTGTTCCAGTATATTGTATTGTGGTGCGGTATATGGTTCCTGCCTACTGAATTGTTGCCAGAACTGAATTCTGCAGACATGGGCATGTCCTCCCTCAGGCCTCACTCTTTCTTACTGTATGGTTTAATCTGTAGGTATCCATCTTTTTGCAGCAGGACCATTTGTGAAGTCTGTTATAATATTTTTCATGCCTTTTCACATCCTGATGTAGCAATGCATGGTCACCAAGGTTTCTTGAAGTGTCACTACGCCCATGTAACAATTATATTAATTGTTTTTGATTTTAAAAAAATATCAAATAGCAGTGTGGACTGCTCCTGGTGATTGGAGGGGTGATTGTCTTTGGAATCGCAAGACTGTGTAGATGTTGCATAACATGGTGGTGTAGGTTCACTGGATGAAAGTGGAATGATTCTTTTTTTATATTGTTCAGGAGGATTTTTTTGGTAGCCAATATGAACGTGTGCGTATGCATGTTAAAAAATCTTTTTCCATGTAAACCCCATTAAAGTTCAATTACTTGACAATTCAATTCAAAGGTCTTCATGTACACGGCTTCGGTTTATATCGTTGGAGCCCGTTTGTACTACTTCAAATTCCTCAGTGGCCACGTTCAGTATTTGACAGCACTACATTAGTTAAACAATAAACTGCTTGCGTTGTCTTTATTAGTAGTGAGTTAACTGGTATGGACAAAGAACTGAACGGACAAAAAAGAACGGGGAGCCGCACAATGCACATCACGTGAGACGTGAGAAAGAAATTGTGCGTGAGTGATGTATTTGTGTGCGTATTTGTAAGTGTGTAGCGTATCACACGTGTGTGTTGTGTGCATAATTATGTGTGTGTGTGCGTGTGTGTGTGTGTGTGTGTGTGCGTGTGTGTGTGTGTGTGTGTGTGTGTGCGTGTGTGTGTGTATTATGGCTGATTTGTGTTGGCCTGTCTTCACTGTACACTTTGCACACCTTGAGTTGTATAGTTACAGTACATTGCATTGTGGTGCGGTATGGTTCCTGCCTACTGAGTTGTTGCCAGAACTGAATTCAGACACGGGCATGCCCTCCCTCACTCTTTCTTACTGTATGGTGTAATCTGTAGGCATCCATATACAGTGCATGGAACCCCGAAATGCGGACTCCCTGAAATACGGACACCACGATAAACAGGACACTATCTCTAGGTCCCAAAAACTTATGTTGACAATGCACTTGTTACACCCCTGAATTGCGTACACCTCGATATTCCGTAATCAGTCCGGACACTACGTAAGTGCGCCATCTGCTGTTACACAATACAAAAACACCCCGACAAGCGGACATGCTGCGTTATGATGTCATAAACAAGTTTACATGTAATATATTTATGAGAGATTATTTTCACGGATTATTTTCTGCACACGCTCCACATAGGCTCTAGTACCATACTTCCATGCCATATCCAGCACCACGATTCACAATTGCTCCAGTAACTTCCACTGTCCCTTTATTACATGTTCTGGACAACAGAAAAGGATTGATGCCGAGTTTGCTGAAAGCTCTTGAAGTGAGGAGTTCATGGTTTCATTGGGCCCAAAAGATAAGGAAGTGGGTCTTGATAACAGTGATGAAGATGAGGACGATATGTATGTTGAAGACACGGAACCCTCTCCTCCGAGAATGAAAAAATTGACAGGAGTCACTGACTGCCTTGAAGATATCCGTTCATTTCTTGAGCAGAACAGTCATGCAGAAGAAGCAACTAGGACTGATGAGCTACTGAGTGCAGTCACCAGGTTGAAATGCACGTGCTCTGTTCAAGCATCAATTACAGATTTTTTCCAAATCGATAACACCCCTTAATCTTAATTATGCTGTATCTGTGTTGTACATATACTCCTTGTAATGATAAAAAGTTCCAACCCCTGAATAAAGGACACCTCGATAATTAGGACACTTGAGGTTGGTCCCGCTAGTGTCCGCATTTCGGGGTTCCACTGTATACTTCATCTCTTTGTAGCAGGACGATTTATGAAGCCCGGTTATAATATTTTTCCTGCCTTTTCACATCTTGATTTAGCAATGCATGGTCACCAAGGTTTCTTGAAGTGTCAAGACGCCCACGTAACAATTATATTGTTTTTGATATCGCCTAGTTCAATTCTAATATAGACTCAGCCCCTTAGCTTTAGAAAGTGCTTTGGGTGCTGAAGCACCTCCCCACTGGTCATTAGGTCCGGCCGCTCACAGTATAATGAATAAGTTATTGTTAACTTGATTGTAACGCTACCGTTTAATGAATAAATTATTTTAATTACTACCTACGTTTAATGTTAATTAGCACGACCACGGTATTAGCATGTTTCAACATTTTAATCAAGCATATACTTTTATTGTGGAAGCGCTAGAGTGTATTGGATACAAGATGCTGTAGAAAACGTGGAGATATACATTTATAGACTGGGATTCCCACAACCGAAGTGAGGTACAATAATTGCTAAAAGAAAACACATAGGGACTTAGCTGCGTCTCTTGGTATATTAATCGGTTAAATCAGGCTTATTAGTTAAACATGCCTATTGCGTGCAATTAAACATTTGGGATAAAAGGATAGTTGTCCGACTAAGGTAGTCGCTGCCAGGATTTTCCTGCGCAATTAAATGGGATTGCAAGCTGTGAATATCCTCAGTACCCACACTGCGCCACAGCATTTCGTATGCAGAGTTTTGTAGAGTCCGCATACCAACCATATGCAAGTGTCCATATGCAGACATCTGCAAATGGACACTTCAATGATACTCATCTGCATATGGTTGGTATGCAGACTCTGCACAACTCTGCATACTAAATGCTGTGGCGCAGTGCCATTTAGCGGGCTACCGTGGTGTATAGGTGGTTATCTCCATGCTGTAGCTACTAAGCTAATCTGACTTTAACGTGTCCGATTTCGCCGGACATCCTAAATGTAATCGTCACATTGATATTCGTCTAGCAGAACCACAGATCCTATGTTATAGTCGGGCCAGTCGCGACAATAGTGGTCGACTAGTCCGGACGGACCACTTTTGGTTGCCAAAATTAGTCCTCCAGGTCTGAAATGGGCAGCTAGAGATTGCCTAAGTTGTCGACTTCCCGGACCCGCTATATATTTCGCTTCTAAAATGGTCCGATACTTGAGATATTAACTATGCAAGCACTCAATGGTAATATACAACTTAAACTTGAACTTGATCGATGAATTGCAGAAATGAATTTTGTTTTAAACAGGCAATTAAGTAATCGCATACAATCTACATAGAGAAACAAATAGACGAATATTTTACACAGGCCAGAGGAGCACCATCATCAAATCCCAGACCACTCCTCCATTTATGCGTGACCCTCTCAGACAGAGGCTCACTGCTCGAACCTTGGCAAAACCAAGCCGTGATTTGACATAACTGCTGGAAATGAAGTATAGGCTTTGTCCCACTTCAAGGACAGAGCATGCAGTGGCCATGTGCTTTAGAAAGTGACTAGCCTCTTTATGTAGCAATCCATCCACTGAAAGGACAAATGGGGTGAAGGTGCCTCTTCTGTCTTCTACCGCCTTTTTATACATTCTTTTTTTCTCCTGCGAGCAAGGCTCAAGAATTGCATTACAGTAGGTGCTGAATGGTAGTGTGATGGGGCGTCAGTGCATGTCTACGACACAGACATCAACCAGCACCTCCACCTGTGACTGCCAAAAACCTCTGATTCCCAGGTCAAGCCTTAGTCCTGGATCACTTGAAGTGACTATAGCTTCATTGACTATGCATGGGCTCCTTGATAACTTGAGGCCACACCTGACTGGCCAGATGCAGTCACAAAACATATAACCAGTCCCTCTTTCCTACAGACAAGGGCATGTTGGAGAGTGAAATCGCCTCACAAACATCACATTTGGCTGGCAGATTATGCGAGTGTCTCAAATAGCACAGAGCAAGGCAACCTCTGAACTGCAAAGGAGCCAAATCTTTGTACAATTCTATGTGATTGACACTTGGATATGTTTTCTTTGTTCACATTTGGCTAACTTCAACGATGTAATCACACAATCGTTGTCCATTTTCATTTGTTTTCTTGTGATGCATGGTGAGGGCATCTCCAAAACAATCCTGCCAGTGGTTCAGTTTGGACATACTCACATACACTCACATAATTGTGGCATCCCTTTCGACTTCCTGTCAAATATTATTTCAAAAGGGGTATAACGTGTTAATTCATGATGCGACATATTGTTTGAAAATTATACATGTATCCAAAACTGCATCCAATTGTTTAAATTTGAATATCATTGTTTGTATCTACGACAAGCAATAAAAACACTTTACTAGATACCTTCGATCTCTAATGTATCATCATTTAATTATAAATTTAATACTCATGTCCACTATCAATGGAAAAATTCAAAGCAGATACACAAAATCCTATAATATAATACATAATGACAGATGTTAAAAATGTAGACATGGTGAACAAGGTTTAAACACATCACATTTTCAAACCTGAAGATGATATGCTGTTGTAAATCTCTGATCAATTCCCAGTAGCTCCATCAGATCTGATCAATTCCTAGTAGCTCCATCAGATCTGATCAATTCCCAGTAGCTCCATCAGATGTTTGTTTGGTCTCATCATTTTTGAATTCTGAGTTTTGATCGCTTTAGGAAAATAAACCCATGCACATGAAGAGCTGTAAGTGTTACAAATAATCGTACTATTAGCATCACTGTATATTACTGCATTGAACCCTTAAAAAGGCATTTGCAAATCCAAAAGTGTGAGGACAGCTTCAAGCAATTTGGAGAAATAATCGCAAATATAGTTAAGACATATGATTTCCTGAATTTGACTTCAATATTGGTTCTATCCTTTCGTATGGACAAGTTCCCTATTTGCACGCTGACAGATGTCACATTTGATAACATACGAGCATTGGAATTGGTAGCAGTGACATCTGCATGAATAAAAGTTGTCATATCTTTAACCATTCCAGGCCATCTAAACATACCACTCATCAATCCTATGCTTCACATGTGTCCTGCTGTTGGATCCAAATCTTAGCTCTATCAACTAAGCTTAGAGAGAATTAAAACATTATGGCAGCAGCAAAGTGGCAAAACTGCCATGATACACCAAAGATCAAAGAATCGTCGGCGACATGTTATACCTTTGTTCATCCTTTTGAAAAATAGTTTTGCTCCATCCATCACACCCTGCTTTCCTTTGAATGCACATTTTATACGCCTTTCACCTGATCTAATAGAGTAACTTTTACTTTGCTGTCGGAACCGAAGCGAACATACACGTACTTCAGTGTCCAGGAAATGTCAATTATCTTTTCATGTATAAGGTTATATCAACATGTGTATGTTTGCTTACACACAACAGCACAATCACCGCACACACAACATCGTGTGTGTATATGTACTTTGTCCATGTGTGTGTCTTCATGTACTTGTACATGTGTATGCAATCCACATGTATTTCCATATGCGGCTGTCCACATCTTCATCCATGCTGTATGCCCACGTGTGTGTCCACATATACAATGCACATCCACATCTTATATGGCATGCATCTTCTATTTTGGTGTTGACGTAAGTGGGTCTAGCTGGCGTTTGTACTGTGTCCTACCGAGTGCACATATACAGACGTCTTAAGACTACCATACATAATAAGTCATGATGGTGTCATAGTCGCCAATGACTCCTGTAATAACTCAACACACACACAGTTATACAAGTACAGCCTACAACACCATGCATACGCGGAATGGCCAAGTCCAGAAGAGAGGGAGTGACGGGTAGAGCCTCAATAGTCCAGCTATCTAACTCTGAGTTGCCAACTGACTCGTACTTACAATTCCAGTGCTTAAAAGAGTCTGCCTCACGTGCCTGTTAGTCTAGAAGGTTCTATTGCAGCCCCATAGTCTGCTGTTAATAATCAATTACAATTACTACAACTCCCCTAAATTTTAACTCCCCCAGTCATTCGCGCCTAGGCATATATGACTCCCGGTAATATATGCCTAGGCGTATTTGACTCCCCAGTCATTCACGCCTAGGCATATATGGCTCCCCAGTCATTCACGACTAGGCATTTATGACTCCCCGTTGATAAAAGTGATTCCTGGGAGTTATTACAGCCTTAGGCATAATTAACTCCCCCTCGATCTTTGCCAATGTATATGATTCCCCTGTTGTCTGCGTAGACAAAATTGACTCCTGACTTGGGAAGGCGTTATAGCCTTAGGTATAAATAAATCCCCAATGTTTTTTCCATGCATCATCATGGCCATACTTTCTGGGTAGAGAGAGCAAGTAAAGGTATTTATGTATCTATATAACCTGTATCATGATCTGAATATATAGAAAATGAAAACACTGATCGAAATAAGACAAATAACATCACAGTCTGCTTGCTACTTACAAAGATCGACAGTTAATGCACAACCATGATGCAGGAACACTTTTTTGCTGAATGTTCATGCAGCGGAAATGGTACCACTGTTGGCATTGATCACACTGTATTACATTGTAATCAGATGATTCTGGCAGTCTACATGTGCATATCAAATGTATTCTGAAACGCTTGGTTTTGTTCCTCTTTACTGCAATGGACCCATCGTGGGAAGAAACGTGGGGTGAAGACAATAGTTGTAGGTAGTTCTGCTCAAAACAGTGCACAAAAATGTTGACGAAGATTTTTTTTTGCTCAAATGTCACCTCCCCTTAATTTTCCCCCAATGCAGCATGGTAGGCAAAAGCAATGGCAAATAATCCACAGTCTACTCCTCCAGTATGCTGTTAAACGGGCATTGCTCTCACAGTTAGAACATTGCTTTGGGTGGCTTCTTTGCAGATTATGGCAATTTGCTCTTTCACTTAAAACATGGTTGAATTTGCTATCATATAGCCTGACCTCTCCTTCATGATAGCTGGTGGTCACCCAGTGGTCACGTTCAGGTACAAACAACACCTGTACAACTGCACATGGCAATGTAATAAATAAAATAAAATGTGCATTCATGTCATAAGGCATACTTTCCTGAAATGATCCATCACTTATCAATGCTGGAGAGAATCCCTTATTTTGAAACAGTAGAGTAGACTGCAAACCAGCTAAATGTTGAAATTGCTTTTTCAGGAGTTTTTAATGTGCTCATCAGTCAACATTTTGTTGGCTTCAATAATTGTTTTATGCTTGTAGCTGAGTGATAAATCTTAAATCCAATATGGACACTGCTGCAAAAAATTTGCATGTACAGTCAAATTTTAAAATATACATTTAAGGAAAAATTTGCACACCCTTTGCGATTTGATGACATTTCTCCGTGAAGATTTATTCAATACAAATTTCACCTTATGTTTAAAAAAATTGATTTTAATGGGTCAGTCATTGTAAAATATGTACAATAATAATAATAAATTTAGATGATGACATACACAACATTATTACAGTTCTAAGCTACACAGTTACTAAACAAATACCAATACATTAGGGTGGAGTAGGTGAGGAGACTAATAGCCAGTTGCCAATGAACGGGACAACAGAGCTCTGGCATTAGCTTTGACTAGGACAAGGTTTAACATGCCATAGAGAGCAGAAGTGGCCTGGGACTTGCAAAAATTGATCTGATTGCAAGGCACACAGCAAGCCGAGAAAGGTTTGCCTGTGCTTCAGGCCCATAAACCTTGACTGCCAAAGGCACACACATCCACCCCAGCTCCAAGCACATTGCATTATTGCTGGCATGTTTCCTGTTTTCAGACCACTGAGCTGTTGACCAATTTGTTATAGCACATTAAAAATTAACTCATTAGTAATAGCATGCATTATCTACTTTGCTGTATGTATAAAATAATGATGTTTCAATTAAAAGAATAATAATACTGATAGCAATACTAAATAATAGCAACTAATATTAGTAATTACCTTTGTAGTTGTTAATACGTGTTGGATCATTGAATTTTTTCACACGGCATCTATTCTGTGCAGTTTTCAGAACCCTTCCATAAGCATTTTCCAAGCGACATACCCCTTTTTCTAAAGCTTCGTACACTCGGTATGGTCCCAACCATCTTGGTTGTAGCTTATCCCATTCTTTGAGTCTCTGTGGCTATTTCAAAGAAGTACCAACTCTCTGGATGAAATTTCTGCAAGTGCAATATCATTACACTGATATAACTCTGCTGTGTTTTTGGTCATAATAAAACTTGTCCTTTTGTTGTGCTTTTTCTATGTTGGACATCATTGTTTCTGTCATCGTTTTCTTAATCTGTAGCATCTTGGTAGCATGATGTACTAGTTCATCTGGATTCCACTCGTAAGTACTAGAAGGTCCTTCCTTTGAAGTGTTCTTACTTTTGTGAATCTCATAATTACCATCACCAGTGTGAACATCACCATCTGATTCATCATTGTGAGCACCATCACAATTATGAATCAGATGGTGATGTTCACCCTGGTGATGGTGAAGCACCATCACCATCACCAGTGTGAACATCACCATCTGATTCATCATTGCGAGCCCATCACCATCACCAGAGTGAACATCACCATTTGATTCATTATTGCGAGCACCATCACCATTTCCAGTGAAAGCATCACCATTTGATTCATCATTATGAGCACCATCACCATCACCAGAGTGAACATCACCATCTGATTCATCATTGTGAGCACCACCACCATCACCGGTGTGAACATCACCACTTTATTCATCATTGCGAGCCCATCACCATTTCCAGTGCTGCTCAATGCATATTCCATGTCAATGGGTAACTTTGGTTTTCTGTATGAATGCATGGTAGCTCAGGAAGCAAAAGTAATGTACCTGCTTGCATTTTATACTTTTTACAATTTCAAAAGGAGTAAGCTTTGTGTCCTTTTGTATGCTGGTTCGATACGCAAATAGGACAGCTGAGAGATGCCATCCCAGTCGTCCTTGGCTATTGTTCACAACTTTAATCAAACTGGCTTGCAATGTTTGATTAAACCGTTCAGTTAAGCCATTTGTCTGAGAGTGGTATGCTGAAGAAACTTTATGGTGTGCTTGAGTCAGATATAAGAGCTGATCTTTAACTTTGTTAACAAATTCTTTGCCTTGGTCCAAAATAATTACTTCACAGCATCCAAACCTAATACAAATATATAAAAACATGCAATGATCACATGATGCATGTAATCAATTTAGATCTTCCATGTATTTTTTTTCCAAATCATTCACATACCTGCAGAAAGTTTCAAACAAGAAGAGTGCTACACTTGCAGCAGTCTTATCCTTCAGTGGTGCAGTTTCAGGCCACATGCTGAAATAATCTACTAAAGTGACCACATACTTATTGCCCTTTGAGGTGGTGGGCAATGGACCAATGAGGTCAATACCAACCTATTGGTAGAATATTGTGTTGAGATTTATATTATATTATACCTACACACAAAGTCACCAGCCTGTTTCCAAAACATGTGGCAGGAACAATCGGATGCAGCTTCGCATTGGACTTTGGAAACTTAATTAGCGTTAGTTTTGTCACAGTGTTGTACAAATATTCTAATATCGACATCTTCATTTATGTTTTTCCAGAAGAAACGACTGGATATTTTATTAAGGGTGGCTTCCTACATGTACAAAATTAATACAGGTATACAATTTTCGTACTGAATAAAATATACTTTCTGTTTTACCTTCAATCCCAGCATGGCATGACTCCAGAATGCGTCTTTTTTCGTCTTCGGTCACAAATCTTCCACCCTTCTTCGTCACCTTCGCCTTTCTTCACTGTTTTGAAATAGAGCACTCCACAGTCGAACTTGAAGTGTTTGCATCTGCGCCTTAGATTGGCTTTATCTCCCTTTGAAATGCCCTAAGGATATTGCAGGTAATCCTCGACAACACTGAAATCATCCTTGTCCATGCGAGCGAGCTTTCTCACTTCAACAACTACACGTGGCTTATGGAATTCACGTGGGGAGTCATACATGCCTAGGAGGAGTCCTTTAAACCTTAAGGCGTAAATGACCGGGGGAGTAATTTATGCCTCTGACAACGGTATCTGGAACATATGAAGCTACTCATAATCAAATCGGTCTTGGGTATCTGTAAAGTAGTGTTTATGTCGTCTCACAGTGCACTAAACCTACCAATATATAATTCGACACCAATTCAATGGTTTGCACCGCAGACGTGCCGCTGTGGTGACGTGTAAAGGCAAAGTAAACTAAGAAACAAATCAGACAGAAACCAAGCTACGCTCATTTTAAAAAGTATTCCACTATTAGTAGTCTTTACTTATGGAAAGAAACATAACGCTCTCTACAAAATACACGACTCGGGAATATCATTAACCGGCGGCGTGGGCATCCGTACTATCCAGAAACGAAATGTAAAAGAACGAAGTACTGTCAATCGGATGCACTAGAAATCCAGCCTGTTTCAGCGATCCTTCCAGCAATTGAAAACGATTCAATCATTAAATCTGCATGATGTCAAAGCGCGCACGTGTGTGCTGATTTAAGTCTGGGGACTGGAGGATGACGTCTTTTGTTTCCCAAGCAGAAGTTGAGGCCGAGAAAGAAAGGAAGAAGGACGAAAGAAGAAAAGCTAGAGATGACATTCTGAAAGATGCGCGGCAGAGTTTTGAAAGAGAAAAGCAACGCCTGGAGTTGAAAAGGCAGAGGGGTGATGACCAGTGGCTTGCCCCGGGCGTTAATTCGCGACTCGGTACAGTGGAGGAAAATGAAGCCAAGACGAAGGATCGCAAAAAGCACAAAAAAAGAAAGAAGAAAGACGATGACGCCTCGCCGACCAGCTCCGACGACGAAAAAGCAACGTGGGTTGAGATAGATAGCAACAAGAACGTCGTAACCCAGCTGCCCGCAGCCCGCCCAAAGAGTCCTGTAGTGAAAAGGGACGACTGGATGTTAATGCCAATGGCGCCTTCCAGTTCCAGCCTGGCCATTATAAACGGCAAGCAAAGTGCCGCTCAGGAGGAACAGAAGGCGGCGAAGCTTCAGTGTGCGGACAAACCCGGGCAGCACCCACGTGAGCTCAACCCGTTCTGGAAAGACGGAGGCACGGGCCTTCCTGAAGGAGAGCACGGATCGCCCCCCAGCGACCAGCAGAAGCAGCCGTCTGGTTCAAAGGTGAATGCAGCTGGTCGTAGTTGGATGCTGAGGGCCTACAAGCGTGCCCTTGAACAGGCCGACACAGAGGGGAGGAACTTGGAGGACATAGCCACAGAGAGGTGGGGCTCCCTCGACAAGCTCCACTCGCTTCTGAAGGATGCAGGCATCGATCCAAAGAACCCAGACGCTCCCCACTCGTCGGGAAAGAAGGAGTACCTGTACAGTGCACCTAGGAGCACTGAGAGGGCTGTGGAGACGGAGGACCGTGGAGGTAGGGGAGAGGGGAGGAGGGAGTCGCGAGAAGACAGAAGGGAACATGGACGTGAGCATTCAGAGAGGCGACCAGTGGAGCGGGATGACCATGGAGGAGAGGGGAGGAGGGAGTTGAGGGACAGAGGGGAACATGGACGTGAGCATTCAGAGAGGCGACCAGTGGAGCGGGATGACCGTGGAGGAGAGGGGAGGAGGGAGATGCGGGACCATGGTCGTGACAGGAAGGTGCAAGGGGCTTTCCTGAAGCCTGGCGAAGGTGGTCCCGATGGATTGAAAGGAAGCAGGGGAGGTGGTAGTAGTTCCAGGGAGGCCAAATGGAGAAAGGACAGTGGGAAAGGACCAGTGTCGCGACAGCAGGATGGTGAGGATGGAGATGATGGTGGTGGCCATGAAGAGGAGGCTGGGAAAGTGGACAAGAAGTCTGATGTTCCCCGGTCCAAGTCAGAACCGGAAGAACCGGTTCATGATACTGGTTCCGAGGAGAGCTTTGCCGTGCCAGTCGATCCATTTGAAGAGCAGGAAGAACCGGTCACTGACACGCAGCTCAATACCCTCAGTGCAAAGATACTCAAGGCAGAGATGATGGGAGATGAGGACAAGTTGGTGACGCTCAAAAGAGAACTGGAGCAGCTCAGAGCGAGGAAGGAGTCCCAGAGCCACAACAAACCGAGCGGCGAGCCCAGCTCTCGAGGGGCGGCAAGACATCGGGAGTCCGAGAGGGGTCCACGGAGGGAAGAAAAGACCGTTGTTCTCACCAGGACTGACCGCCTCGGCAATGCGCGGCCGTACGACCTCCCCTCCTCCTCCTCCTCAGGTTACAGGTCCTCGCAGCCGACCCACACGAAGAAGGGCAAGCGGGAGCGCTACTTCCACGACGACGACCGCCACAGCCTGCGCGACCTCCTGGAGCAGGAGAGGATCGCGACCGCCGAGGACACCCACGCCATGGTGGCCCGCATGGCCAGCAAGTTTGTCCCTGCCTCCCACCTCGGGGAGACGGTGGACGACCTCGTGGACTCGACGTCCGCCATGCGCTCCAATCCGGGGAGGGAGGACGAGCGGCAGAGGCAGAGGGCGGTGCTGGAGACCCGTCGGATGACGGAGGCACTCGAGAGCTGCCACTTCTGTGTCAACAGCGAGGGCTTCGGGAAGCACCTCTTGGTGGCCATGGGGATGAGCGTGTACCTGTGCGTGCCCTCCCACGCGTCTCTGACGGAGGGTCACTGCCTGCTCGTCCCCACGGAGCACACGTCCTGCGCCCTCATCGTGGACGAGAATGTGTGGAGCGAGGTCAGGATATTCCAGAAGGGTCTCACTAGGATGTTTTCGGACAGGGGGATGGACGTCGTGTTCATGGAGACGTACATGAGTACAAAGAGCAGGGCGCACATGTACATCGACTGCATCCCGTTGCCGAGGGAGACGGGCGCCATGGCGCCCATGTACTTCAAGAAGGCCATTTTGGAGTGCGACGAGGAATGGGCACAGAACAGGAAGCTGGTGGACACCCAGAAGAAGGGGCTGAGAGGGTCTGTGCCCGCAGGGCTCCCTTACTTCTCGGTGGATTTTGGCCTGGACAACGGCTTTGCCCACATCATAGAGGACACGGACAAGTTCCCTCGCTACTTTGGTCGTGAGGTGGTAGGTGGGATGCTGGATGTTGAGCCCCGGCTCTGGCTGAAGCCTCCCAAGGAGAGCTTCGAGGGACAGAAGAGGAAGGTCGTGCAGATGGCGGAGTGGTGGAAACTGTACGATTGGACGCAAAAACTGAAGCAGTAGTGAAGCATCCTCTGTTGCAATACGATGTGCTCTTTGTTCCTTTCATTGTCTGACATTTATTGAAACCATGTGGTACTTTACTTGCCTAGGATGTGGTTTCTGGGCCCCTATGTGGTGATTAATTAATATTATTTTCATTATTCAGGTGGTAACATGAAGTAGTTAAGTAGCAAATTAAAACTGTTTAGTTTTTCCTTAAGAATTTGATTGGAAAATGACATATAGATGATGGTATATGTGGTAAGGGTCCACGCATGTGAGTAAGACAATGAGAAAGTGTTGCTGGCTTCGGCTCTGGGCATGGGAACAGCATGTATCAGGACGTGGTGTCTTCCAAATTAAATTAATAACTTGGGCAGTTTAGTTCCGTGGCATGCATAGGTTATAGAATACGTGCACTGTGTGGGTGTTTCACAAACGGTTTTCTACTCGCTGCTTTATTGCGTGTAAATGAAGGCTATTGAAATTGGGACCAAATATTCAAGAATAACAAATTACTAATTTTACTAAGCGTTCGTTGTTAGTCTGTATAAGTTAAGTTCAACTAAAACTTGTTCATTAACTTAAAGTCTCAGTGGTAAGTTCTAATTTCAATTAGTTGCATGGTTTAGATTAATTTAACTTACAATAATTACACAATTGTTTTCATTTGATTAACAAAAATTTGTACATGTATTTGCTTAAACAGGTGCAATTAAATTATTTGATTTTTGACAACTATATATATACACCCAGTTGTGCTGGCTTCACAACAGCGTAACCCAACTCTGCACCTGGCCTGCCTCGGTAGCACAATCACTATGCACATTTGTTCACGCCTAGAAACTTTTATAGGTTGTACATGTACTTGTAAAATTTAAGAATAAGACTTTTAACAACTTGTAATTCTTATTGCTTGGCTACAAAACATCGTCCTGAACAATACAGGAATATCATTCTACTTTCGGCTTATAACTACTTACAATGCACCTAAAACACCTTCTTATACAACATCTACACAGCCGTAACATGAACCAGACAATCACCCCTCCAATCACCAGGAGCAGTCCACACACATCCACATTGTAGTACTGGATCCAGGTCCATCCATATCTTGCATAGGCTGGGATCAGGTGATCATAGCCAACTTCAGCATAGAGCTCCACTAGATCTGCTGCCTTGGTCACACCGCCAGCATGATGGAAGATCTTGCGAAGCTTGTTGACACGAATGTGATAATCACCACTGTCAATTCTATGGATACTGTCAATTATTTGCACACTTGTGAGGTCATCAGGATCCAGTCGTATTCCAAGCCCATGATGAGCTACTCTATCTGCATTGGCTGGCTGGTCTGCAAATGATGGCAACACAATGATTGGTACTCCACTGTGAAGGGCTTCATTCACACCATTCATTCCACCATGGAGTATAGCCATCCGAATGGACCTGTGTCTCAAGATGGCCAACTGAGGTGCCCAGTCTAACAGGAGGATCTTCTTGTCACTCACCTCCAGTCCATCCAAGATGGCTCTGTTCTTCTTCCTCAGACTCCACACGGCACTGTGTCCCGTAATATTTAAACCCTCCACAATGGCCCTTGCAGCTTGGTGGGTGAGGATGGCCCCTGATCCCATACTGATGTACACCACAGAGCCTGTAGGACGACTGCCAAGCCACATCTGGATGTTTTCAGGGAGTGGATCAGTGACCGGGGACAAGATGGGCCCTACATATGTAGTAAGTGGAGAATTGGGGCGGGGGTACTCGAAGCCAATGACAGAGGGGACGATGTATGGCACCCTTACTCCAGACATAGATATGATTTGGGTAGTGGTGGTGGGGCATTCTATCACGGCACTGGAAGTAGCGTACACTGACATTGTTATCATCAGTCTGGCTAACACAGCATGAATTGTAACAAGAAAACGACCCCTAAAATCAAGATTATCTGACAAGTTGTTCGAGAGCAGAGTTGGGAATGGCCACGGAGGTAAGTGGTTGGGAGTAAATTGCAGATTGCTACTCAGTACAATTATAGGTACCCTCCAAATGTTGCTCAGGCAACTGGTCACTGAAAGAGTTCCTTCATCGGTGAGTACAAGATCCCATTGGTTGGGTTCCGACTTGGCGAGTACAGAGTAAGTGACTTCAAGTATCTCCTGTATGAATGCCACCATTCTGCCTCCACTAGCCAACGTTCCCATCAGACCCAGAGTGTTGTTTACGTGATTCTCCACTATCGCCACGAACTCCTCGCGTGTCGTTCTGACGGGGGCGGTCCGGTATTGGATTCCGCCCTTCTCTACCTGCTCACGTAGGCCGCTGTACCCTTCTGGCGCGGCGACGAAAACGGTTACACTGTGCCCCCTTCGAACCAGCTCTTCTCCCAGGGCTACGTGCACGGCAAGGTGACCTGATAACGGCAAGGTGACCATCAGCACGGAGAGCTGCCGTGGCTCTTCCGTGTGTGACGACAATGAGCGAGCGATACACAGTAAAATGAGCAATCCCGCCTTCTGAAACATTTCTGCTGAGTGTATAATCAGAGATAATATAATATTCCAAATGTGACGTCATTACTTAGTCAAGTGGTATGCATATGTACATTTATCCGATTTCATTAAAGTGAGGGTATGAGCAGATCTGTGATATAGGCATACAGTATAGACTGGTGCAGCTAGGTTCGCGCAAAATTAGCTGGGAAAACGTAAATGTCGGGCTACTTCCAACTATATCCCACGATCTTCATTCTTCCTCTAAGCAAATGGGTTGTGTTACTTACGGTAGCCCGACCATTAGTTTCTCGGGCCACACCCAACTAGATCTACTTTCGATAGGCGTGGCACAATGACTCAGTTCGCCATTGTATACCCCGCGGTAATCGGGCCACGCCCAACCTGCACAAAGGGTGCAGATTGCCTTTTTCTACGATGGACTCCGGCAGTAAATTAAATGGCGCCTGATTGGTAAGCTGACTTAATTCATTCCATTTCATAATTAAATAGTGAGAAGAGCAAACCCTCTTCAGGTTTTGTTTAGCCTATACAGAAAAAAGTTACTGCACGATCTTATCAATTACACATGATATGGTACCTTACCATTCAGCAATGAAAAAACGATGCACGCAAGTCCAAACTTTTGATTGTATGCTGGCGTTCAGCTCCATTGGTAACGGGCCTAACGGCTCGGTTTGTGTCGGCCCCAGCCCGGTTCGCAGCGGATGGATTACATCACCGCTACGAGTTGTAATCCATCCGCTGCTGTGAAAATGCTTGTCAAAGGCTATAGTGAGATGAACCTTGATACATCCATTTTATCGATGCTGGCGAAGAATTAAGAACATATATTTGTGTATACCAAGGCAACATTTTATCAAACTTCTGGAGGGATACACTATCTAAGCAAATCACAACGCTTGCAGTTATATTTATGTCGCAGACACGCGTTCGGCATCGCTGAGTGTCATACAAATAGGCAGCTGAATTACTGACTATTAACTAGCATGTACCACCAACACAATGTCCAAGAACAGAAAACCCAGAATCTATACTTTTATATTGTAGTTAATTTACCATTTAGCTGGATGATAAGACCAAGTAGTTTTGATGACACCTATATACCGCTCGCACGTCACCCTAATTTTCCATAAGAATCTTTGTTTTTTTGGCATCGATAGGTACATACTAGGGCAAAGTACGCCAACGTTTACTGTAACAAAGTACAAAGCCCTAAGCTATTAGCGGACGATATTTATAGGGTGGCGGTTACTGTCCCCTGAATTGACGATAGGCACAGATTTATAAACGATAATTAAAATAATTATCCTTTTAAAGTTTCTAAATCGACCTGAAAATATCATTATCTTTTAATACAAGACATGTATTTGAAAGCCAAACGCATGCACATTCAAGTACACAACTCACATGCAGCCACTTGTATCTCATACACACCAAACCTCTGAACGGCTCAAACAACTGCTTGATGTGCTGCCCCAACTGCTGCTTCCTCTGAGACTTACATGTAGGCAGGTTTAGAGTCTGCAAGCCGGAGGAGTGTACTCAGGACTGGCCCAAGCCCTACCCTCACAATATACTCCATTCAGTGTTGTCATAATTAATATGAAAAGCCAATATAAAAAGCATTACAGTAATGCACATTATATCTCATCACAATACTTCAATACAGTGTTAGCACTATAGTTAACAATGAACACACTGCCATCTCTGGGATCTAGTGCAGTACCCCAGGGATTCTTTAGATTCCCCACTGTGTGGATCTTGTTTCCCTCAGGATCATAGATGGAGAGACAACTGCCACCACCTTCACAGACGAGGCTGTAACCTTCACCATCAATGGCTAGTCCTCTGGGACCATTAGGATCACCATACATTCTGACATAGACACCTTCTTTGGTAAACAATTTGATGCTGTTTGTTCTGTAGGCTGCAACATGAATGTTTCCCTGAGGGTCCAAGGCAAGACCCCATGGCTCCTGAAAACTATGATTCCCAGAGCCTTTACCATCTATGGTTAATAACCAAATGCCATTCTCATTGAATAATTGTATCCTGTGGTTATCATAGTCGGAAACAAACAGTATGTTATTGGAGTCAATGATGACTGCCGATGGCCAATTGAACTCTCCCTGCTCTGATCCCAGTTGTCCAAACTTATGAAGGAACTTTCCACTTGATGTCATCTTCTGTACACGATGGTTGCCACTATCAGCAACATACAACACATCTCCCTTGATGGATATACCATATGGCGAA
Source organism: Ephydatia muelleri (assembly GCA_013339895.1). Lineage (NCBI taxonomy): Eukaryota > Metazoa > Porifera > Demospongiae > Spongillida > Spongillidae > Ephydatia > Ephydatia muelleri. The sequence goes on along the minus strand of JABACO010000004.1, from coordinate 6,051,955 downwards.
GAGAACTGACCATCATCCCTTCCACTACTACCTATGGTATTCTTCAGTTGACCTGTTTCATCAAATACATAAATGCAGTGAGCAAAGCTCCCTACATAGATGTCTCCATTGTCATGGATGGCTACACATGTTGGCCCATTACAGTTGATCACTTGCTGGGCATTACATACGGTATGGTAGTCATGTTTAGACCTCACATCAAAGTCATTAGGACTGTTCTGTACATGCTGACCATCCATTGTGATGAGGAGCTGGTGAGGACCAGCAGTTTGAGGGGTGAGGGTGATGGTGTAGGAACCATCCCTGTGGTCCTCCACCTCTCCATACACAACTGCTCCATTATGGGTTATGGACCTCATCTCACCCTTCACCTCTACACCACCATGTGGGTACTCCTCCCCCTTTGAGGTCTTGCTTTGTACCTTAACATGGTACCTGGTCCCCACCCTGGCTACTGATGTGAATGACCATGTGCTTGAAGATGGAGAAGGATAAAAGGCACAGGTGAAGATTCCCAATTCAGACAGTTGTCTGACAATATCATCTGTTTGCATGGACAAAGATATGTTGCTGTGTTGGTTTGGAATGAAGGAAATGGTCTGGACCCTCTTGAGGGTGGCTAGCAGTTCAGTGGGTATGAGTCCTCCCAGTGCTACAATCTCATGGTCAGTGTGGGTCTGCAGAATGTGGGATGCCATGTCAGTGTAGTGACCAATGTCTCGAACCATCTTTTCAAACTGTTCCTTCTTAAGGGTTAAAGCTGTTATCTTGGACAGGGAAATGGCCTCCAACTCTGACAACAGTGTCTTTTTCCTTTCTTCCAAAGTTTTTTGGAGACTTTCAAAGGTTTGGTTGATGGCTAGAAAAGATTTTCTTTTGGTGATCTCCACTTGTTCTATCATTCTGTTTTTTTCATCAATGGCTCCAGTCAGCATGGTCACTACCTCTTTTGCATGCTCAAGTGCTTCAGTGATTTTCATTTGATGGGTCTTTGCTACTGTGGATATTTCCTTCACAGTGTGACTTTTATGGGTAAGTGCAGTGCAGTAGAGGCATACCAGCAAGCTACAAGTCTCACAATAAAAGCTGAGCTTGTACTCTTCATGGTTAGACTGTGAGCAGTAATGATCACTTGGCTTCAAGCTGGTATACAGTTGTCTGGCTCCCTCTTGATCCAATCCAATCATTTTGTGGTTGAACTGTTGGCGATCAGTTCTATGGCACTCATAAGCCACCTTGCATAGGAACTGATGACATGTACAACAGAACACCACTGCAGGACCATTGCCCCCATCTATGCAGTGGTCACATGCTACATCACTGTTGTTGACTATCTTGGACATGTACCCTGCTACCTCTACTTCAAATCCAAGATGGAGGTTCTGAGGGAGAACACTGGCCCCTCCCACTGGAATGGTCACATTTTTTTCACAGGTGGGACATATGAATGCTTCTGAACCACCTTTCTCTATCTCATGATGAAGGCATTGTAGACAGAAGGAGTGCAAACAGGACAATATTCTTGGGTTATTGTAGGGCTTGGAGCAGACACCACAGGTAATGTGCGCACACAGTTTCTCCATAACAACACTATTGGTAGTGAAGAGTATAATAACATATTGTTAATGCAACACTTGAATGATTTGTCATTGTCAAAATCAAATGTTAGTAGGTACAAGTATTGATATAGAAATTTTCACTACAGCACCAGGGTTAGAATTGCAGTATAAGAACCCAAATGCTAAATTTTATGGACTGAGTGAATGCTAAGATACAATTGTGTGAAGTTGCTTCACAATATACATTATTGAAATCAGTCCAGATGAGTGAATAATTGTGTGTGTAACATGTGGTGCCAAACGTCTAGACATGTATATGCTAGTGTTGTATAAGTGTGTTGTATGAGCATAGGTACATATAGTGTGCTACTCTGTAATTGCGAGGATTATGAGCTGTCATTGAGACTGTCCTTCGGCTCTATTACTTGCACCGACGCGGCTGGCATAACATGTGTGTGTGTGTGTGTGTGTGTGTGTGTGTGTGTTTTAGATATTAAGCTCGGCTGCTTTCATGGAGTGCTTCAAAATTTCCTCTCTGTATAACATCTTGAACAAACTAAAGCGCTTACAAGCTGCTGACCAAACACTAAATGTCACAGCATCCCTAGACAAAGAAAAAAGCTGATCGAACACGAGCTTCTGTTAGACCACAATTTAGCTACAATGAAAAAACAGCCAGGCCAATTGTCTTACTTGAAAGCTCACAGCGCTTCGAAATGTTATGATTTCATGCTACCAAGATAGCTGCCAGCACACCAAGAGCCCACACATGGTCAATCGTACGGATTGCTAGTCTGGGGACCAGACGACTGGCTTTCAGCAGTCAGTCTGGCCAAGTGCGTATATCAAACTTGTTCTGGTTGTTTATGTCGATTGTTTGTGTTGATATGAAATTCATCGTGCAATGAATAAAGTTAATTGACCACGGCTATTCACGTGCGTGAAGATAAAGGTCAGGGCCAGTACAGAAATGAATGTGACAGTCTTAGCGAACTCTGCTGCTCAAGCGCTAGGTTATAGTTCTTTGAAGGAACATCAAATTGAGGTGGTATTGGCTGTTGCTGGAGGGCGAGATGTGTTTGCAGTCCTTCCAACAGCTTATGGGAAAAGCCTCTGCTACGCGTGTCTACCAGGACTGTTCGATAGTATGCTTGACCCGCACGTTCATGCTCGGTCTATTGTTGTAGTCCTTACTCCTCTGACAGCAATAATTCAAGACCAGGTAATGAAATCTATTAATCAATTCATTAAAAGTGAAGTTGATAGATCATTATTTCCAGGTGGCATCTTTTTCATCCAGGGGGTTAGAGACTGGCTACATCACTAGTACCGCCGATGCAGCAATGATAGAAAAAGTTGTTAATGGAAGGTGTCAATTGGTATTTTTCACTCCAGAGGCACTGCTTGAAAGTAGAAAATGGAGCAGACTTCTGCAAAGCGAGGAGTACTCCACACGAGTGAAGGTCCTAGTTATTGATGAAGCACACACAGTTAAGAAGTGGTATGTGACAGTATTTGCACGATGATGTGTTTTATTGAACTTCTATCCATTACCTGTTAGGGGAGAAACATTTCGGCAAACTTTAATGCGTGTTGGAGAAATTCGAAGCCTTTTGCCAGAGAATGTTGCCATACTGGCATTAACAGCTACTGCTACTACACAGCTCCGTAGACAAGTAACCAGCATTATCGGACTGAGAGACCCTGTTGTAGTATCTATCTCAGCATGCAAGAAGAACATCTGTTATGCTGTTTCCAGTCACAGTACCATCTTTGAGACATTCAATCCATTGCTAGAGAAGATAAAGTTACTAAAAGTGTCTCTACATCGAGTTATTATATACTGCAGGCGTTTGAAAGACTGTTCTATGCTGTACAAGTTTTTTAAAAAAGGATTGGGAGAGAACTTTACAGATCCTGCTGGTGCTCCTGATTTGTCCAGATTCAGGCTCGTGGACATGTTTACCAGCTGTACTGATGACGATGTGAAAAAGCAGATCTTGCACTCATTTTCCGTACCATCCAAATTGAGAATTGTAATTGCAACATCATCTTTTGGAATGGGGATTGATTGTCCTGACATCAGAGAAATAGTACATTTAGGTGCCCCAGCTGACTTACAAACTTACATTCAAGAGACTGGCAGAGGTGGTAGAGATGGTAATATCACATTTGCTAAACTCTTAACAGTAAATCGTCAGAACAGGTTTTGTGAACAAAGTATGCTTGGCTATCAAAAAAACACTTCAATGTGTCGTCGAGACCTTCTCTTTAGGGATACTGATCATTATGAACATATGGACATGGGGAAAAAGTGTCTTTGCTGTGACATATGTGCAGTAACATGTGACTGTGGTGTATGCGAACTAACACAAATGTACATACTTTAGGTGATGTGCTTCTCAATCCATGCATTGAGTTCACTATAACTCAACATATGTAGTGGATCACGTGGGTTAGTAAATGTTTTGTGCCTACGACTGTGACCAAGGGAAACAATGGGTGCTAATTCTGTCAGAAGTATCTTCATGTCCTGCTCTGCTTTTTGTCGGTTATGCACTCCTTTTAACTGTGATATTTTGCACTCTTCATCAAAGTTTCTTAAAAATGGTGAAATTGCACCAAGCGCTTGTGCTACCCTCTGCATGGCACTTGCTGACTTGTTAGCACCTAAACCACTGATGGACTGTTTCAAAATACGATTTAAATGTTCCATGTGGAGGTCATTAGGTATATTGTGGCCTGGCTGTCCTTTAACATTTATAAATCGACCCCAAATCAATTGTCCAGCTTCCTGTGGTGGGAGAATATAATCGTGTTGAAGTAACAGGTTAAATGCCTCAATTGCATAGTTTTTGCATCCAGAGCTGGCAAAGATCGGCAGCATGTATCTCCAACAACGCAGCACCCTATTCCCGTCTCCTTCCCTTATAGCGTCAGAATACTCGAGATATAAACATCCAAGACTTGATAGCTGAATTGAATACTGCCTTACTTTGTCATCTGTATCCTTGTACACAAAGTTATTGAAGTTGAGGCTCAGCTCATCCACAATTCTCAATGTTAGCATTTTCAGTACATTTGTTCTAAAATCATCTGGTTGCATCCAAAGTAAATGAGCATCTGGCAAAATGCTGCTGTCAGGAGCTTGGTCTGCATTGGTCATTCCAAGAATGTTCATAGCTAATGCAACTATGTGCGATTCAATAACTAATACAAAAAAATCATCACATGCATTATAATTTTTCATAGGGTGTTTGACAACATTTGTACGGTGAATTACATTTCGTAGTTGGAAAAGTGTACCATGTTCTGCTGATGATTTTGGATTGTAGTAATATTTCCATATTACCTGTACGAATAGAAGAAGTTTAACTCTGAATCTTTGCTTATATATGTTTAAGCTTACCCTTAAGAAGTTCACCTTTGTGTGCCAGTCCTCTATGACAGGCTCAATTCCCATAAACCTTTTGTGAGGTGTTTGGCTATTTAGCTTATTGTCAATTGCGCTCCTCGCTCGTGCACAGGTTAGCTGATCTCCACCAAAAAGGATTGTATGCAATGAAGTTTGATCTACATCAACCGTTTCACCAGTGCTAAGTACTTGTTCTTGTATATCAGGGACTGCTGGAACATAGTGATGAATATGATTTACTATGCCAATCATGTCTGATGCCTTGTTCTCATTTTTGAGCAGTATTCCCAATGGAACCTATAGTTATGAAAAAATCAATAAGGATCAACATACAAATATTTTACGTGTGATGATCCTCACCACAAGAGACTTGGATGACATCTCTTTATAATAAGGGTGTTTTATGTGCCATTGTATCAATTCCTGAAATGTAAGACGGAAGAACTTTAGATTGTTTGTCAATTTTCTTGATACAAGAATAGCAACATTCTCTTTCAGTATTTGGTCATCATTTAATGATGGAAGAAGTGTTGCTGCAATTTCTGTCTTATCTGGCATGCTGGTGAAATGCATTTCATCTCTGGGAATACAAACCCTACTTTGTACTGCAAATAAGTGAAAATAGTGAAGAGAATTGTTTTTTCTATCCAAACGCATGTACCGACTGCACACAGTTTTATCAATGTTGTCACCACAAATGCGGTATCCCAAGTTGTGAGATCTTTTGGCACCATCTGAGTCTTCTGTTGTTACTTCACTATCATCCAGCAATTGATCTTGTTGTTCATGAGTGATATCAATGGTCGCTTCACTGCTACCACTACAAGATTCTGTAAGACTGTCACTAGAATCTTTATCATGCATGCATGTTCTTTCATTGCATGAAACATCATTTTGTGATCCCGTTATTTCATCATCATCATCTTCACATTCAATATCAATACTTTTACTATGATTGTCTTTGAGTTTCTCCATTATATCCTCCTCTTCACTGCAACTAGATATAGACTCACATTCTTCACTTCTACAATCATCTTCAATGTCACATTCAGTATCAGTACCATTTTCATCACTGTCTTCATCACTGTCACTACTCTCATTGCTTTCAGTGTCACTTTCATTACTATAAGTACATGTATTATGACTTTGGCATGATGATTGCTGCTGCTTTTGAAGCATGTCCTCAACAAGCAAATCCCTCCATATCAAAACATCAGCATCAAAATTTTGTCCACAGATCTTGTGTAGTGCAACCACTGATTCATGTGACATACAGACTCCTAGTTTCTGTAATCTGGTGTAAACCTAATATGTTAAAATAGTGCTTGGTCAAATGAAGTAAAATATAATGTGCTTACCATCTTTCCACTATGACCTGCATGAAGGATGAGTGATATTATCTTCTGGATTAAGTTCACTTGAGAAAAATGAAACTTGAATAGAATTCCTGCACAAACACACATAACAGCAGCCCTGTTGTTTCTGATGGTTTTTGTTTCAGTGCAGAATTGAAGAATGCTTGCTAAAGTGGGTGCTTGTGTGGTCATTGCACTAAGCAGATCTGCCCATTGAAAGTTTTTCAACTCTTCGAACGACTTGCAACAAAACTTGGAGTTTGGTGCACACATCCTTTTTATTTCTTTTTTCAATGAACGTCCAATTTTTCTGACCATTAGTCTTCGAAGTTCTGTGTCTTTGTAGCAATGATCAAGGAGACTCTTATTACTGCCTCTTGCAATACTTTTGCACAAGTTTCTCCTGGTCTGGCTCTTGATTGGAAAAGTTTTCATCCCTGACGGATAATCAATGCTAACCTGAAGAAACGGTAATTGTATAGAACCATTTGCCCATAAAAGAGGTCACTGATTGTAAGAAAAGTAGGCTGAAACCCGCATGTGTGAATGGTCCCTAGCACTTATAGGACTGCCACACTGAGACTGAGCATTAAAAACCCTTGTCACAGTAACCGCGGGAAGGCACATAACATATTTACATGTACCCCAATGATGTACGTACTGTGACTGCAATTGAATCCTGTGTAGACCTATCCAGATTAGCTCTCCCATCGCTTGTCGCCATTATTCAAATTTGGTTAACCAGCACGTGGGCAATTAAAAGTACAATTAACTTTATTCATTGCACGATGAATTTCATATCAACACAAACAATCGACATAAACAACCAGAACAAGTTTGATATACGCACTTGGCCAGACTGACTGCTGAAAGCCAGTCGTCTGGTCCCCAGACTAACGGATTGCATCATCCATGCAGGTAGGAAACCCTGCACAATTCGCACGAAGACTGCTAGGAATGTTGTTCGAAATATTGTAGAAACATTGCTACTGAGTCAGACGTTTGCACTCTTTGTAATCATGTAGATTCATATAGAGTAAATGCATACATGCTGATTATATATATGTTCCACATTCTGTGCATGCACATTTGCATGCACAGCTGTAATGCATCTAAAAAAAAGGTCATAAAACATTTTAGTTCAGTTCTAAGCATCAATAGTTGTAGTTGGGCCCATCCCCACCACTGAGCACCTCCCCATCCTGAGGATCTTATCATATCGTACAAGGCGGGGAGGGGGATCATTATCTTCCATTTGTTATCGTCACACCCTTTTGATCAATCACACCTATACCAAGGATCTACAATGAGCATCCTACCAGAGATGATATTATCTCTAGCCGACTCTACTAGGGCCGCGGGGAATTAATCAGAAATGTGCATTCGTTTGAAAAATAATGTATAGGGGTTAACGTTAGCCCCGCCTCCTTTGAAATGTGGATAAGCCTATCCTCGTACCCAGTCTCTCGTCAAGCAAGGCGATTCTCATCACAAGCTTGATGAGAGCTGGGAGCTTCGGTCTAGAAAAGGATAGACCGAGTCTGAGGTACCGAAACACTATACACTTATGATTGCACATAGCAGAGATAATATATATTATCTCTGCACATAGACAATCGATAGACGGATTCACATACATCAGACAATCTTAATTAGGAGTATGTGAGTGACCGCCATTGGCTTCGGTGGGATAGCCGGGTGATTCACGCGTACAGACGACGTGAAAGGTGGGGCGTGGGTGTCAGATAGGATCACTGGATGCCAAAAGTGCGGAACGATATTTTTGACACGTTAACACGAGAACACGACTTGTAACCACCAGTTAGAACACTAGTCTGTGACGACGTTGTTTGAAAATCCTGGTAGGAGCACCTGCTGATTCACAGCGGTGACACAATGACATGGCCTTTTACTTTTTACCGAATGCTCTCTCAACTGGTTTGAAAAGTTGTGCTAACACAAATGCACGCATATCGACGCCTTGAACCCTTCTTCGATACAAGAAAGTGATGGGAAGTAAGAAATTGTCAAAACTAGAACTCCCATGGGACGCGAGCGGTGCATTTATGTACACTACTATCAACGTTACACCAATCGTTCTTCTGATATTTACCTGTTCTTTGGTTCCAACGTCTCCATCTGTTGAGCTTTTCGATTGTGAGTAAATCAAATGAGCACGGCTGACCTTTCGGAGGTCGCGTGATTATGTTTCAAGTGCCGAGTACATGAACATTCATTAAACATTATATGGAATCGTTTACCTCACGTATGTTTTTTCAAGATGTCAAATTATTTGATATTCTAGATCCAAGATATCTGAAATGACCTCTACACATTGCTTCTTACGCACTGAGAATCGGAGTATCTATCATGAAATTGTAAAGCTCTGAACTTTTAATAAGCCATACTGTACATTTTTAACGCAAGCGTTACATTTCTATTGCGCGTACTGGAAATTCTATCATGTATGCGTTAAGTCCCTTTTCACGGAAACGATCCCATATACAATTAAATAAGAATATTAAGTTCACTAGTTAATGCTAATCTCTAATAATGTACTGCTGCGCGACACGGTGAGTACCGTCAGAGTTATAGTATTTCTGGAAAAATTCGCACTTTATTAGATATAAAGAACAATTTTTTTAGTTTGAGGTTCTAAAAATAAATGTAAACTTTTTATGTACCAAAAGTCACCTGAGGTGATAATCTTTGATTTAAAAAAATTAAGACGAGATGAATATTTAATAACAAAGTAATTTCTCACCACAAGTTGTTCGTGTTCAAACCTTCATGTAGCATTACGCCCTGCATACGTATTTAACATTTCTGTGTCCACTGTACAGTGCAGCGATATAACTTCATATTTTATTCCATCAGAACTCTCTTGCACTCTTGCTCGTACATACTAGTGCATAGTATGTCTCAATTCTAACCAAGGTTTAGAAATTATCCATACGATAATATTTCCAGTTAACTAATTATAAGTGTTCCAATAATCATGTCCTGTGTAGTGCTGTATAGCTACCTCACATCATGTTCTCTCTGAAGATACCCTCACCTGCCCTGCCCCTTTCTGACACTGGTGCAGATGGAGGTGGCAGGGCTAGTGTCACATCTGGTGAAGGTGATGGAAAAGGTGCTATTGGCGTCCTTCAGGTGGCAGGACTGGTGCTGGCAAGGAACAGAAAGTATGGATCATGAAACGTTGGCTACAAGTACAATCCTCATTATCAAATGAGTGCTGACTCAGTATGTATTTGACAAAAGGTTTACAACTGCAACCTTTCATTTCGTTGTTTTGCTACAACTGAAATTTCAATGACATGTACTGATTCTAAGATGAAATTTCTGCCAACAACATGAAGTCATTATTCTAAGAAGAAATACAAGTATATAATCTGTCAAAGACATGAAATTTGTTTTGAGGTAATCCAGAGGGATAAAAGCATAAATGAAATACAACAAATTAAATACTTCTGTTATTAAAAAGTATAATCCCACTTGTCAAAGACATGAAAATGCATTATTGTAAGAAGAAATTTTAAATGTTTATCTTGCTTGATCTGCAATTTCAAATAATCTGCTGCAACATTAGTCTTTCGAGCAATCTTACATATTTTTTATTTTGCTAGATTTGATATTTCAACTAGCATTAGCCTACAAATGCACACACTCATCTGTCAGCATATAATGTATTTTATGCTATTTACATAATTTAAGACTTCTAATATTCGAATACAAAAATACAATGATTGTAACATATATATCTAAATTTCAATACTCCCTATTTTAACGTGTGGCAAAAGAAGCAAATATGCATCAAACCGTTCATTGCCTGAAGTACAGGAGGCACAAGAGGGTGTTCAAAAGCAGACTCACGAGGAGGTTCATGAAACAAAGAGGCGCATATGTTGGTGAATTTATTCCACTTAAGCTTGAGAAATTTGAGAATGAAGAATCACAGATCGGGGAAGTAATAATTGTTGTAAAAAACCAAATCACCATCAATTGGTGGTGTGGGAGCTATTGTGGCAATGGTTGCCCTGGAAGTGCAGAGGAGTAACGCAATAACAAGAAGTGCTAGAGAAAGATATTCTGACGCATGACATTGTACTAAGCAAGACAGACTTTCTAAAGAACAGATTACAGAACTCAAGGAACTAAATACTTATTTCATGTATCTCTTGAATAATACACATTTTGCTATAGTTTTCTGACTCATAAAAATATTCAAAAACCCTAATACTACTGTAATGTACCTGGAGCCAGACATATCTGGAGCCAGGCAGTCTATTGCACTCGGCACTTGTAGTACCATAACTGCATCTTATGTGCTGTAGTATTTAAGTAGCATTGAATTGTATGTAATATGTTCTCTTGATTATAATTACTTGCTACGCTACTAACGTGGCTGCAGTTGGGTTTGCGCTGCTGGTCTGCGCTACGCTACACTGGTGTCAGAAGTGGGATTCGTATCACCATGTCCAAGATTGAGGCCAAGACTGAGGAAGAGAAGGCGGCAGCGACCACCGGCACTGAGGAAACTGCGGTGAGTGCGGCAATAGCAAGAGTCGTGAGGATGGGCCTCCGGCCACCGCCTCGTTTTCCAGCCAATGGCGATTGGGAATTGTGGGTGTCACGTTTTGAGTTGTATGTTTTGCAAGCTAACATTTCAGAGGGCCTATGGACTAAGGAATTGCTGACTTTACTGGAGGATGAACCGTTTCGAGTTGTTTCAAGACAAGGGTTGGCTTGTTCAAATGACTACAAAGCAGTGTGTGCTTGTTTGCAGCAACATTTTGCTCCAGTCGGGAATGAATTGGAGTGGCAATTCAAGATCCAGAACCGGGTGCAAAAGGTTGGAGAGTCTCTTTTGGAATATTCGGGTGATCTGAGGAGGATGGCGGATAAAGCGTATCCGTCATGGCCACATACGCAACGCCAAGAATTACTCCGCAATCAATTCATACAAGGAGTGCGCTCACCTACTGTACAATTGCTGCTCATGAAAGAAGTACCCAAAACGCTAGATGAAGCGTTGAAATTGGCGTGTCGACAGGAAACGGTAGAGTCGGCGCAAAAGCAGCTACACAAGCTGAAGCATAGTGAAGCTGCGTCAGCTGTCACGCCGGAAACGAAAGGTGAGTCCACTATTTGTATTGAGTCGGTTAGGGCTACAGGTCATGACGAACGGGATGAAAAGATTGAAGCGCTTAGTCGGCAAATACGGCAACTTTCAGAAGAGATGGAAAAACTACGCACTCCAAGAAAATCTGGGCAACGTCCGGATCAGGGGAGGAAAGACGTCGTGTGCTGGATGTGTGGAGGGCACGGACATATTCGGCGTAACTGCCCGAATAAGAAAGAGCAACGGTATGTTGGTTCAGCAAAAGGTAAGTATGGGAATAGGGGGCCTGAAGCAGCACTAGCTATAAGTTCCTCTATAATAATCTGGGGGAAAGTAGGTGGTCGTCCTACTAAAATGCTGTTGGATACAGGGTCTGCTGTTACATTGATCAGACAAGATGTATGGGAGGAAATCACCAGTTGTGGAGAACTCTACCAGCTTGAAGAAGCTCATCGCCCTATTGTTGTTGCTAATGGTGACAGATTGGATACACTTGGTCAGGTAGTTCTACCACTCCATATTGGTGGAATAGTGGAACCCTTTCCTGTTCTGGTGGCTTGCCAGCTAACACAGGAATGTCTCATAGGAGCAGATTTTCTCTCACATTTTAGGTGTCACATTGATATGGGGATGAAGGTGTTGGTGGCTGGTGAAACAGTGGTGAAATTTGAAATAGAAAAGAGCCACACTTCAGCTGCTGTCTGTCACGCACATTTTGGCGAATCAGTGGAAGTTCCAGGCTACTCTCAGATGCAGGTCACAGTGGGTACAAATAAAGAGCATGTCATGACAGGTGCAGTGATGTTAGAGCCAAGTACAACATTCATGGAACGACATGGTTTGTTGGTGGCAAGGTCGATTTCGTATGCTCATGCAGGTAGAATGTTAGTACAGCTGCTTAACCCATCACCTGTCCCTGCTATTGTCAACAAACATGAAAGAATCGGATCTCTTTATCCACTGGATGAGTCTGGTGATACATGTGCAAAACACACCGTGGCTGGCATATCAGTGGTTCATGAACACAAAGCAGATAGCATAATGGAGCAGATGGTGATGAGCACTGAGGGACTGATTGATGAAGAAAAAGATAAGTTGAGAAGGCTATTACGTGAGTACAAGGGTATCATATCACTACATGATGGTGATATAGGACACACTAGTCAGGTGTTCCATCACATTGATACAGGTGAAGCTAGACCTATTAAACAGTCACTTCGTAGATTACCATTCAACCAAAGAAGGGAGGTGAAGGATCTCATTGATGCTATGTTGGAAAAGAAAGTGATAGAGCCCAGCCAGAGTCCTTGGTGTTCACCGATAGTGCTTGTTAAGAAGAAGGATGGCTCCACTCGATTCTGTGTGGATTTTCGTCAAGTCAATGCAGTTACAAGAAAAGATGCACAACCATTACCACGGATAGATGACACCTTAGATGTTCTCGGTTCTGCAAAGTGGTTCTCAAGTCTGGACCTGGCCAGTGGATATTGGCAAGTGGAAGTTTGCCCAGAGGATCGGGAGAAAACGGCGTTTGTAACCCCGTATGGATTGTTCCAGTTTCGAGTGATGCCATTTGGTCTCACCAATGCTCCAGCTACATTTCAGCGCCTAATGGAAGAGGTTCTGTCTGGATTGCACTGGACTACTTGCCTAGTGTATCTAGATGATATTCTGATCTTCAGTGCTACCGTAGAGGACCATTTGGTGAGGCTGCGCGATGTTCTGGATCGGTTGAAGAATGCAGGTTTGAAAATCAAACCAAGTAAGTGCCATTTGATGAGAAAGAGTATTAAATATCTTGGTCATGTGGTCTCAGAACATGGAATTAAGACAGATCCAGAGAAGACAAGATGTGTTGCTGACTGGCCAACTCCTTCAAATGCCCATGAATTGAGACAGTTCCTTGGGCTGGCAGGGTACTATCGCCGATTTGTCAAGAACTTCGCTGTAATTGCAGCACCACTCTTCCACTTGACTGAAAACCACCAGGCTTGGAATTGGACATTGCAGTGCAATGCAGCATTCTTCAAGTTGAAGGAGAGCCTGGTAACTTCACCTGTCCTTGCATATCCAGTATTTAGTATTGGATTTGTTGTGGATACGGATGCAAGTGGTGAAGGGCTCGGTGCAGTGCTCTCCCAAAATATTGAAGGTCATGACCATGTAATCTCTTATGCCAGCAGGACATTAAACAAAGCAGAGAGAAAATACTGTGCCACCAGACGTGAGATGCTGGCACTTGTGTGGGCTATTCAACACTTCAGAGCATACCTGTATGGAAAGCGATTTACTGTACGTACTGACCACAGTTCCCTGAAGTGGCTGCAGAGCTTTCATGAACCTGAAGGTCAGGTGGCCAGGTGGTTAGAAACTTTATCAGAGTATGACTTTGAAGTACTACACCGTCCTGGAAAGAAACACACAAATGCAGATTCATTGTCTCGTATGCCATGCTCTCAATGTAGATTACCACCTGAGGAGGACAATGAAGACCAGGGCTGTGTGCTGGCAGTGACAGATTCATGGATGCCTTCATGGACTCATGAGGAATTAGCCGCATATCAGAGACAGGACCCAGATCTTAAGCAGGTGATTAAGTGGCTGGAGACTAAAACCTTTCCAAAGGTATTTCCCAAGAATGCATCATCACATGTAAAGGCTTTATGGTCACAGTGCCACCATTTGGTCATGCAAAACAAGATTCTGTATCGCCAGTGGGAGGATGTTCAGGGAAGGGGTTTGAATAAAACATTGCAGCTTGTGCTCCCATCAAGTCTTGTACCTGCAGTATTGGAAGGGTTGCATAGCTCATTGGTAGGAGGGCACATGGGGGCTAAGAAGACACTTGACAAAGTCCGTTGTCGTTTCTATTGGGTGGGGCAGAGGAAGGATATCACTCAGTGGTGTATTAGTTGTCCAACTTGCTGCTCCAGAAAGACACCCATTCCAGCACCTTGTGCTCCAATGCAACTTGATCCAGTGGAAAGACCTCTTCAGAGAGTTGCTATGGATATACTAGGACCTTTGCCTGAGACAGAAAAAGGAAACAAGTACATTCTGGTAATTGGAGACTATTTTACCAAGTGGAAGGAGGCTTACCCATTGCCAAATATGGAAGCCATGACAGTGGCTAGGACATTTGGTGAGTGAGTTTATGTGTCGATTTGGTGTACCAGAGCAGCTCCACTCTGATCAAGGGAGAAACTTTGAATCCGGGGTTATAAAGGGTATCTGTGAGCTTCTGCAGGTTAGGAAAACTCGAACCACTCCCTACCACCCTCAGTCAGATGGAATGGTTGAACGATTCAATAGGACCTTATTGAATTTACTAAGTTTATCTGTCAGTGAGAATGAGCGTGATTGGGATGTGAAACTGCCTGTTTTATTGTTTGCATATAGAACATCTGTTCATGAAACCACAGGTGTAACCCCATTTAGCATGATGCTTGGAAGAGAGGCACGGCTGCCAGAAGACCTTATATATGGTCTACCAGTAGGTGGTGCTCCTGTTCCACAGGGAGGACGAGAGTATGTTGAGCACCTAAAGAAGGCTATGCAGAATGCTTACAAGAGCATACGAGATGAGGCGTGGAAAGAAATGCAGCACCAAAAGAATGTATATGATGAAAGGCAAAATGAGCGTCAGTGCTACCAGAAGGGTGATTTTGTATGGCTCCACTGTCCTGCTGTTCCAAGAGGTCATTCTCCTAAGTTCCACCGACCATGGCAAGGGCCATATGAAGTAGAAGAGAAGCTTGGCGATGTGGTGTATCGAATACGGAAGAACCGTCAAGCTAAGCAACTTACAGTTCATTTTAACAGACTTAAGCCATACACCCAACCAGTAATGGGTCATCCAACAGGTGAAACCATTGAAGAACAGAGGAAACCAGAAGGGAGAAGAGGAGAGCCTGTCAACAGAGAGGACTATCTGGATGAAGAGATGTTTATAGTCACAAGTGAACCAGCCAGACCTGTTGTAACCTCTGAACGGATGCCAGAAGCAAACACAGAGACACCTACTCCTCAAGAGCCACAGTGCAACGTGCCTATTCCCACAGACCATCAGCTTGATGTACCACAACTGAGGCGTTCTACACGGGTACGGCGACCCCCTGACCGGTTATGATAACTGTGTGGACACAGTCTGAGGAAGAGGGGAGCAGTGTAATGTACCTGGAGCCAGACATATCTGGAGCCAGGCAGTCTATTGCACTCGGCACTTGTAGTACCATAACTGCATCTTATGTGCTGTAGTATTTAAGTAGCATTGAATTGTATGTAATATGTTCTCTTGATTATAATTACTTGCTACGCTACTAACGTGGCTGCAGTTGGGTTTGCGCTGCTGGTCTGCGCTACGCTACACTACCTGCATTTTGAAGCAAAATGTACGACATTTGGCTATTCTTGAATTTGCTTCAAATTTTCCAAACACATGAAACGTTTTCAATAGCTAGCACAATTTGTGACTGAATAGGCCTTTTTGCTTCCAATAATTCAATCTTTTTGTAAGATAATGGTCAAATTGAGCATTTCTTCATCAATGTAAATTCTGATCTGGAATTATTAGGTGTTTTATGTGAAATTGGGCCAATCGAATTGAGCGCCGTGTTCATAAATTCAAATTTAACTGATGGTTTTAACACATTTATGAAGGAACAGTTTTTTGTTCACATAGAAATGGCATTTTATTATGTTCAATCTTAAATTGCATTTTAGGAGTGTGATCAAATGCAGTCCTTGCAGATTGCAGTACCAAGTGCCCCATTAAACCAACCCTTGTCTTGTAACAACATGTAGACTGTGTCTTAGTATGGCTCTAACACCTACAGCCAGTATTAACTCTCGCTCTAGACCAGCAGTCATCTTTATTAAACTTTTCTAGTGCCCTTTTAGTTTACTTTACTTTCGCGCTGTTTCATCAAACTCATCTATGCAGAGCATGTGTACAATTTGTGAACTTATTAGATAGTATGAATACTAATGATTTGTTTATGTCATAATTTCTTCCCAAGTTATTGAAACATAATGCAGATAATTGAAAGTTTTTAAACTAGCAGCTGGATATTTATTTTAAAGGAATTTTCCTTTGATTGTGGAACACCCTGTAATTGTAATCAATTAGATACAAGAAAAAGCCATATGACATATAAACACTTCATCACATTTGTTAATTTAGTCAGTTTGTTTATTAATAAATTCAAACCAATCATTCAAGCTACAGTGAACACCCACAATCAAGTTATACCTACTTATGGCACTTTAGTAAGTTATTTCTAAATTTGAATTAAATAATTCCACTGCAGAATTATTAATGGTCAAATATTTGATTGCTGAACACTTGATTATGAGTAGTACATTTTATTTTACTGTATCATTTGTATTAAAAAAAAAATTTTTTTTAATCAGCTTCTGCATATTTCTGTGACCCACACACCCCTCCTGGGAAATGTACAGTTAGGAAACCATTATGAGATAAACCTCAAAGCAGGAACAAACCTACTAAACACCACTTAAATACCCAATTCAAACTGTTGCACACAACACACTAAACTGTCTCTGCTCTCCAGCCACTACTTCCAATCTTCATGGTCTGTGTCACTTGTCAAGGACCTCTCAGTCCTGCTGACAAAACATATCAAAACACAAACATAAAACTGTGTAACATGTGACTCCCAAATGTGCCCTATTTAAACCTCCAACCATGTGACCAGATCATGAGCTATACGGCCAATTATTGACGATAGGAGCTAAGTTTCTGTCTAATTTGCTGTATCTACACTATTGTATAGCACATCACACACTTGTTACACTACCAGATTGGTTAATGGTTCATTGTACACACTGCTATACATACACTACACAAAATTTCTGTGGGGGAGGGGAGGGAGTACAGGAGATAATTGGTTACCCTATTATTAATACACCATTCTGATACTCACATGAACAGATGCCAACTTTGTACTTGAGACCTCCACATATTTTCATAGAGAAGATGGTGCCCTGATCAAACACCTTGCATGTCTGTTCCACAGTACATTGCATGACACATTAGGAAGAGACATCATGGAAGAGGGAAGGCGTGGTTGGAGGGAAGTGGAAAGCTTAGGGACAGGAATCACAATGCAAAAGGCAGCAAAATGGAAGTGACAAGTGTGGATGATATAGAAACATCCCAATGCCCCTCCCCTTCTCTCAATATGAGGGTATAAGGGGTTACCACTGGCTCTCTCATATTTCATTCACCTTTGACACCATCCACACTTCCTCCATACACACACTCACATATGCCCTGTCTGTACATGTCTTGAGATGTCTGATCTGCAATACGGTTACACAAGACTGGATCAACACTTTATCAATATTGTATCAAAATTGTGTACACATATTTGGGTCATATTAATCTAAAAA
The DNA here is from genome assembly GCA_013339895.1 of Ephydatia muelleri. Taxonomy (NCBI): domain Eukaryota; kingdom Metazoa; phylum Porifera; class Demospongiae; order Spongillida; family Spongillidae; genus Ephydatia; species Ephydatia muelleri. The sequence goes on along the minus strand of JABACO010000004.1, from coordinate 6,034,084 downwards.
TTGAACCGGTAATTCATGTTCTCAATACATAATGTCTACAAAGGAAGATAACACCATAACGAATCAGTACTGACAGTGGTATGCACAACAGTGCAACACCCTAAATGCGAATCTTCTCATACATATGCCTAAAAATACACATGATACAGTTACAGTTCTTAGAATATAATACGTTACTGGGGGGAGGGGGGGAGACTGAAATAAAATCTCTATTTGGAATAGATGAGTCATCATGCTGACAATGTCTATCATACTACAGGGACTGAGTATCTTTTCAAAACATAAGGAAGAATGGACTGGTTCCTGTAGTTTCGTGCTTGCTTGTCTGGTATGCTAGCAGTAACGTTGAAAATCTGTAAATCCCAATCCTGCTCATCATCATGCTGAGCTTGTCTATCTATGTTGTATTAAAACGTTCCACCAGACCATTCGACTCAGGATGATAAGGGGTGGTCCAAGTCTTCTTCTCACCTAGTGGTTGGCATACGTCTCTGATAAGTCCAGACTGAAAGTTCCTGCTCTGGTCTGTGAGAATTGTATTTACGACACCAAATCGAGTAATCAATTTGTTCACAACAACTCTGGCAATCGAGCTTGCCACTAATGGAAATGCTGTTTCCACTTTGTGAAATAATCACCTCAAACAAGTATGCACCGGTTACCTCGTGGGGTTACAGGTAAAGGTCCAATAATGTCTGTTACAGTTCCTTGCCGGTCATTCTGCTGCAAAGCTGAGCTGGAAGTTTTTTCTGTTCTTCACAGCTGACTTTTTTGAGTTACACACAAGGCAATCAGCACACCACTTATCCACCTCCTTTAATCTGTCCTGGCCAATACAATCGAGAATGTACCTTCTCCAATGTCTTCTTAGCTCCCAGGTGGCCTGCAACACAGGAATCATAGTTTCAAAGAGCCTGAAGGCCAAGTGTCAAGATGGCTGAGTTCAACTATGCAGTATTACATCAGCCAGGTAAGCAGCATTGTATAGCAGATACTCTTTTTTGTAGACAGTGTTGCCAATGTGGGTTGGATGTTCACTGCACTGAGTTTGAGGAAGGGGAAGAAGTTAAAATGGCAGAGGAAGTTTCTATTCTACCTGTGTGGTCCAACCAGGATATCAGGAGCCTTCAGAAAGCAGATGCTAATCTTGGAACTGTCCTAGAGTGGTTACAATCAGGTGTCACACCTCAGCAGTGGCCATCAAATTCAACCTGGCAACCCCACTCCCTGTGGACCCAGAGAAATTATTTAGACAATTCTTTATTGCCAATGTGTAGATATCCAAGTTGGGAGAACATATAAGAGGTTGCAACTTATCCTTCCAGCACCCCATGTTCCAGAGGTGCTAGCGAGAAGCCACTGCAATGCACTGTGGTCAGTTCACAATATATATTTTCAGATAAGTCGGAAATGGCATGATGCCCACACAAGAGCCATTTCTCTTTGTGTTGCACAATATCATCACTCAGCATTTTGCTTATGTGGTGACATGCTCTCTCCCACTGACCACTTCTGATAAACCTGTGGTAGTAAGATGCTAACCCTAGAAAGGAGTGTACATCCTTTTGACTAGATGGAATAGGCAAGTCTGCAATGCACCTAATATTTCATTGTCTGTCCACACTCCATTGGCAGAAACCACATGACTCAGTAACAAATTGAGGTCTGCAGCATTAATGGCATTTTGAATGCTTTGATCTTTAGTCTAGCCTTTGAAGGCAGGTAAACGCCTCACAAAGTAACTTCAAGTGCTCATCAACACTAGTACTATACACAAATAATATCATCCAGGTACAATAAACAAGGATGACGAATGTAATCCAGCTAGCACTCACCAAAACTGATAAAACCCATAGGGAGTACAGAGGGAGTCTTTTAGCCACTGGCTAGATCTGATATTGACATAACTAGCCCCATGCAATGCGTCAATTGTTTCATCTTCTAAGCAAGGGTTGTGCCTATTTTAGGGTATTTTGATTTAGCTTGCAAAAACCTGACCCCCCCCCCATCCTTTTCCGAACCAACTCAATTGGAGATGCTCAAGGACCAGTATGGATCTATGATGCCATTGTCCAACATATCATTCAATAAAGTACACACTCGTGCATGTTGATGGAAGGGCAGCTGTCTTGCTCACTAGCAGATGGGCTGTGCATCTCCAGTCTGTATATGCAATCTTGTGCAACCAAGATCATAATCAGATAGAGCAATGATGCCCTCAAATTGATGAAGCAATTCTTTGGCTCGCGTCTTTCTTTATAACCCAGAGCGACTGCCTTCTCCAGCATCCTTTCTATCCTCTCCTCTACCAGGTTGTTCCCCTCCTCCTGCAGACCTGTTGAGCGCACTTTACAGCCTGTACTGGCTTCATGTATGCTCACAGTTTTAGTGGGACTGTAAAGAACTTGAATAATTATACGCCCTGAAATCACAGATGAGAGGGAGTGTGCAACTACCAGACCATAGCAATTTGCTAGGAGTTCAACCATACCATTCTCAATAACAGGTCATGGCCGTTTTGGAACAGTTGCTGTTAGACACATCTGGCATGACGCCGAAATCTCAACAGACTCTGATGTAAACACAAAGCAAACCAATGAACTGTCTATTTCCTCATTCCTGTCCACTGGAGGTATATCTTTCCCATCTGCTATGATTTGACACTCTGTCACAGATCTACTACACGCCCATACTGCGACAAAAAATCTGTGATCCTTTTTATAGAGACTATAGTATCTTTACATGAGAGGGATTGATGGAGGGAGAAACGAATCTAAACACTTTGATACATGTACTCTGTACTCCAAGATGCCGCTTGAGACCTCCACATGTCCCCATTTTAGCAATCCATGCTCTAGGCTGTTTTTTATTTTAATACTCACAACACACATATAAATAGAATTAACCATTACACCCGCACACAAACACACACACAAACACACAGACAGACAAATGGAAATAATCTTTACATCAAATGGAGGGGCAAGAGACAGGGAGAGAGGAGTGAGCAGTGGTAACAATTCAGTATGTCAGAGGGATTGCCATTATGAAGTTTATTTAGAAGTATGAAAATGCATGGATTGCTACAATTGGTGTTGCATTGTGGATTGGGGCAGTGTTTTTGCTCGAGCATGTACGTGACCTGGAGTGGGAGGGGTTACCACGCTCCCTTGTAAATAATGTTCCAGTGAGGGAGGAGGAGGAAGTGGGAGAAGGGAGGAGTGAGATAGGACAGGTGAAAGGAGGGAGCTAGGAGTGACTTATATGTGCACCACTCTGATACTCACATTCACAGATGCCAATGTTATGCTTGAGACCTCTACATGTCTTCACAGAGATCATGGTGCCCTGATACACACATACATACACACACACACACATACACATACACACACACACACACACGCCTCCTCAGCCCTTAGTTTAGTTGAGATGTACATGGCACAGTCCTTGATGTTTCCACTGCAATCATCACTGATACAGAGACAGGTAAGGTGAGGTTTACTTTAACTTGTACACAAGGACACAGAGGACTGCAGGTATTCAGGATGTGCGTTCCAAAATACAACCATCATCTCAACTCATTCCAGTGTGCTCTTATTGCTAATACTATTGCCCCTCTCACCTCCCTCCCATTCTCCTCCTGCTACTCTAACCTCACTCCACCCGCTGCTCCACTTTTCCAAAGGACCCTTCTAAACATGGATGCAGCCTTCTGTAGTGATCAAGGGAAGACCCTCTGCTCAATATTACAAAAGCTAGCAGGTCACACCAAGGCATGAAGGAACATTCTGTGTATGATACAAGGGGTGTGTCCTCATGGGCCAAACCTGACAGCTATGTGTAGAGGAGATGATGAGGGAGACAATACAAGGAGAGGGGCAGCAAAGTAACTACTCCATCGAGGGGAACTTTCACTTTCATTCATCTTCCTTTTTAAAGCACCACAGCTGTTGGCAACCTATCAGTGAAAGGGCTGAGTAGTACATGCACTATAACAATCTGATTTCAAAGAACCTGATTGGATGAAAATCAAAAACAGCATGGCTTGAAAGCCAGACACACATATTCAAGTACGCAACTACGTGCAGTCACATGGATCATTACACAACACAAATTTGATTACAAGTACTTATGGAAGAAACCTGAACACATTCACGCAATATATCCTGCTCAATGAATCCTGACAGACTCTACAGTGTATACACTGTAGATCGTGCGTGCCGAAAGCCCTAAACTTCACAGCTTACTAGTACGTATTACGCAAGTAGTTCTCAGAACTAGCTAAGCCAGCACCTGCGTAACTAAGCGTAACTAAGCAAGAGTATGGCCTTGTACATGGAAAAACACGAAGAGATGCAGGGCAGCCAACCCTTCCGGCTAAACCTTGAGACTCAAAGGTTTTCAATTATATATCAAGGTCTCAAGGTAAGTGGTCCGATTCTCAAGGTTTTCTCCCTCAACGAAGTGCAACGTTTATATTATGCGTAAGGGTAACGGTATTATTTGTTATATAAACATTATTCGTCAAAGCATTATGGCGCATCGTGAATCCAGCGATTGTGAACAAGACAGCCAGCCTGGTCCTTCAATAAAGCGCAAGATCAAGTGCAACTACAAGAGTAAATTTTCAAAGGAGTGGACAAAGACCTGGCCCTTCATCATGGCGGTGCCTAGCCTTTTCATGTACAGTATACTCTATGAGAGAGTTCTGACAATACCAGCGAGTGCGTAATGTGAAAGATCACGTTAGCAGTCAGTAAAATATTAGCAAAATAGTCAGCCAAGGCTTTCATTTCCATCAGTTGATCCACTTACACCGCAGAAGGTAAGATTCTATTAACTACCTACTAATGGGTGTTTTTAATTTGATACAACTGAACAAATCTGCAAAGAAAGCAACAAAACAATGCAATGATGAGCACAAATGAAAAACCCATACCTAGTTCCCTTATACTTCATTGATGTTACAGTATTAATTTTTTTCATTGCATAAATGTGCATTGAAACATATATACCACCCGGGCCGTATGTGTGTCTATAATTGGGGCAGTTTAAGAGAAAATTGCATACGGATATATAATACATATCCGTGATGCCATTTTCTCGGAAACTGTTATTACATATATATTTATTGGCAATGTTATTTGTACAGGAACTTAAAATGATTGGTGGTAACTATGTACAGTGTAAATGCAAACAGTGAATATAGAGCAAGTGTCCTCAATTTACGGACCCTGTTATTAAACTCAAGGTTTTTATTTTGGCACGTTGGCAGCCCTGGAGAAGTCCCGTGAATATTTCTCCACTTGTTTACCCTCAGAAATGCAGATCGCGAAGCCACTGCGATTAATCACGTGACCTGTAGGCCCAAGTTAACACGTACAGTCAACAACTGAACAACACATGGAAACATCGAAGCCAAAGAACAGGTAAAGATGGGGTATACGTAGGATTGGTGCGAAGTTAATTTGTTGCTGGCAAATGTATGCGAATATGATGGGTCAGCCGTTTTACTTACTCCCCATTACTTTTTATACACACAACCACGAGAAAGGCCGGTGGTTCACTCAGAGGCCTGCGCATTTCAAGTCGCAGGTTTAATACTGGTACACGGCATGTTCTGGTTGTGTCATGCCATTCATAGGCGGTGCATTTAGATCCTGGGGCGTATTTTCTAAACCATGCATTGCTGATAGTGGCCTACACGAGGGAAGAAGGGAGACAGACGCATAGCTGTAAGGCTGCCTCTTACATGCCAGTGCGACGCGAAGTACTGTCTACATACTTGTAGTACAGGGCACGGTGTTCGATTGGTTGGGCGCTTGTCATCAGGTTGTTCCTCGATCGAGCGCATAAATGGACATATGGATTGCACCAGTAACTAGAAACATTCACTGTGACAAAGATGGTGGTATATAGGATTAGAAGGCATTAGTGGTGTAAAAAGCAAGTAAACAAGTTAACACTAAGGAAAATGTAATAGTCCTATATTTAGCACATGAAAACATCATATCCTACACATGTGCTAAATATAGGACTATTACATTTTACCCTTAGCTATTGTTATACCCTTGTTTACTTGCTTTTTACACCACTATTGCCTTATCCTATATACCACCATCTTTCTGAGAATGTTTTAGTTACTTGTTTCATGGATTTTTGCTCATACAATTGTCACGCAAAGGGCATACAGTACCATAGAAGTTGTGCCAAAGTCTCGTTCCCAGACCATCCATTGCCATTTACAGCCTCAGTGGGCAACCCTGTCTCGTTCTCCATTGCCTTGGCCGCATCCTCTTTCACGTCCTTGTCCTCTGGTAAGTTTGCAATCTCCGCGTACATGGATCATCCTAATAGAAAGATGCTATGGTTGAAGCTCTAAAACAGAAAAGTAAATACTAGCGCACATGATAACATACAGTTACAACGTATCCTCAGCATGATACCTTACCCTGGTACCTGCTATCTTAATTGCATTAATAACATTATCATCATGTAGAGATTTACCTGCTTTATTATATAGCAATGCAACTACGCTATTGACTAACATCAATAACAGATCTTGCAAAAGGCATCCGAACAACATACAATTCCTAAGAACAGCCTTTCTGAGACCATCTTTAGCATGCTATACATGGGGGAAGCTGCAGAAGTGAAGGTACATGCATTCAGATTGTCAGCAGTTATGACCACTAAGTGTATAGCCACAAAATCATGTATCTGAAATGCATGAATTCGTAAACTCATTTAACCTTAACCTCCTATGCTGATACACAAGTGGCCCACTATAATAGAACATTGGATACATGGAATTGTTTCCGTGAAAAGGGACTTAGTGCATACATTATAAAATTTCCAGTGCGCATAATAGAAATGTAACCCTTGTTTGAAATTATGGCTAATTGAGAACCTTACAACTCCATGATGGATACTTCGATTCTCAGTGCGTAAGTAGCAATGTGTAGAGGACAATTAAGACTTCTAGATTATAAAAAAATTGAAAAACATGCGTTAGCTCGCGGAAACGATTCCACATAGTGAGGTTTTAAATACCATGCAGTAACAAGCGAACTCAAGATAAAAAGCCACCATATGTAAACAGAGCATTTGGCAGCTGTCATAATAATATGCTACTGAACCAAATCATGCATATGGCTTCATCCATCAACAGCTTGGTCAATGTGGGGGAGGGTGTTGCATGTATAGACACAAGGTGCCACGTGATCACTTTAGTGCAACATCAATCATTGTCACACATCATGTAGTAAGAGCATAATATCAATGGTAACAGTATGTAGCGACATGTACATGTACGTGTACTTGGGTGACTTTATCGGTAGTACTCTTTCGATGTATTTTAGGCTCCCTGTATAGCACTCTATTCACCAAGCAACCAGGTTCAGAACTTTTCCAATACAGATTCCTTTTAGCAACCTGTTTCTTTTCTGGCTCTTTTTGATACTTTTCCGTTCAGCGGACAGCTACGTTTCTGGTTCGGCCGACTCCTTGATCCTTTTTAGGTTCAGAGATCCGTTTCTTTTCAGGCTTTGCTTTATCCTTGTTGTGTTCAGTGGTTTGTTTCTTCTGCTCTCTGCTTGCCGTTATTTTCCATTGTAGACCATATACGTTAAATTAGATTACATACTTGCTGCAGGCTCCTACTAGTTTTCGTATTTGGTAAGAACTGAATTCTAAACTAATCTTGTGCCAGGAGTCCTGTCGGACACAAGTAACGTTTTGTACTACCCAACTAGTCAACTGCCAATACTTAGCTTGAGATAAAATGAAACTGCTCATTTTTGTTTTCTCATTCGATTCTCAACAACATACTAAACAATCCGATCGTCGGGAGACTCGTTACAAGTTGTGTCTTTAATGACGTTCATATATTTGGGGTCAAATCTTATATGGAAGTTTCTAGCGAAACTTCCAATAATCTATTCCATGCATAAAAATTTTATGGATAATACAAATATATTATTGGTGCCTGGTAATAGAATTATACACACGAATGCACTACAGTGACAGACACACATACACATACAAAGTGTAGTTAGGCATGACAGCATGGCACTGGAGTTGTCTCTGATGAGGGTCAGTATTCATAAGCTTGGACTGGACATTCAGAATGTCCTTATCCTTATCTTAGCTTTGAGTGCGTCACCGTGCTAAACCGTGACACATCTGCACTAATGGATAGGAAAAGAAGGGAGGGAGGGCAATGCTCACTTGCACAGACGCTTAGATTGGCCTAAACCGAACAGTATATACCAATGCTATGCTTCACAGCCTAAGTTCGTGAAGTAGAACTTGGTTGCTTTACCACTGGTGTTTTCTACTTCTGGTGAATTGGGTCCTGCTGCCAACATTTTCTACATGAGGCTTACTTCACGCACCATGATCAGTCATTTAGTTGAACCTTCACACCCATCCCCGACTTTGGATTCAATTTGGAGACATCTGCCGCTGAACAAATACCAGTGATCCAGTGCTCTTCTAGTGAGAGACAGCCACTATTTACCTCTTGTCTCTTGAATGATGTTATTATTGCATTTCTCGTGGTCTGACATGAGTTTAGTTCACGCAAGGTGTAGTGATGGTGCCTGATCAACTCCTACACTTTGCACATTATTTTTTTCAATTCCTGCACCATTTTCCTTATCTGACAATTCAGCAGGGTCCACAGCAGGAGGGTCATAGATATCTGTTGTTGGTAACTACAAGCATCCCTAGAAGCTGCAATCTCTTGTAACATATATTCTACATTTTCACTTTTGACCTATTTTGGGTTCTGTGGTATAGTATTGTGCATTATTAAGGATTAGTAGTTTTTTTTTTCAAAATGGCACTCTAATTTGGATACATTGTTTAAGAGGTTGGTAGCAACACGCAGCGAAAATTATCGTGATGGCAACTGAATGGTGAAACAACTTTTTACAAATCATATTTCCCTGCATGCCCTTGCCTGTCATAGCCACAATCATGAAGTGGTGGAGGGGGAGGAGGAAGGAAGGAGATAGTTTTTCATTAGGACTGCAATACTCGTGGAATATAAGTCAATAGACAAGTTGAGACAAGTCTTCATTGTAATGTGCACTTCACCAATCCCTGCATAGGACATTATTGTAAGAGGTAGGAGGTAGAAGGCCTTAAGCCCCTTCCCCCTCCCCAAATGTTGAGCATGCATATCATTATTCCAACATGCTAACCTTTGCTAATGCCATGATTTCTTTTGGAGCACATTCAATTGTGATATTTACTCAATGAAGCATGATTATGCATGTGACAAATAATATGTATTTAATATGTGCCCATCGTACAATCATTCTAGCACTCTAGAATCACATTGATGCTCAGTATTGTATTTTGTAGCAGTGATATAATTTTGTCCTTTCGAGAATTGTCAAATACTTCAACAGCTGAAACTCTCTGGTAGTCGTTATTTTAAATGTAGCAACCTGAAGTAACCTTTTTAGACTTACTTCACTACAACTCTTGTCTAAAGATAACAAACCCTCTCTATACCAACAGCGTGGTTATGATTAAACCCATTGCAAACACTACCTGTCACTTGTGCTCCAAACCCTACGATGATCCAAGAATTCTACCATGTTTGCACTCCTTCTGTCTACAATGTCTCCATCATGAGACAGAGAAAAGTGGTTCGCAACAAATGTTTCAATGTTCCATCTGTGAACAAAGCATCAACATCCCAGTGGGAAGTGTTCTCCCTCAGAACCTCCATCTTGGATTTGAAGTAGAGCTAGCAGGGTACATGTCCAAGATGGTCAGCAACAGTGAGTTGTGTTGTGATGAATGTGTAGATGGACGCAATGGCCTTGCAGTGGTGTTCTGTTGCATGTGTCGCCAGTTCCTGTGCAGGCATTGTCGTGACCACCATAGTAGCAGCCGAAAACTTTCAAAGCACAACGTTGTTGGACTAGACCAGGAGGGAGCCAGACAACTGCAGACGACCATAAAGCCAAGAGATCATTACTGCTCTCAGCCTAACCATGAGGACAATAAATTGAATGTTTATTGTGAGACTTGTAGTATGCTAGTATGCCTTAGCTGCATAACAGGTACCCACAAAAGCCACTCTGTGAAGGAAATATCCACAGTAGCAAAGACCCATCAAATGGAAACGACTGGAGCACTTGAAGATGCAAAAGAGGTAATGACAAAGTTGACTGGAGCCATTGATGAAAATAACAGGATGATAGAACAAGTGGAGGTCTCCAAAAGAAATGCTTTCTTGGCCATCAACCAAGCCTTTGAAATACTCCAACAAACATTGGAAGAAAGAAAAAAGACACTACTGTCAGAGTTGGAGGCCATTTCACTGTCCAAGACAACAGCTCTGACCCTCCAGAAGGAGCAGTTTGAGACGATGGTTGGAGACATTGGTCACTACACTGATATGGTATCGCAGATCCTGCAGACCCACACTGACCATGAGATTGTAGCATTGGGAGGACTCATACCCACTGAACTGCAGGCCACCGTCAAGAGGGTCCAGACCATTTCCCTCACTCCAAACCAACACAGTAACATCACTGTGTCTGTGCATACAGATGATTGCATAAAACAACTGTCCAAATTAGGAAACATTTTTGACTTTTATCCTTCTCCATATTCAAGCACATGGATGTCCACATCAGTAGCCAGGGTGGGGACCAGGTACCATGTTAAGGTACAAAGCAAGACATCAAAGGGGGAGGAGTACCCACATGGTGATGTAGAGGTGAAGGGTAAGATGACCCATAATGGAGCAGTTGTGTATGGAGAGGTGGAGGACCACAGGGATGGTACCTACACCATCACCCTCACCCCTCAAACTGCTGGACCTCACCAGCTCCTCCTCACACTGAATGGACAGCATATACAAAATAGTCCTACTGACCTTGATGTGAAGCCTAAACGTGACTACCATACCTTATGTAATTCCCAACAAGTGATCCAGTGTCATTGGCCATTATGTGTAGCCATCCATGACAATGGAGACATCTATGTAGGGAGTGGTGATCACTGCATTTATGTGTTTGATCAAACAGGTCAACTGAAGAATACCATAGGTAGTAGTGGAAGTGGTGATGTTCAGTTCTCTTCTCCATATGGTATATCCATCAAGGGAGATGTGTTGTATGTTGCTGATAATGGCAACCATCGTGTACAGAAGCTGACATCAAGTGGCAAGTTCCTTCATAAGTTTGGTCAGCAGGGATCAGGTCAAGGACTGTTCAATAATCCAGCGGCGGTCATCATTGACTCCAACAACAAACTGATTGTCTCTGAGCAGAGTAACCGTAGGTTACAAAAATTCAATGAGAGTGGTGGTTGGTTATTAACCATAGATGGTAATGGCTCAGGCAATCGTAGTTTTCAGTTACCATGGGGTCTTGCCTTGGACCCTCAGGGAAACATCCATGTTGCATCCTATGGTTCAAAGTCTGTCAAAGTGTTTACCAAAGAAGGTGTCTATGTCAGAATGTATGGTGATCCTAATGATCCCATTGGAATAGCCATTGATGATGAAGGTTACAGCCTTGTCAGTGAGTGGCGTGGCCATTGTCTCTCCATCTATGATCCTGAAGGGAACAAGATCCACACAGTGGGGAATCTGAAGAATCCCTGGGGTATTGCACTAGATCCCAGAGATGGCAATGTGTTCATTGCTAACTATGGTGCTAACACTGTATTGAAGTATTGTGTTTGAAAAGTGAATGTGATGTAATTTGAATTACATGTCCATTTTCATGATATAATTTATTATACAGTCTATCAGTTGTGGTATTTATTGTGCATGATTTCTACATAGTTACCCTAATATGTATTGTAACAGCAATGATTGATAAATATTTGTATGTGTGTTCCGTAGTGCTCTGCATGCAGCTGGTAATGTGCTCATACTACTGGTCCCCAAGCCTTTCCCTCCTAGGTTGCCCCTGTGGGTGTGTGCAGTCCCAACAGGTAGTATATGATGAGAATGAGTTGGGTCCATTTGACATTGGAAGTGCTGCCTGTTAGCATCCTAGTCACATGCATGTAGGTGTCAAGCCAACAGCTGTGGGGCTTTAAAAAGGAGCGTAGCGAATGATTGAAAGTGTAAGTTTCCCTTTATGATGGAGGAGTTACTTTGCTGCACACCCTCACCCCTCTCCTTGTATTGTCTCCGTCATCATCTCTTCTACACACAGCTGTCAGGTATAAATGCACAACACTGAAAATATGTTGATGCTGAGGTGGTTGTAGTTGTATTTAGAACACACATCCTGGTTAGCTGTGTGGTGCATACAGTAGGTGTGTAGTAACAGCAGGTGGCAACTGTAGGATGGAGAGGGAGGGCAATGAAATAACAGCACACTGGAATAATGTTGATGGTGAGATGCTTGTGGTTGTATTTAGAACACACGTCCTAGCGGTGCATACAGTAGGCATGTAGTATCTCCTACATGCATATCCTCTGTATGTGATCTTGTATATACTGCCTAATGTAAATGTAAACCTCACCTTACCTGTCTCTGTGTCATTCCAGCCAGTGATGATTGCAGTGCAAACATCAAGAACTGTACCACGTGCATCTCAACTAAAGTAAGCTTTGTCTGGCTGAGGTGATGTGTGTGTGTGTGTGTGTTTGTGCGTGTGTGCATGTGTGTAGGTGTAGGTATTTATTACTGTGTTTTGTGCATGATGCAATCATGTGATCTGATAAAAATAAAACTTGTGACCTCATGGTTCATTAGCATGGTACATGTACTTGATTGTAAAGATGTGTCATGTGATAGACGGTAAACTGCACAATGCAGAACTGCTGACTGTTGCAGATCAGTCACTCAAGGCATGTACAAACAGTGTGTATGTGAGTGTGTGTATGGAGGATGTGTGGATGTGAGAGAGCCAGGTAACCACTCCCCATCATATTGAGAGAAGGGGAGGGGCACTGGGAGGTTTCTATATCATCCACACCTGTCATTACTATCACTTTCATTTTGCTACCTTTCCCATTATGATTCTTGCCCCCCCTCTCCCCACCCCTCCCACCTCCTCTCCCCCCTTTCTATTACGTCTCTTCTTGCTGTTCCAGAATGTGACGTGCTATAATTGTGGAGCAGACAAGATATGCAAGGTGTTTGATCAGAGCATCATCTTCTCTGTGACGACATGGGGAGGTCTCAAGCAAGTACAACATTGGCATTTTGAATGTGCAGAGTATCAGAGTGGTACAAATTTATGTCCCTTCTTCCTTCCCTCTCTCACTCCTCCCTCTCCTCCTTCCCTTCCTCCTTCCCTTCCTCCTTCCCTTCCTCCTTCCTCTCTTCCTCCTTCTCTCCCTCCTCCCTCTCCTCCTCCTTCCCTCCCTCCTCCCTCTCTTCCTCCTTTCCTCCTCCTCACTCCTCCCTCACAGAGGCATTATTTTAATACTGGCGAGGGAGTGTGGTCAGGAGACTTGTAACAACATGCTCAAACAAAATTTTGAAATGACACACCTGCTCACTTTCTCTCTCCCTCTCTCTTCCTCTCCCCAATTTGATGTAAAGGTACTGTACCTTAGTCACAAAGGGATTATTTGTGCCCAGTATGTGTGTGTAATGGTTAATTCTATCATGTATGTGCTGAGTGCTGTTGTGTTATTAATTAAAATGGCTCTACCTCACTCTGTCGTCATTTAGATCCCACCATCCACTTATAACCTGGCATTACCTACAGGTAGCTAGCCACACCCATTCAATATGTAACACACCCTTATACCCCATGTCACAACACCAAATTGCTTAAAGGTTCACATTGCCACACAAACACAAAACCACACACAAACACAGAAAAGCACAGCTATTACAAAACATACACTCCCACAAACACACAGACACACATACACAGTTTGACTGGGAGTAGGGCAATCTTCTAGGATAAAACCCAAAGCAGGACTGAAAACACCACTCCCATACCACATTACAACGCTTGCACCCAACCCACAAAGTTCTATGTCCATCATTTGCTCTCCAGCCAATCTTCATGGTCTATGTGATTGTCAAGGAACCTTCCACTCTTCAGACCTGCCAACAATACATATCAAAACACAATGAGAAAATGTTGTATCATTACACTCCCTCCTCCTGCCCCCAGTACAGCACTACCTCTCCACCAATACCAAATAGATTTAGCTTCATTGGGCACGCCTGCAACAAACTAACATGCAACCACATACACAAAAATTGCAACAAACACAATCACAATTATAATCTGATGACTTGTAGGCATGTAGCATAGGCTGTTAAAGAAAGTCTGGTGGATTGGCTAGGCGCATGGCCCATCCTAACGACATTACCAGTACAGCCCAGATCTATTTTGAATAGTTCACAGTGCACATTTGCCATACACATGTGGTGATTTGCATTTTTGATAGAATTCATACAGTCATGCGCTCAACATGGACGTCGACATAATATGTTTAGCTGCTCAGGAACTTGGCTAGGATAGCGTTACTCCAGAGCAACGCTTGGTGATAGAAAGTTTCGTGAAGGGTCAGGATGTGTTCAGCAGTCTTCTGACTGGGTTGGGAAACTCATTGTGCTACTGGCTTTTGCCAGGAATTTTTGATAGGCGAAGGGGGAGGAGTGGATAGGTCTTGGTAGTTGTTAGTCCCCTAAGGGCATTGATGAAGGACCAGGTTGATGCGCTCACTACGGAAGGGATTGTGGCTGCTGGGAGTGAGGCTGTATCTGATGAAGGAGTGGTTGTGGCTTTCCCACTTTGAATGCTTTTCACCACTTGCATAGTCATCATGAGGCTGTGTCTGATGTGAGAGTGGTTGTTGTTGCAGAGGATGTGGCTGTTGGAAGTGAGGAGGAATATGCTGTGTCATAGAAACCAGCTCCATTCCTTCTCCACTTTCAACTCGTGACTTAATTTCTTTTCTACATCATCCAAGTGCTGCTTTAACTTTCCATATCTTTTCAATAAATTAAAGCATACATACAATACCAACAAACGCATTCAGTCTTATAAAATGTAGCACGCACAGAACTAGGCAGATACAGAAGCAAGTCTACTGCTAATTCCTCTCTGTCTGTTTGCATCTCTCCAATCTCTGTTTTGACAGCTGATTCCTCACTGTTTGTTGGCACCTCACTGTCTGGGAAAGGCATGACAGATGCAATTGTTAAGTCCACAGAGTGCTATGATATTGCCCTTGTTGTAACTGGTGATGTTTCTCTCTCAGGCTTGTCTGATGCGAAAAAACATTGCTATTTAAAGAATCATTTCATACCATCCAGCCAGGATCAAATGCTATCAGAGTAAGTAAAAGTTGGGAAAAGAACAAAAAAATTAAGATTCCAAATGAAATGGTTAGACCAATATCACTGGCTTGTCTACAGCCCATCCATGCTTGGTGGCTTTTGCAAATTTTGTATAATCTGTTTCCACCAGAGGATATGTGGAAATCTGGGAGTGTTGGTTACAAAACCATTGATGAACCTGAAAAGGGCACTTGGAACTGATGATATTCTTCCAACACATGAAAAGGCTGAATACCACATAAATGCAACAGTGCTGGCAAATTAATTCATCACTACCTATGAAAATCCTACTCTTCGTATTGATAAAATGCTCAAATGAACAGTATCAAAATATCCTACATGTTCTAGAAAAAATAATAAGCACTATAGTTTTACTTGGAAGACAAGGTCTGCCACTAAGAGGACACAGAGATGATTGTGTAGACTTCTCGGTTCTTCAGGATGTTAACAAGGGCAACTTTATTGCTTTGTTAGAGCACCAGGCAATAACTGATAACATTTTAAAAGACCATTTAATATCAGCAAAGAAAAATGCAAAATATACATCTAAAACCATTCAGGAAAGAAATAATATCAGTTCTTGGGGAAGTAATGAAGGAGAACTTAACTGAACCATTTCGCACAGGGAATACTAATTTTTTTTCTGTTATTGCTGATGAAGTACATGATAAATTTGACAATAAATAAGTTCTTAGCGTTTGCATTCGCTATTTTATACAAGGAAAGCTGCTTTAATCAACAAAGGTTTGTTAGATTTTCGCCACTTTAGAAAGAACCACTGGTGAGGCGCTTGGGAAAGTTATAGTTGACGTCCTACGATCTAATAATTTGGACCTAAGATCTAATAATTTGGACCTAAGAGGGCAAGCTTATGTTGGTGCATCTGCTATGTCTTCCCTTCGCGTTGGTGCATAAACATACGTCAAGGCAGAGACAAATACACATGCTCATTACATTCATTGCCATTCACATGTTTTGAATCTCGCCATTGTGTCAAGTTCCAAATTACAAGATATTAGGAACATAATAATGAAGTATTCTATTCTTTGATTATTCACCTAAACGACAGCAGTTTTTTTATTGATGTATTAAAAGTGTATATCCCCAATGTAAGACACAAAACGCTTTCAGGCCTTTGCAAAACAAGATGGGTGGAACGCCATACATGTTTGGAGACTAAGTTTCCTTGAATTGCATGAAATAGTTGTGTACTGTCTTGGTGCTATTGTAAATATTGCACAGTACCCTGAATTGGCACAAACTGTAGAGTGGAGTTGGCGGGATGCTGAAACAACTACAAAAGCTAATGGAATGTTCACCTTACTACAAAGTTTTAAAACGGTTATAACATTTGTGATTTTGAAAAATACTCTGGATTATGTGAAATGCCTAGCTTCAAAGCTACAGCAACGACTTTAAAAATGATAGATTAGGTCATTTCCAATATCCATGCTCTTCGTAGTAACATTGATGAAACTTTCGACATTTGGTATAAACAACCACAAACTCTTGCTGATACAATGGGATCCGTTGACGAAACACCAAGAAGAACAAAAGCTCAAAGATTTAGAGCCAACGTCCCAGCAGAAAGCCCACAAGAGTATTACAAAATATCGGTATTAATACCATTCATTGATGAACTTTTGCAGCAACTAAATGATAGGTTTAGTATGGATAACAGACATGTCATTCAATGTTTATTTTCTATCATCCCCTGACTAATAGTTGATAATGCTAACATTCAAGGCATTGCGGCTGACTTAACTCAATTTGAGGAGGATCTTCCATCACCAAAGTCTATCCTTAGGGCCATCAGGGAGAGGGAACTGAATCTTAATTCATTCATCCTGTTCCTCAAATGTGTTTTAATCCTCTTGAAGAGAGAAAATGACCGCTCCACCTCAGCACTTGTGATTGGAATAGTGCATCCCAGTAGAAGCAATTGTCGAATGTTTGGGAAGGTATCTCCATCACAATATAAAAGAGATGTCCTTAAATCACAGGCTACATCCTTCTCCTTACATTGTCTTCCACTGTTGCAACTCACAATGCATTATGATGTCCATTTCGATATTCGCACAATTGTGAAACGTTTCATCCAAAAAAATCCGAGGCGGTTACACACCCCAAATTTGTTACAATAAAATGTAGGTACAACATTGCCGGGTCTTATTGTTTAGCACGTATTTTACATGTAATTTTGCTATTAATACAATTCAAACCAGAACCGCTTAATGCAATTAATGTTGATTACATGTACATGTATGTATGGTAAATTTGGCTTTGTCGCGCGAGCGAGCGCACGCGAGGTGTGTAGTAAAAAAATTTGCGCGCGCGCCTCCTTTCGTCATTCTGGACCCCCCCTTCCTTTTATTCCTGCATCCGCCCCAGCAGTGTACTGCATTCTTAGGGGGCGTATATAGATCACGGACGTATTTTCTAAACCATGCATTGCTGATGGTTTCTCATTGCTTCTTGTGCTCGAGATCAGACGTACCATCGTGGCACATGCTTGCCACTTCTGTTTATTGATATGGAATGGATGATGAGTCTTTCCCTCAGCTGTATCCAGCTAGTGGAGGGGCAAGCAAACAATATAGACGACACACCAGTGCATAACATTGGCACGGAGAGGCAGCACAGTAAGGTGGACTATATTGTATAGCAATTAGTTGTTTAACGATAGAGACATTAGTATCTCCAGTGAAGTTAGTTTCACCATCTCTTACTTCAGAAATAGCTGCACTCTTGTAATGTGCCCAACACCATCCCGCATGTGTTTCGTATTCCTTCTGCGGGTCGACTTCAGATTTAATTTGGAAGACATCTGCTGCTGAAAAATTAGCAGTGATCCAGTGCTTATCTAGTGAGAAACGACCACTACTTACCTTGCCTTTGTGTTACCTTGCCTTTGTGGACAAGAGTGTTCCTTAATTGTACGACAGTACTTCTTATAACTATGGGGTCAGATTAAGCCAAAGCCCTGTCAATTGGAATAACTTCATCACATACCAGTTATGACATGCAACAGATACCCTGGCATTCATAGATATCTGTTCCTGGCAACAGTACGTATACAGGTAATCATAAAAGTCAGCTTTTTCACTTTTGACCTGTGGCAAACTTTTGTTAATCTGCCATAGTAAATTGAGCGATTTTTAATTATTACTTTTCCAAAATGGCGGTCTGATTTGGATACATTAGTTAAGTGGTTGGTAGCACACTTGATCATGATATGATGGCAACTGAATGATCAAGCAACATTTTAGAAATCATGCTTCCCTGCATGCCCTTGTCTGTTCTAGCCACGATCATGAAGTGGAGGAGGAAGATGGTGGGGGAAATATTGATGTTGATAACAATGTTATACAAAACATTCATTTCCATAAAGACTGCACTGCTCATGGAATCCATGTTATAGGTGCATATCTGTTGTCCCTGTGATAAAAGTATTTGCCAATGGACAAGTGGAGACAACTCTTCATCATAACATGCACTTGATTGAAAACCACACTTATACAGCCAATTCTGCATAGGCAAGGATATAGTACGGAAGAAGGACTGATGCAACATTCTTTACTTTTCAAGCCATACATGATAATTTCAAATGTGCATGTAACAAAAAAGTATGTATTAATTTGTACCTAACATGCAATTATTTTGGCACTCTAGAACCACATTTATGCTCTGTATTGTATTTTGTAGTTCATTGAGGTAATCATGTCGTTGCAGAAACCATTCAAACACTTAGACAGCTGACTCTCTCTGGTAGTTAGCATTAATTAATGAATGTAATTTTAAATGTAGCAACATGAAGTAACCTTATTAGATGTAATTCACTACAACTCTTGTCAAATCATTAACAAACCCTCCCTATACCAACAGCGTGGTTATGAATAAACCCATTGCAAACACTACCTGTGATTTGTGCTTCAAGCCCTATGATGATCCAAGAATTCTACCATGTTTGCACTTCTTCTGTTTCTGTCTACAAATGTCTCCATAATGAGATAGAGAAAAGTGGTTCCCAAAAAATGTTAATGTGAAGGAAACATCAACATCCCAGTGGAGGGGCCAGTGCTCTACCTCAGAACTTCCATGATCCAAGATGACCAGTAGCAGTGATGTAGCATGTGACCACTGCATAGATGGGGGCAATGGTCCTGCAGTGGTCTTCTGTTGTACATGTCATCAGTTCCTATGCAAGGTGACTTAGGAACACTTGTACTATCCAAACACACTATGATTGGACTAGACCAGGAGGGAGCCAGACAACTGCACACCACCATGAAGCCAAGAGATCATTACTGCTTTCAACCTAACTATGAGAACAATTATGTGAGACTTGTAGCTTGCTGGTATGCCTTCATGCAGTTACCCACAAAAGCCACACTTTGACAGACATATCAACACTCATCGAATGGAAATCACTGGAGCACTTGAAGATGCAAAACACGTAATGACTACAATTACTGGAGCCATCAACTAAAATAACAAGATGATAGAAGAAGTGGAGATCTCCAAACAAATTGCTACACCTCGCTTCCCCTTTGCTGCTGTTCCTGTTATCATTCCTGCCCCCCCTCTCCCATCTCCTCAACCCCTTCCATTATGTCTCTTCTTGTTGTTCAGACAAGACACGCAAGGTGTTTGATCAGGAAGCCATCTTATCTGTGAAGACATGTGGAGGTCTCAAGTACAATGTTGGTATCTGTGAATGTGAGTATCAGAGTGGTATAATTAGTTGAAAATTATCTCCCCTACAAAAAAGTTGTGTATGTGTGGCAGTGTGCACAATGAACCATTAGCCCATCTGGTATTGTGACAAACATGTTTGTGTGTGATTATTATGCTATATTGATGTGAGATACAGCAATTTAGATAGAAACTTGCTTCCAACAGACGTTTGCTGTATAGCACATATGTAGTCACATGGTTGGAAGTTTAAATAGGGCATATTTGGGAGTCAGTCTAAGTGCATGTTTGCACATAGGTTACACTGTTTTGATATGTTTTGACACAAGTCTGGTGAGGGAAGGTTCCTGACAGTGACATAGACCATGAAGATTGGAAGTAGTGGCTGAAGAGCAGCAGACAATTGTGTGTGTTGTGTGCAACCATTGTAATCTGGTGTGGGAGTGGTGTTTGGTAGATTTTTTCCAGCTTTGAGGTTTTATCCATGAAGGGTTTTCTCATTGGATTTCAGGAATGGAGGACTCATCATTCAGAGGCAAATCAGAGACTGCATAGGAGATAAGGCAGCACAGGTATGGAGCCAAGTGGAGCCAGTTTTCATTGACCATGATGCTCCATCTCATTGCAACCATTCACCTGAATCAGTCTTGGAGTCTGGAACAAAAGAGAAGTAGAGGATGTATGAGCGCATCTGAGTGGAGAGGAACTTTACACCACTAGCGATATCAGTTGATGGACTTCTCCACAGAGAGGCCAGACATTTTTTGAAGAGACAAGCGGCAAACCTAGCACACAAATGGGAAAACCCCAACATGTGGCTATGTTAGGGTATGACTAGCCTTTGCCATCATAAGGGCATCCAGTTTGTGTTTGAGGTGCTCATGGTTGAAGTGGAGAAGTGGACTTGGGTTTGATGATGAGGCACCGCTCTACTCTATCTTAGGTTGATCATGTCTTCGGGCAGAATTATCATATCTATGACAAAGTTGATAATTTTCATGCTATTTCTTATATGTATTCTCATTTGGCTATAAATAAACATATTGCTAGAGGACAATGGAGAAACAGATCACTTTATCGATCTGCTTGTCGCAATCAAATAACAATACTAACATCTACAGTTTGAGGTTGGTTCCATGTCACACAATGGTGCGCTTCTAGAGAAAGAATGCTCGAATCAGTTCCTTGTCCCCAAAAATCATAGTCGTCGACGTCTTCATTCCATTACATATAACTTGAGCTAGGAAGGGTGTTGAATAACAGCAATACAGTGGCAGTACCACATGCGGTAGCAAGTTGTATATAGGAATCGGTATTGCTGTTAATACTCTTCCACATGTTGCAAATGGATATATAATACATTAAATCGCGTCCTCAGTCTAGACTATTAAACAATTTTCACGCATGCTAGTCTACATTAAACAGACATATCGTGTTATACATGCATTAGGCCATGCAGAAGACAGGGGTGTTTAGAAACGTCCTTACAATGGCCATCTGGAAGTTGTCCTGAATGTAAACTTGTCATGTCATCAATTGGCACACATGGTACAGCAAGTTAACACGTCTTGATGAACTAAGAAATTTTCTATAACCCTGAAATCCATTGGTGTTTATTATGAATAAAAATGCTTGTAATATACATACACGCATTGTTGTATCAAACCATTGAAATTGAAACAAGTGCAGCAGCATTGCATGGTGTGGGGGAAACGTATGTATTATGTACATGCATCAGTACAAGCAATTTCAAAAAAGCTGCAGACAGCCTTGGTGACACTAGAACTTGCTCCATTTCCTTCTCACCACCTTCTAGTAGGGAGGAGCTTTGAGATCTGAGCTCCTCTGATGTTCATTCCTGGCATGATCCACCAGGTTGCTGAGCTGTTGATGCAACCACTGAATGATTACCAAACCATATGAACTTATATATTGTGCACAGATCTGGCAGGCTGATCTGGCACAATGATGTTATACCAGCTCAGTCGTGAGATCTGGATAAAACTGGGAGATCCCTAGTCTCAATCCACACTTACCATCATCAATATGATGGAGTACAATAGACAGCCCAATACTCTAATAACTGCATCTTTGAACCCATCTTTGACATCCCAATCACAAGGGTACAAAGTTAATCATGATTTGCAAGCTACTATACTGCAGTTGACTCATATAATACTTAAATAATGTTGGAAGAGCTATGCCACACTCTTGATCTAGAGAACTAGATAACCATCTAGCTTTTCTTTGTACAGGTAAGAGTTCCAAAGGTTACAGTTGTAAAAAGTTGACCTACAGAGTAGCTCAGTACTCTGAAGCAGTTTTACAGCAATTAGCCACTTTCATGGCTATGGTCATTGAAAAGTCCAATTGATTGACTGTAGACCTCATTCCAAATGAACAACATGTCTAGAAAGTATAGTAAAGGCGCAGAATAAAAAATCCGTGCTTATTATAAAAGCAATGCACGGCGCCATGGCAGCTATATCACTTCCAAGACAGTTTAAATCACTTAACCATCGCCCTTTGATTCATCAATGGAACATTTTCAAGTGTAGAGAAGATATAAAGCATGCATTGAGCCACTCATGTGCTACAAATCTCACCCATAAAAATGATGTCAGTACCACCCATAAAAATGGCGTATTTCCAAAAGCTTGAAAACCACATCAGACAATTTGTTAGTCTTAGTCTTGGCAAGATAAAGGTAGCACTTCTATGCAGTTTAGCTTCACTGTTGTGCTGGAGCCCAGTCAACTTCCTGAGGGTAGATATCATTCTAAGCCTACAAGGTCAGTGTAAGCCAATACTTTTCAAATGCCAGAACGATCTGTTGTTTTATAATGGTCATAGGTGATTTCAACTACAGAAAGATTTTATTGTACTTTGTGTGCTTTATGTACAGCACATTCCAAAGGGCATCGGTTGTCTGGCTCATTGCTATGGGATACCAGAACATTTTGAGGCATAAGGTCTAATTTCCACAATTTCAATGAGAGCAAACAGCTGTGAAGTACAATTACTCAATTTCTACCACTATTCAATTCAGTCTAATGCCATACAAATATGATCTCCCAATTTTTATCTATCTATGGAACAGTGAGGGTAAATGTTTGGACCTAAACTATCCTCTCGGTGTATTGGAATTTCTTCATAAATGGGCCGATAGACTGGAAGGGTGCAGTTGTCAAAAACAATGAAGTCCTTTTTGTCCCTCAAATGGAAGCATTTCTCATGCTCATGTCTTTGACTTTAGAAGGCACCTGAACCTGATTGAAAAAGAGTGATTTTTGGACTATGTTAAAGCATCTGTTGAGGCACCACAAGAAAGTGGCACTGGTCAAAACATCCAGTGAGGGCAAAGGAAGTATTCCAATTCTTTAAACCATCAAACATGAAGCTGTTTTCCCAATACCAAGCGAGAAATATCCTGGCCTGTACAAAAAAAAGTGTATAGTAAGGAATTTACAATAAAGTTGTGTTTCATTGTCCAGCTTATGTTTTTTCCCTCAAACACTGGAAAATGTGATATTTCAGGCAATTTCATTCTCAAAGGTGTATAGTAGTAGAACATCTATGGAGTCATGTGAGCAGTTTTTCAATTGATGCCTAAACTGTGTGGAGAGCATATAGTAGCCATCTGATTGCAAAGAAGCAGTTGGAGGTGGACAGTGAAGAACCAACACTGAACGTAAAAAACAAAGAAAGTAAAATGCACTTTATGATCAAAGAGAAGGTAGGAGAGCAGGTAAATGAAGAAAGAGCTGAAGTTCGACATATAGAAAGCTAAGAGAATAAGAAATAGCTGAAGTTCATGATAATGGGTTAGAGGATGGTAAACTATATATAGTGTGCAGTATAAAAGAAAATGATGGAGAGATATGGGTTGAATGCACATATAGATTAAGGATCTGAATACAGTGGTGATGACTTCATATGCCCATGCAACTTGTACATGTTGAAAATGAAAGAGGAAATTACTTAACAGCTCAGTATGCATTTGTGATACAACATGCATTTTGTTGATGGTTCAGTGATAAATTGCCCAACTTGTACATGTTGGAAAAGATAGAGGAAATGAATCAATAGCTCAGTGACACAACATTGACGGTTCCACTGACATTTTGGGGGGTTGAGGTGGGAGGTCTACAATTACATGTAAAATGCAATAATGACAATTGTTTGTAGCTGACCCTTATGTATAGCAAAAATTCAAAAATTTAATAATCACTGTCTTTTTTCAAACTCTTGCACAATTGGAATGAATAAAGAATGACAATTTTGAAAGCAGCGTGTAAAATTACACTTAAGCTGCATCGTGAATGTTTGTAACACACACACTTTGTATGCATTAATTAATTGAAGTGGTTAAGTTAACCATTTGTATGGTCATGTACGGGTAAAGGTTAAGTACATAAAATCATATACACAAAGACAAAAATACACACACACACAGACACTGCAGAATGAAGCACACAAAGTTGATGCATATCATTTACAAGCTTTCTCTACCATTGTTTCTATCAGGTGTGGTCTTCGAATACTCCCCATGTAAGATTTTGTCCACCTGTTCATCTCCTTGTTCAGTATCACCTTTAACCCTGCTTCCACCCCCTTGTTGGCCATGTTTCTCTTCTTTGCTCACACTGTGTTTACCACCTGGTTTCTGACTGCCACCATGCACATGCACCACACCCACAGAGTATTCCTTCCTTGCGTCACCATCAACCTCCATGTTGGTCGCATCCGATTGGGGATATTCCTTAAGCTTCCCTTCTTCCTGTTCCTCCTGGTTTCCTGTTCTTGCAATACGAACGTCTTTTCCTGCAACAGGAACATGGTCTTCTGCCTTCTCTTCTTCCCTCAATGAAGATGTATGGCTTTTCGCCCTCTCTTCTTCCCTCTGTGGCTCATCTTTTCCCTGTCCCATAGGATCATTTGCATTGCTGGGTGTATTACCCTGCATCTTCTGCTCATGGTCGACTGATTGGGAGGGGCCTTCCTGGTTGCCCTTCGATATTGGAGCAATATCATCATCTCCCCCTGTGTTAGACGGTTTATCATCACCTCTTGGACCCAGTTCCCTGTCAGCCTCTTGATGAATATCATGGGTCTCCAGTCCATACCTTTGTTGGGATTTGCGATCTTCCAATCTAATATCCCATTGGCCAGCCTCCTTCTGATGTAGGTTCTTTATTTCTCTGGACTCATTATGGCTGCTCACACTGTGAAAGGTGTCTGCACTGTGGTTTATCTTTGGTACCGCGGAACCATTCTTTAAGGCAGCATACCTAGCTGCCACTGAAGGAAACTCCGCAATCATTGTCAGCAGCTCATCCAATTGGGCTTTTACTTCCTTCAGCTCTTTGCGCACCGCTACATTTTGCTACATTGAAAGCGTGATAGTGAATTCAATGTCATAATACAATGTACATGTACAAGTAGAAAACTATTCTCGCAATAGCATGCAAAACCCCTTACAACGAAACCTGCTACAGTACATTGACCAGTGGTACTAGATGTGCAGGCAGACGCAAATTAAGGCTTAAAACCAGTTATGCAGGAGCTCCTGTTAACTGGTTAACCAACAATTAACCGACTGTTTACCGATCACAAGAATCAAATAACTTCTTCAACCGGTTCTATTTTGGCTAAATAACTGCTTCAACCGGTTGTTAAAATTTTAGACAACCTCAACCGACCGGTTGTTATATAGAGGAGTTGCAAGTGGTGTCACGTGTGTCTTACATCATGTTTATCATTGCCATAATGCTGGGCACAAGAAAACAATAAGCAGAAGTCCATCTCACATTGTACATATTTATAGCAACTTTATTACGCATAGCTCTTATAGAACATACATGTACTGTTATTTATAGTAATAATGATATTCACGTAAACAGAAACAGATTGTTTCAACAGTCAAATGTGCTACCATAGTTGCAACCGTTGATACATGCACATCTAATTCAACGAATATTATATACATCAATAAACAATCTATTTGTCAATCGACATGATTAATGTTGGTGATGCAAGAAATCCACATTAGCAAAATTGAGCACTATAATTGGCCACAACAAGCAAATAAATATTGTTTATGCCTTAAGAAAACATTTTCATTATGTGACGTTAACTAAGGTTCAACTATATTCATTACTTGTCTTTGGCCATTTCATGTTTTCTAGGTGTTTAGTTATTGCCTTTTGGAAGGAGTCACGTTTTTGTAACATAAAAGTAGCTATTGCTAGATGAACAACTTGTACTGTATGCACAATAAAAAAGGTCCACATTTCTGTAATGCAAGTTCAATGTTTACAATTTGTGGTCCTTTTTACACAACTCGTAACTTAAATACATGTGCACCTAAGTTTATACTTTACTTTCTTACATACAATAATAAGTTCATCTCATGTAAAGAATAGTTTTAAATACATGTCCAGGGAATAATTTACTGTTTAAAAATTGCGTAGCAATTTTGCTTCGCAAGATCGAAGTTGATTAGCAACTCGGTTCAGTTGCATAGCAATTTTTTTCCCTCCGAAATGTGTGATGATTCATCTTTTGAACACAGAGCAGAGCAATCCCTCGCACACGCCCATGCATTCGCTTCCCCCCCCCCCCCCCCTCCCCAAAACGAGGCCACCATCGCATTTAAATAAATTTTAATCCACCTGTATTTACGCCTACGCGCGTACACGTTCTGGCATATACATGTATTAAATATACATGTATGTAATATATTTAAAACAGGATTGAAAAACATAGCTATGATAAACTCTTCCTGAACACACGATCAACCTAAGATAGAATAGAGAAGTGCCCCATCATCGAACCTAGTCTCGTACCCAGACCCTGATTCCCACAGCTTCGGATGGATTACAGCAACGCCACGTAGCGGTGATGTAATCCATCCACAGCTGTGGGAATCAGGGTCTGGGTACAAGACTATATCGAACCCAAGTCCACTTCTCCAGTGACTCCACTTCACCCGTGAGCCCCTCAAACACAAACTGGATGCCCTTATGATGGCCAAGGCTAGACGTGCCTTACCGCACATATTTGAGAGTAGGGTGTTCCCCATTTGTGCCGCTGATCTCTTCAAAAAATGTTTGGCATATACATGCACAGTACGTACCACATTTTAATTAATTAGTAATGATTACATAATAATTTATTGCTAAACATACGTACGCAAGGTCACCTATTAATAGATAAATAAAATTCGGCCCCTTTCATCGTTAATCGTCTGACATTAATTGTCATGCTCGATGTCACGTGAATCCCGCTGATGAAACGTTGCACGAGTAGCGTTTTGTACAGACACCTTTCTGATTGGCATTCTTTTGTACCGTAAAATACACTCCCTTCGCGCAGCACTTACACTGAGCACGTGTCTGCAAACGCGATATATTGCATCACAGTTCTCTGCGACAATGTTTTAAAGTTGTTTCGCATCGTATAAAAACTGCCTCGCAAAATGCGATGCGATACTGGTTAAATTATTCCCTGATGTGTGGTTTGGAGTGATACATTATACAGTAGCATGGGTACCTACGAAATGCATATTTATTAAAGTGCAATGCTGCATGCATACATTTGTAAATGGAAGTACTGCACACGATAATGATGCTGCATTGTATGCAATCATGCTTCACTACATACCTCTATACAATGGGTGAGTGGAATGTGAGAGTTTATCAAGCTTCTGCTATCCTTCTCCATAGACACAGGTGCTACACGAGTGGGTGCAGTAAAAGGTAATACTTTTGGTGGTTCTGAAAGAAAGAATGAATGGCTTGTGATAGAACAACATGTGTAATACATTCATTATACAAGACTGCATACACAGTACATACACTGTACAGTACATGTATACATGGATCCATTGCATGTACTGTACGGTGCAACACATTGCCCAACCTTTTGATGGAAATGCAGCATGCTCTGAATGTTCCTGGCTGTACAGTAGGTTGGCTTCAACAAGAATCTCTCTCCGTTTTGCCTTTAAACCCTGCCCATGTGCAGCAAACACATGTATGTAAGCATTGCAACCCCTGGTTGTAAGGTATCAACACACCTGCATGCAAATACCACTCTTACTTGCTCCATTTTTACTACACACCACACAAACCATTTTGATAGACCTACACAAACCTCTTCGGTTGCACCAAAACACCAAACAAACCACAACCCTTCCCTCCCCTTCCAACCTACTTACACATGAATGTTAATTGACCTTTCTTATTTTATTACCTGAACACAGATACCAACTCACCTGCTCTGTCAGTTCCCCTGCATAATAACCCTCATCAAGATTGTCCCACCTCTTCAACTGCTCCTCATTCAGTAACTGATATACTGCAACAATGGTTTTGAATAAAACAAAATGCAAATCAAGCAACATGCCATTATAATGTCCTACAATGCATCATTACCATATCATAATTGACGACAAAGAGCTCATTAGAATTTATTGTTTTGAGGCGTAATCCTACTTACTGTAACATGCACTTCTATGTTCAGTATGCACCTACACTGTACATGTACAAGCAGCGGAGTCCTTTTATACTGTACTTGTACTTGTACAAACACACACACAACACAACATGCACATTACCTGAATTCTCATACTGCAGGTGCACAACTACACACAGAGGCATAGCCAACCCACCCACCTTGCACACACACAAACCCATTGAACACCAAACCCTGCATTGCCCACAGACAATCAACCCACTGACACAAGGAACACTAACCCTGCATTGCTCCCTTAAAGCATGCCAGAGGAGTGTCCAACCAGATGGAGTACTTGCACGTGTGATGCTCCTTAATGGTGTGGACACTGGTGGTAGTGCTGCAGTTAAAATACACCTGAAAAACGCCAGTATGCAGTGAAAGAAGACAACACAGACAACAAACAGCTGCAGCATGCACAACTGTAATCATAGATATTAGAGTAAGAGGAGGTCACGTGAGCACCTTAGATATTACAGTAAGAGGTCATGTGAGCACCTTAGATATTAGAGTAAGAGGAGGTTATGTGAGCATCTTAGATATTAGAGTAAGAGGAGGTCATGTGAGCACCATAGATATTAGAGTAAGGGGAGGTCATGTGAGCACATTAGATATTAGAGTAAGAGGAGGTCACGTGAGTACCAGAGTAAGAGGAGGTCATGTGAGCACCAAAATATTAGAGTAACAGGAGGTCACGTGAGCACCATAGATATTAGAGTAAGAGGTCAGTAAAGTTCACCTCAAACTGATGGTTCTGAAAGAAAGAATGAATGGCTTGTGATAGAACTGATGGAGGCTCACCTCGTCACCACTGGCAACAAAGCGGACCTCGTGGAGCGACTTCTCCAGCACAAGGCAAGCTACGTTCAAGGCCCGTCTGGTCTCCTGGCGCTGTCGGGAGGTTCCAAATCAACCTCCTACGACGCCACCGACGATGCGGATGCGGATCAGGACAAGACCACCAGTCGCTACTCGCTTGCTGCATCGGGCCCGGCGATCGGCACACCCACACTCGACGATTCCGGCGAAACGTCGGAAGGCAGCCTCGGCGACCAACCAGCAGGCGAGGAGACAGCGGAAGTCGTCCCACCACGCAGCACTCGGCGACTGTGACAGAGACCCAAACAACCAGCAGTCACTCGTCGAACCCTCCGCCGCTCCCCAGCAAGCACAGCACGGAAAAGCCGAATGCATAGCGTCTCCATCTTCAAAAAAGCGCACTCCCTCGATACACCGTTGCAATGGTCACTGAGCAAGCCGCTTCCAAAGGAGCTCGCAATCACCCCAGTAGGAGCAAATCCTCTGCTAGGAAAAGACGCCACAGACGATCCACGTCATCCGCAAGCAGTTCCAGCAGCTCCGACAGCACCAACAGCTCCAGCAGCTAGTCATCCGAGTTCAGCGACTCTGACGCATGCAGAAAGAAGCGGAAGTCAAAAGTCCAAGCGGCACAAAAGGCATCATCACTCCAGGTCACGCGACCACAGCTTCACCACCATGATCCCTACCCCTTCGAAGCGCGAAGTGAAGTGGATCAAGAGGGGTGATCGCCCCCAACACTGCACAGGAGCTGGTGAAGTACAAGTCAATTATCTGCAAGGTACTCTGTTGCAGCTACCCTGAACGTAAGACAAGCTGTTCAGGCAGGCTGCAGCCAGAGACAATCAACAGGCCCCCCACTGGGATGCACTGAAGGAGGACTTGCTGGTATGGTGCGTCACGAACCCTGCATTTCGGACCAGACAGCAATCCTCTACCAACTCACAGATCGGGACGTCAGGGGCACCAGCACACCTCGAAGCCACAACTGGCAGCTTTCACCAGGGCAAGCACACCACACACACACCATCAGGTGAAAGATCACTCTGCCAAGGCCTGCCCCTGCACCAGTTCTCCATAGGTTAAGTGAGCTCCAGCGAGCTCAAGTTAGTATTGGGCGATTATTTGGTGTTATGATTGCACCACCCCAATTGTAAGCATCTAATCTGCAGTTTAGTACACCTGACGATTATCATGGTAGACAATAAATACATTAACATGGGCTTGTGCATATGTAGATATTAACAGTGAATGGGATTACAAATGTATAGTGCTCATGCTCCTGTAAACCACAAGGGCTAATGATGGCAGAACTCGTTTTGGGAGAAGAAAACCAAAAGTTCAGATTGGCAACACTTTGGGTTACGAGCCACAAGGGAAGGCGTACTTGTTGAAAAGGAGTGGGACAACCGATCATGCTGGCTCCTGTAAACCACAAGGGCTAATGATGGCGGAACTCGTTTTGGGAGAAGAAAACCTAAAGTTCAGATTGGCAGCACTTTGGGTTACGAGCCACAGAGGAAGGCGTACTTGTTGAAAAGGAGCGGGACAACTGATCATGCGGGCTCCTGTAGGAAATTTCATCCCTGACAATGTCATGGCTTGGGAAACGCACAGCGACCAAGAGGGAGCTCCTCTCCTCTCATTGGGAAACTGTCCTTCGCAGCCAAGGTAGTCCCAGCAGGACGCCTGTTCCTACGTCACCTTATCCACCTCTCAACAACAGTGAGAAGGCTACACCACCACATCCACCTCAATCCCGAAGCCAGAGCCGACCTACGATGGTGGAACAGCTTCCTACCATCTTGGAATGGCATCTCTATGTTCATCGCGCCAGAGTGGAAGGATGCAGAGTCCTTCCAGCTGTACACTGATGCCTCCGGGGCTCACTCGGATTTGTTGCTTACTTGGATGGAGCCTGGTTCAGAGGTGACTGGTGACCACACCAGCAACTACCCAAGCACTCCATACAGTGGCAGGAGCTTTTTGCCATCGTTGCAGCAGCTCGCACTTGGGGTCACCTCCTGGCTGGACAGCGCATCAGCTTCCACTGCGACAATCTGCCCATAGTCCGGGCATGGACCAACCAGTCCTCCAAGCACCCTGGAGTAATGGAACTACTCAGGACTTTATTCTTTATTGCATCCAGAAACAGCTTTAGTCACCCTGGTGCAACTTCCAGGCCGACAGAACTGCATTGCAGATGCGCTTTCCTGCAATCAAATGTCACGTTTCTTTTCCCTTGTCCCTAGACCAACCAGCTGCCCACGCCTCTACCTCAAGAGCTGGCAGAGCTCTAGAAGGTCGCCTCAGATACCTCCTCCACAGAGCTATGGCACACTCAACATCCACCACCTACAGGGCAGGGATCAGGAAGTACTACACCTTCTGCACCAAATTCAACCTGACACCCCTCCCAGGGTCCAAGTATGCCATAAATCTCTTTGCTGCCTATCTCAGCCAAGCACTCCAGGCTAACACCATCCAGGTGTATCTTGCAGCTGTCACTCACCTCCATCTTACTCATGGGTTCAGCAGTCTGGCTCACAGCAACCCAACACTGAACCTAGCCATCAGAGGCATGCAACGCTCCCAGGGCCCAGCCCACCTCAGGCCCAAGAGACTACCCCTGCAATGCTCCAGGGCCCAGCCCACCTCAGGCCCTAGAGACTAACCCTGCAACACTCCCAGGGCCCAGCCCACCTCAGGCCCAAGAGACTACCCCTCACAGTTGAAAAGCTGGAGCAACTACTGAGGCTACTGGACAGCGATCCACTCAGTAGACACGACAGGTTGATGTTGAAAGTGGCCCTCACATTTGGTTTCTTTGGGTTCCTGAGGGTTAGCGAGTATACCCGGAATACCAGAGGCAGATTTGACCCCAGAATCCACCCCACAAGAAGCGATGTCACCTGGGTCAAGGAGGGCATCAAGAAGTCAAAGACTGACCAAACAGGAAGAGGCACCATCATATCCATGGGTTATACTCATCGTACGTCATGCCCAGTCATGGCACTGCAAGCTTACTTCAAACACTGCACAGCACTGCCAAGAGTAGCCCTATTTCACTCCCACACTGGCCACCCACTCACCTCCAGTGCGATGAGAGCCATCCTGAAGGACCTACTGCTCAGGGGTGGCTACAACACCTCCAAGTACAATACACAAGGTCTCCGGATTGGGGCAGCAACAGCAGCAGCACGAGCAGGCCTCCCACCATCCACCATCCAGCGGCTGGGAAGGTGGAGCAGTACTATCTACACCACCTATACCCGGCGTCCACTGACAAGTCCTTCAGACACAGCCACAGTAGCATCAGGACCATGACTCCACTGAACACACACTCACACACTTCACTTGTATCCCCACTGTTACCTGGAACCACATCACCCTTTAATCAATCCATTTGGGGGGTTCACTTGGGCGGCACCCTTAGGGCTTCTACCCTGATTAACCACCATACCTTGACTAGCGTCAAGGGGTGAGGCTGACCTAATGGGGGCCAGCGTTTCCCTAGATTCCAGTCAGGTTCAGGGTGAGGGGTCAGCACCCTTACTCACACCCGACTGGCTGGGGCAAACAATAAGCTATGCTAAGTGCAATGGGAATCACGGTCTGAGCGCATATACACGTAGTATACCAAGCATGAGGGAGCATTCAGACAGCATTAAACATGCGTTAGGTCCCTTTTTGCGGAAACGATCCCAAATGTAGATATGCAAAACTAAAAATAATCAAGTGCCTACAACTCATATGTTTGACTATTAATAACTCTGTAGTTGCAATAATATTTGCCAGTTGACTGATGTTACAATAACTATAACTTGAATATGGATGGTCACTTAATCATAAATGAAGGTTGAATTATTTTTATTAAAGAATGGTTGTGATTTGCCAGTTTTGTAGTACATCAATTATGCAGCCCATAAGAGACACATGTGTACAAATGCAACAAACAAGGGCGTATCAAAGTTGGCTGCATTACGTTAGAAAAATTCTTTTTGGGCAAATACCTGTCATGATTTTTTGTTTAAAAACACTGCTTATATTTTGATCGTACACATATAGCAATTAAAAAGGCAAATGGCAAAACAATGATTAATATCATATAACTACTAAAGTAATTATGACAGAAAGATAGAACTTCACACCTATTGGTACAAAGATCGTTTCACATCACTATAGCAGCCTGGACTATAACACATACTCATAATTTAGAAGAAAGAAAATAACATTTACATGTAGCAGTGTGCTGATTTGTAAACATGCCCCACCCCCACCTACCATAGCTTCTCTGTCTGTGCCTCCACACTTCTCCCCCATAACAAATTGCATCCCACTAATGGTATCATTCTCAATGATCCACTCCCGCCACACCCTTGAGGACAGATGGGGGGGGGGGGGGGGAGAGGACGAAAGAGGGAGGAAGAGGAGGCACGAGAAGAATGGGGAGGAGTGAGGTGGAGGAGAGGGTATATGGGAAAGGAAACAAGTGAAACGGGTACCATAAATAGTGCGTGTAACAAAGAGACCTAAATACAATAGGTTGCAATGTTTGAAGGTCGGCATACACGGGGCGACTTCCTGCCGACTTGTTGCATGCAACTCGAATGAATATGGGTAAAAGTTCCGTAATTGTTTAGTTTACTGATGGTTTGCAGAACATTTGTCCATATTCATTTGAGTTGCATGCAACAAATCGGCAGGAAGTCGCCCCGTGTATGCCGACCTTAAGACTACTGTACTGGGCGGACATTCATGACATGCTACTAGTATAGTCACATAACTAACTCTTGCACATCATAACCCACACTGAAGCTGTAGCATCCAACATGTATAGCCCGACTGTACATTTTGCAGCACCTACCCTAGAACACCTTCAAACTTGTTTCCAACCTGCCACCCATTTCCTTCTGCGTGACATTGAAGAAGGGACACACACCGTGTATTTGTATCTGCAGATCACAAAGCACACACTGATACACGAATACAGCACAACAGTACACATACACACACAACATACACCAAACCACACACACACACACACACACACACACACACACACCACACACACACACAACACACGCACACACAAACACACAGACCCACACACAGTCACACAACTGCACACATGCACACACACACACACCATACACACACAAACCCACACACAAACACACACAAACCACACAAACACACACAAAAACACACAACACACACACACACACATACCACACAACCCACACACATACACACACACAAACACACACACACACTACACACAAACCCACACACAAACACACCACAAACACACACAAACACACACACATACATACATACGCCACACACACAGACACACACAAACCAAACACAACACATCACAACACACCAGACACACACACAACACACACATACTGACACACACAAACCCACACCACCAACACACCAACAAACACCACACATAACAACACACAAAAAACACACCCTATTTACACACACAAACCCACACCACAAAACAACAACACAACACAAACATACCACCCCACACATAACACTACACACATATACACACCACAAACCCACACACAACACACACAAACACACACATACACACACCCAACAACACCACTATACACACACAAACCCACACACCAAACACACACAAAACACACACATACCACACACACAAACACACACACATATACACACACAAACCCACACACAAACACACACAAAACACACACATACACACACACAAACACACCACACATATACACACACAAATAATACACGCTCAACACATACATGAATGCACATTAAATGTGCGTGCTACGGCTCACCCTTTCTCTGTGGTGCTGAAGCATTCTCCAGCCAGTGAGAACAGGTGAGACGGATCTGGGCACAACGTACAAAGGAACAACAGTTCAGGGAGGTGGGCTGTACACATCACGTACCTGCCACTCCCACACACAACAATTAGACCCACAAACAATTATAACAAAAAAACATTGAAGAGCTGCAGCTCCATTGGGTTATTCCATTAAATGAACACATAGGGTGGATGGAGGGAAACCCCCCCTGGACAATTAATAAATCCCCCTGGATATTAATAACATCAAGGCTAGATACCCCATTGCTTGAAATCAATCATTATTGTACTGCCAAAGGTACCAGAACGCAGTTTGTGCACTCATCATTATGTGCTCAATAACTGGAGTTTCCATCAGTACTTTTCTCCACAAAATACTCTGACCAAATGATTTATAAACCATGAGGACATGCTTGATGCTTTTACGCTAATTACAATGTGCGAGGGCTAGCTAAAGGTATTCACATGAGAGTGAAGGTGCTCCCATGAGGGTGAAGGTGCTCTCATGAGGGAGAAGGTGCTCCCATGAGGGTGAAGGTGCTCCCATGAGGGTGGAGGTGCTCCCATGAGGGTGGAGGTGCTCCCATGAAGGTGAAGGTGCTCCCATGAGGGTGTTCATACGCAACAGTGCTAAGTGTTGCAGGCGGCATGTCCTAATTCATGTGGTCTCAAGTTTGAAAAGTTTCATACATGGGAAATGAAATCAATTGATGTACTGTACAAGTACTGTACATGTGCATTCACTGGTTGAAATACTGCTCTTTTTTTTAATTGCTGAAATTTACACTGCTATACATGTAGAGGAAGAGGCAAGATGAAAATGAGTAGAAACACTTGGAGGGTGTGGAGGAAGGAGAAGGTCATGGGAGGAAGGAGAAGGTCATGGGAGGAAGGAGAAGGTCATGGGAGGGCATGCTTAAAGAACGAGGTGCAGTGCATTGTGTTGCACGCATGTTCGTGTATAAAAGCAGTTGGCCTGACAGGGGATAACTCTTACGCACATGACAAGTTGGGAGGGAGAAGTTGCAGGCTGTCACTACTTACGCCACTCACGATGCACACCTATTTTGCCAGTTAGCTTGCAACAGGTGTCATGAGTTCACAGCCCTTAAAGTTTAACGACTAGAAAACGGCAGAAACACGACAAAAGATGCATGCGTGTGCGTCATCTCACTCTTAATACCAAATACTGTGCAGTGGATGGAACGTGGGTCAATCCGCACCTCCCTCCATCCATTACAAAGGGAGTGTGAACATGTGGGTAGGTGTGGCTAGGGTGTGGTCAAACAAGAGACTCACAGGAAATGCTTGCTGGCTGTGTTCTAAGCACCAAGGTCTTGGTAGTAGCACTACTAAGAAAGAAATAATAGAACACATCAAGTACATGTAAGACATCATTAATAAAGTTGTGCACGTGTGAAATTCATATATTTCCATTGTCAAACATTCATGCATGTGTTCATGTGTCCAGAGATAATATATAGAGGGATTGGAAACGAATCACGTGCGCCATAGACTTCAGCAATTTTAGCGCGCCTTATCCTCGAACGGAATTTAGCACCTACGCTGACCAAAAAAAGGGGCGGAATTGGGAAGAATTGGACACTTCAATACAAGTCTTGAATTTCACAAGGTAACGAAACATGCTCTCTGAAATAAAAAATAAAAGTCGATAGACAATTGGCTGAAGATTCATAGAATACTTCTAGATTTGAATTTGTGTCATTATTTAACCATACAGAAAATGAATAGGCCTTTTTTTTTACTTTGGGGACAGAATCCGTGGATCTAGAAGACTTGTCCTCGTCATTGTTTGTGAATTTGATGTTCATAGTCTATTATGTGCCCATCGCTATGTTGTTTGCGTATAGTATCTTCAGAAACCTTGTGGTGGCTTTTTGGGTATACTTACTCTCGGGGACAGCCGCGGCGTTGTGTTACGATGGTGGCTGATTTAGTTTTTTTTTCTTCTTAGAGCTATGTTGGTTGTGTGCCCATCGCATGTTTTTAAAGGTAAACCATGTCCGATTTTTTCTGTGAATTTCTTCAAAGGTGATGGGCAAAAGAAAATTTAAGCTTCGGCGCATTAAAAACGCGGAGAAAAACGGAAGTTTGGTTGTCGCAATTCCCCGTGCAAAAGTGAATGTGCCTGTTGCAGAAGGTTTAACCTTGTCCTTGCCTGCTCCAGAGATAGTATCACCACAACCTGTTCAAGCTCCTGACCATAGTAATGATTCTAGTCATGATGAAACTCCAGATCATCCAGTAAGGCAATCACTATGTGTCTCCTTTCCGTTGTCCCATTTCACTGGTGGCTTGCTACAATCGTTAAACATGCTGAGTGAGAGAATATCAAGGGTAATACTTCCTCCATCCTGGGTGCCTATCAGATTTGATGGATCTCAGTTCTTTTCCATTTCAAAGTTGATAGAGCAAAAAAATCATGCGACAGGAATTGCAATGTCTCTTGTGATCGACAGTGACTTGCAATGGTCTGTTCACACTACACACAGGCAGTTGAGTACTCACAATTGTTCGCTGCTAAGTGAAGCACCAAAACTTCTCAACTCCATTGACAATGTGTTCGAGATCTTTGAACGGTTGGACCACACAACATTTTGTGCAGGTAATCCTGACCAAGATTTTGTGACTCTCTGGAACCAAAAAATGTTTTCTCTATATGGTTTTTCAGGTAATTGTGCATATTCCATTTAATCGGTGTTGAAACCTTTACCTAAACCCAATGTAGATAAACAGCCAGGATATTTGGATCATTCACTTTTTTCAAGCAATCCGACTGTTCGACACAATGACTGCTGCATTCTGCTTGCTGGCACTTCAGTTCGATGTCCTCCTTGTTCCAGCATTCGATCGATTTTGCGATCTCAACGATCTCGACTGAGAAGCAAATCTGAAAATACTAAGACTCATCACGAAAACTACAGGTAAGGGAGAATCATTGTTAAATCTGTACATAATCTGAACTATTGTTTTGTACAGATACCTATCTTTGCCTGAACTAGTTCACAGACTAGATGATCTTCAGCATAACTATCGCACTCTTAGTAGACAAGTGGCCAGACTTAAAGAAAGGATCGCATTTGTGACACAGAATGTGGGGATAACACTGGATGATGAGTCTGATCATTTCATCCGAGATACTGTAACATCAAGTGATGCCATTTCTCACATTCAAGATCTACCACGTGATTCATTCCAGTACGTGTTTTGGCAGCAGCAGGCAGAGGCAGCATCCAAATCTGATATGCGCAATATGCGCTGGCATCCTTTGATGATTCGCTGGTGTCTCTATTTGCGATACAGGTAAGAATGATAGTACGACATTTAGTCTGTTCATTGCTTGCATAAGGGTTCATATTACATACCTCTACTTAGATCAAGTGGTGCATATGAAGCCTTGCGGGAGTCTGGATGTATAAAGCTGCCCTCCCAAAGAACACTAAGAGACTATACCCATTACACTAAGGCCTCACTGGGTTTCTCGTCAGAAGCAGATCAAATGTTAATGGATGCTGCTAAACCTGACCACTGTCCAGAGAGGGAGAAGCATGTCTTCTTATTTCTTGATGAGATGCACATACGAGAGGATCTTGTGTTTGATA
The DNA here is from genome assembly GCA_013339895.1 of Ephydatia muelleri. Classification (NCBI taxonomy): domain Eukaryota; kingdom Metazoa; phylum Porifera; class Demospongiae; order Spongillida; family Spongillidae; genus Ephydatia; species Ephydatia muelleri. The sequence continues at coordinate 5,995,259 of JABACO010000004.1, read as the reverse complement.
AACACTCAGGTAACCTTATTGGGTTCACAGATTTAGGAGACATCAGCAACCACCTCTCAAGATTTGAGCATTCATTTGAAGAAGATGGATCAAATCAGCTTCAGCTAGCTAAGACAATGCTTGTCTTCATGGTTCGAGGCCTTTTCTCAAAACTGCAGTTTCCGTATGTTCAGTTTTCTTGTACTGCACTGAGTGGTGTCCATATGTACGATCCTTTCTGGGAAGCTGTTGAACGTTTAGAAAATATGGAATTAAAGGTATATCTGTTTCGTGTTCAAAATCATTATGGTGCATGTTGAATTTTATTTTGCTTCAAAGGTCATGGGTGTTACAATGGATGGAGCTTCAGCAAACAGAAAGTTGATGAAATTGCACAGGGGTGCATCAGATGCAACTGACATTGTTTACAAGGTCTATAACCCTTTTTCTGAAGAGAAGCGTCACCTTTATTTCATATCGGATCCCCCCCATCTGGTTAAAACAATGAGAAACTGTTTAAACAAGAGAAGATTCTGGGTAAGCATTGATGAAATGAGACCCATTACATGTATAAGTACAGTTGAAAATGCACGATCATCAATACTGAGGTTCCTATATAAATTTTAGTGTAAGTAAATTGTATTGTAGTGCAATGGAAAACCAATGCTATGGGACCATCTGAAGCACCTCTATGAAACGGACACAGCACCAGGTGTGGGCACACGAATGATACCAAAGCTGAAATACGAACATGTAAACCTAACTCCATTCTCAAAAATGAGAGTCGATCTAGCAGCACAGGCAAGTTCTGATAATAAGTGTTCTAATAATATATTTACATGTATACACACCAATGCACACATACATGCATGCATAAATTTTGTAGGTTCTAAGTGAAACAGTTTCCAAAGGTTTACTCCTAGTCTGTGGAGAGGAGGCTTCAGAGACATCTCATTTTGTACACATGGCTGACAAATTTTTTGATGCGTTGAATGTCCACAACTTTTCACATGGAGTCAGACGTTTGAAGCCTTTCCAACTTCCTTATACCTCAAGTACAGATATGCGCCTCGAGGTACATCAATATTTACAAGATCAGATGCCTTCATGTACATTGTGTTCTTATCTACTCTATACCCTATGAAGTGGCTGGAGACAGACTTCTTAGGCTACTTAAAGGACTGGGAGAATTCTGTGAAGCTAAGGGAAGGGTTTACAAAGGCTGAGAGGAACAAAATGCTGATTAGTGCAGAAACATTATATGGTCTCCAAGTGACATGTAAGTGTTTTCTTCTTATACTTGCACTGTATTATCGAAGCTGTATTTTGTCGCTACTAGGCAAGTCATTTGTTGAGTTAGTGAGGTATTTATTCACTGTTCCTGGTGTGCAATGCTTTTTGAGTCAGCGTTTGAGTCAAGACCCACTGGAACGCTTTTTTGGGGCACAGAGGCAACGAGGGTGTGTGAATGACAATCCAAATGTTGCCGAGTTTGCAAAGAATACCCAAACTATCAGAGTGGTCAATTTGTGCTGCCAAGGAGTGAAAAGAGGAAATTGTCGAGGGTGGTGATGCAGAACTTCCTATGGAGCAACCCATGCCTAAGCGTCATAGAAGACAGTCATCAAGAGTAAACCAAATGACAAATGTGGAAACTACAGCACTGCATACACCAGGTATGTGCATCATGCTACAATCTCATGTCTTTACCCCATGCATGCATATATAATAATTCTAGGGACTGTTGATGGAATTCTGTTGAACGGCATCCATGCACTTCTAGCAGAAAAGTCTTTCTATATTTCAGCAAGACCTGCACAGTTAGCACTAAATATAGCTTCATCACTACTTCAATGGGCCCCCAATCACTCATCAGACATTGGGCTATTTGAGAATGAAGTGAAGAAGTTGTTGTCAAGTTGCCTATCAACACAAAGTAAACTGAAAGGGTTCAAACCTGAAATCTGGCAGAAGTACCATCAAATCCGTACATCAGATTCTTACCAAAGTCTATGGCACACATTCATCAAGACCAGTGTGAGCATTGCTATACCATCCCCAATGTTTCTTCAGTATGTTGGGCATCATGCTTTCAAAGAGCTTATCAAAGAGCATTTCCCAATCAGATCATCAAAAGAGCTGAATATGCAGATGAATCTAACATATGAAGAACTAAATGGCATTCGGTATGCTGCTGGGTTTGTCCCCAGGGCTATTAAAAAAAAGCTCCAGAATAAAAAGAAAAAGTTGGATAACCCACTAAACAAAGATTGCCTCCTATGCTTGGAAGAACTTATGTCTGGCGATGGAGATACAGAACTTTCTTCTGCCGATTGGGTTAACAGCATAAACCGTGGTGGTCTTATATGCGTGAATGACATGACCTTTGAACTGTTTTTAAGTATGGAGCTTGAACTGCGTTCCCATCTCAAGATCAACCCAACACACCTGGGGGATGAGGTTGTAGTACGAATCACTGAAAGTGAGGATGTTCTCTTTTTATGGTCAATAATCAGCGCATCATGGGACAATGATTGCAGCACTGCACTTCTTAAGAAGATAGCTAAAATGTGGACCACAGTTCGTGGTTTTTCCTATGCCAGTGCATGGGTAGAAAAGATGAAGGTTGCCCAGCAAAAAACTACACAAAAATCTAAAGGCCTCAGGAAAACTCTTTAGTTAATTTAATTATTTCGTCTGTTGTGCTATAGTATGGATTCGTTCCTTTTATGGTCCGTTCGAGGATTGCGCGCGTTAATTCGTGTTGATTGATCCCGTTTCCAATCCCTCTATATATTATCTCTGATGTGTCTATACATCCACCCACACGTGTCCAGTGCCCAACATACAGTACGATACGAAGTTAATCAACACTCTCTGCAATGCGCGCACTGCTCATGTGTAGTACATTCAGGCGCATATACCCAGGTTCGTCAGTGTGTGCATTAAATTAAGTGTCCATGGCCGACAATCAGCCTTCATAGTCAGTCCCCACACAACCGTGTGAACCTCATTTACGCATTTCAATAGGCGCGCGAAATCCGAAGTTATCCGGAGCAAAACAAGTCACTTGCCTGTGAGGAGCCGGAATCCTGCTAAGTGTGGGCGGATCGGCTATCTTGATTTTTATTTTCTCCACGCCGGGAGAGGCCTTCTCTGACGCGTTCTTGTCTTCCCCCTCGCCCTTGGCCGCTCCTGACCGATCCACCCCTGCTTTCATACTGTAGCTTTGTTTGTACGAGGGTATCTTCTGCGAGCTAACAGAGCACACTGCGTCAAAGGGGAAAAACGATCACGACATCAAAAGGATGGGCAGGCTTCGGACTTACGAAGAAGTGCAACAGCCAGCCACAACGCACGCACGTTATCCATTATTTACGGTATTTAATATCGTGTTCAATTCGTATTTGGTAATTTAGAACAATAGTGCAAACCGAGTGCAAACTAGAGACTTGTCTTTTATGGATGGGAGCTCTGATAGTTTTCCCAAAGGTCCTTACGACTTGGCGTACAGTAACTTCGTATTGAACTGGGTGAGAGACAAAGAAGCTGCTTTTAGAAACGTTCGTCGTAATCAAGGCCGAATGGATGGCTTTGTGCACTGCGAGTAGCAGGCATTTACGTTTATCGTGCTGTTGGATGCGAAAACGGAGTTGTTTAGTGTGATTTGCCTATTTCAATTGCCACAGTGTTAAAGCGCCTCTGCTGCATGTCTGCAGATAAGGAAGCCTTTTTGTACATTAGATTAATTAAGGATGACACCCAATATTCAATAGACAGGTCACAAAGGACTGTACACAACAGTTGGGTCATGGACCATGCATGCTTTATAGTCTCGTACCCAGACCCAAACGTACGTAAGCATTAAGTACAAGCATTAATACCTCAAAACAACATAAATTCTATATAATGCTGGGCTTATCTTTAATACACATTTTTGTAGCACACTAACGTACATTTGCCATTTTCTTTGACAAAATATTAAGAAATTATAGCATTTTGTTATCAGCATACCAACTACCAAGTACGTAACTGAACACTCTATGCTCCACTGCACATGAAATGGTAGACTTACTGCCAACGTTACTTGCAGATGCAGGAGTTTAGATAAATTCAAAGCATAAATTCTATACAATGCAGGAATAGCACACATTTGTGGAACACAGACTAAAAATGCACTTTTTTAACACACTATGCTTCACTGCACAAGAAATGCTACACTTACAGCAGTTTCTTCAGCTTCACTTGCACATGCAGGAGTCCCATGCTATAGTGAGAAATATAATAATAATTTAACATGCATACATATCTGCAACTTTAGGCCCCACGTGGCATTCAGCATGCGACCTCTAGCTTTGTAACCAGCTGTGGTCCTTGCCGACAGGCTGAACCTCAACTTAACACCAAACACAGAATGTATGTAAGATTAGGCTATGCAAAAATTGAATTTCATTCAAATGGCTTTACTTTGATATAAAAATGTGTTATTACTACTTATAATTATTTGCAAGCTTTATAAGAATAACTTGAATAAACTTGGATTTGATTGTCGTTTTAGTTAATTTTCAGAACAATGCATTTAACAAAGCTAAAAAGGCCACTGTTATTTAACTTTCTGTTTTGATAACTGAATTTTGTTTAAATTTAAGACACACAAAACGGTTGTTCTTACATACATGTAATAGACTAATGAAACAAAAGGTATAAAATAACAGCTTCACTCTTAAAAAAGCAAATTATGTAACATTAGAATAACTCTCTTTTTAATTTTTTTAATAATACCTTACCTTTCCGAGTGGCATCTGTGTCTCCATGTTCTGCAGAATACAATGCATATAATTCACATTAATAACTACTAACAAACGTTAATAAGAACACAAACTGTGGCACATCCAGCATACTTTAAGTGATGTAGGCGGAAAAAGTCCCATTCATGCATAACGTATGCAAGTTTGTAAGCGGTTAAATAATTATGTCGAAATCAACATATTACGTCTCGATTTAGAACATTATTGTCAAAATTCAACACCCAGTTGCATTGCATAACTGGCTACAAGACAACTAACGCCATGGCAACAGATTGATATTATTAATGCCCACAGGTAAGTGTTGCAGAACAAACTAGTTTATCTCCGATTGCTGTCGTCGGGCAGTAGCTTTATTCGCTTCTTCGTCTCATGCATGCTTGTGGTAGAAAAGGGAACGAAGAAAAAAGAGGGCTCCGCCCCTTCCTTACAATCTGGTGTGTACATTTGTCCAAACGGAGACAGATATGGTGAGCATTGTGAACCGATTATTGTTCTGTCATTCCTTCTCCCGCCATTTCAGAAGGAGCTTTCATTGTGACCGAAGGACGCATCGAGCGCAGCGGAACGGGAACTCAACATTTTGTTGATGGACTCGTGTATACTGGACAGTGGAAGAATGACAAAATGAATGGGAAAGGTAACGGGATCCGGGTGTCACTTTTCAAAACTCATAACGTGTTTCTATTGACGTGACAGGGGAAGTGAAGTACCACCAAAGCGACGTACGTTGTAAGTGGAACAGATGGTTGAACATAAACACTAGACTCATTGTGTGCGTATGCGTTTGGGCATTACAACGTACCGGTAAAAATGCACCCAAAACCATATACCCATGCGCCCTGACGTGATCGCATACAAGATGTACACGCTTCTCTCCCCCCTCCCCCCCCCCCCACACACACACATGCACACACAAAAAGGGTGACTTTGTTGACAACGAATGTCATGGGATGGGCATCTACACGTGGCCTGATGGATCAAAGTACACTGGTCCATTTGTACACAACAAGTAAGCCCATGCTGTCCATCACATGTGTTGTCCTTGTGTCCATTAACTCAGCTCACATAAGCACACCATGCAAAGGACACAAGCTGTCTCTATGCACATGCACACACATACGTGTACATGGACTGCCATTGCTATTGGGCACAGGGGAGTTCACAGACACCTCAAATAGGGTGTGGTGTGGACTGTTCACGAGGAAAGTGGCCGATGGACTAAGACTGAAGATTTCCTAACACTTGCCCTGCACAGTTTGTTGCACTGGAATCAATGACATCACCTCAGTGAGGACTCGTGTGTTTGCCTCCTTAACACTTTATGTTCTACTGCATGGGACAATTAAACGTGCAGCATGTTGTATTCTTAACAGTTGTAATGTTACTACAACTTACATTTTGATGTGCAGTGTAAATTGAGAAGACTTACGAGTAGATCTATTTTCAAATATTGTAATATCATTTTAAAATATTTTCATGTTAAAATAACATTGCTAAAATATATAATTGAGCTCCAAATATTTCACCATCGGAATAAAATTTGCGATGTAAGAGATTCGTAAACATCTGAAATTGGAAGTGGTCATTTGTAATGTAGGCTTGAATGCATGCAGGTCAAATGTCTTATGTGCACTTTTAAAAAGAATTTTAGCAACCAATTTCTTTGATTGGAGCTGAATCTTCTCTCGTATTCAAATTCCTAGTAAAGTGGGTCTTGTTTGAAAGTTGTAGCCTGCCAGTATCACTTTCTCATTATTTCCTACTCCAAACTTGGAAGAAAATCCACATCCTTTATTCTAATAGCATGGTCTCATACTGTTACATGTAGGTCCTGTTGCAGCACTAAAAGTCTCTGAAGGTATCATTGCCTAATTAAAGACGTCTTGGATGTGGCTATGGAATCCAATGCACAGTCGTGCGTATAACAAACATTGCTCATTTCTAGATCTGTGCAGGCAATAGATTCAACAGTGTGCGTGCATACATGTGTACTCACTCAATGAAATGAGGACACTGGTAAAGGCATTGCCTGCACATAATATATCTCTTCAGATAAATCATGATGGCGGAGAGAGAGTTACCCAGCTCACATTTATGGCTATTGGGCTACCCATGATCTGTGTACCCATATGCTCACTATCCAGCCCTCCTTGGATTTAGAGGGTGCAGTGCTCTTGGGTCAGTGTAATGACATTTAATTCAATAACAGTGCATACATGTGTCATCCAACGTGCTTGCAAATTAATGCATGCACCCCATTGTCTGGGCTGTGAGAACTGCTCTGAACATTGTGACCTGTGTGGAAAGACTGGTAATACCAGTAGCATAGAGGCATCCCAGCCTTGCCCGCTTCTTTAGCTGTCAGTTGGTACTGACATGGTCAGGGGATGAGAGCTGATGTGGGAGAGTGGTAATGGCTGAATCATGGTCAGCCTAGAGAAGTTAGCAGCTAAAAAGAAGGAAAGGGGGAGTGGGGGGGGGGGGGGGGGGGGGGGGGGGCAAGATCACAGGTAGGAAAAATAAAAGGATCATATATACGTACCAAAGTTCCAAATTGGGGGGTGTTGTGGATGATTCTGAAATAAACACAACATAGCCCAACAAAGTGTCTGCCTTAGATTGCAACTGCTGGTGCATTTGATGGTGCATGGTGCAATCACATACATAGAGTGATGTGTGCTCATTGATTCCTCCTCGATGCTAAGGTTCTCCAGGATAATGATCACCAAATGAATTATAATTCTTCAAAGTACATGTTTACTGTACACATACTGTATACTTTGTTCATCTGTACACATGCACACTTGCGTTACAATGCTATACACAAAGAAGTGTACATAAAATGCCATATGTATACAGTACTATATAGATGCAGACACAGTACGACCATTCATACACATGTACCAGCCATCTAGAAGTGGACCTCTATAGTCCCCAGACCAATCTCCATCTTCAGTCTGGTTTGCTGCAGCAGTGGTCTTTCCCATTCTACATGTCATCACACAGACCATATGGCCCCTCCCTCTTTGGTCATGCACCTTAACCACACACCCTTGTTTAGTGCTTACCTCCAAGAAAGCTTGTGCAGCAAATGCAGAGTCCCACAACTGTGAGCCATTAGTGCCCCAATAAGATGTGAGGGAGAGGGGAGTGAAGAGGGAGGGGGAGAAGTGTGCACAGTTCTGTTCCTGAGGATCATGAGACCGTCACATGCATTGTACATTGCCCTCAGATCTCCAAGATGATCCCGATGCTGCAGAGAAATAATACACTTCCCTCGCACAGCCAAGTCTGGAGTTACAGTATAAGATCATGGCCACACCACCCAACCATCTGTTATGCAATATAAGCATTTCTTCCTCATTGCAGACAGAACCATACATTGAAAGCTAATGACAACGGATGGAAAGAGAGAGAGGCTTTGTATAATCAACTGATATGTGCAATGGGTTTATCTAAATAAATGACAACTGCAATTTAATAATAAATTCAAATACATCTCACTGATAACAACTGACTTTTTTTGTCAAATCACTACAGTATGGTATTACTTCCAACCTTGCTCCATTCTGTACGTAATTGGAGTAGATGGGAGGGTTTTCTGGCACCTGGGTGTATGTGTGTATGCGTGTGTGTGTGTGTGTGTGTGTGTGTGTACAGTGTATGCGTGTGAGCATGGTATAAGTATGCTTACAGGTTCATGTACACAGTAATCTGATGCACTGCGAATGTATGACTGCACACCACATGCAGACAATGCAACACCCACACACATGTACTAACACACTTTCATTAATAGACATGCACATACACACACACAACTGAAGAACCAGTGGACAGCCTTCATACATGTACCACCAGAGAACCTTCTGTCTTTGTATACTCCAGCATTTGGTAGTGTCAAGACACAAAGATGACAGCCCTGCAGATGGCCCCTCCCCCTCTGGTCATGCACCTTAACCACACACCTTGTTTAGTACGTACCTCCAAGAAAGCTTGTGCAGCAAATGCAGAGTCCCACAACTGTGAGCCGTTAGTGCCCTGATAAGAAGAGGTGAGGGTTAGGGGAGTGAAGAGGGAGAGGGGGAAGTGTGTGTGTGTGTGTGTGTGTGTGTGTGTGTGTGTGTGTGTGTGTGTGTGTGTGTGTGTGTGTGTATCATTACTTGCATTTGCATGCCTTCAACTCCAATCCTACAGAGAAATAAACTTCCCTACACACAGCTAGCCTGGTCACATCACCCAACCATCTAAGCAAGTTTCTACCTTCTTGCAAACAAAACAACTGAGCACCAAACATTCAGCCATGTAACAAGATTGTTGGCAACCCCTGGGAGGTGGACAACAGTTGTCCATGAACTCCAGTTGCTCTCCCCATGCCAGTCTACACTGAATGTATCTACTGCCCCTGTCCCTGGGGATGCAAAACACACTGGCCTATGCCATATTGGTTGTGCATTAAACTCATCAAGGGACTACATTCAAAACTGAAGCTTTAACACAATACTCCAATACTCCGAAAACTACATATAAATTTAAAACATTCAATGAAACTGTGATTGACAGGCAACCTAGCAATAGCAATTGCATATTTCTCAATACGGTTGACCATACAAACTTTAATACCAATCATGTTTAGATATTTACATCACATGTCTTGAAAATGCTCTACAAGTTCACAGTAATGCACATTACATCACATTCACTTTTCAAATACAATACTTCAATACAGTGTCAGCACCATAGTTAGCAATGAACACACTGCCATCTCTGGGATCTAGTGCAGTACCCTCGGGATACTTCAGATTCCTCACTGTGTGGATCTTGTTTCCCTCCGGATCATAGATGGAGAGACAATTGCCACTATACTCACTGACAAGGCTGTAACCTTCATCATCAATGGCTATTCCTATGGGATATTTAGGATCACCATACATTCTGACATAGACACCTTCTTTGGTAAACACTTTGATAGTCTTTGAACCAAAGGCTGCAACATGAATGTTTCCCTGAGGGTCCAAGGCAAGACCCAATGGAAAACTATGATTGCCTGAGCCATTACCATCTATGGTTAATAACCAACCACCATTTTCATTGAATATTTGTATCCTGTGGTTATCACAGTCAGAGACAATCAGTTTGTTGTTGGAGTCAATGATGACAGCCATTGGGCTATTGAACTGTCCCTGACCTGATCCCTGCTGACCAAACTTATGAAGGAACCTTCCACTTGATGTCAGCTTCTGTACACGATGGTTGCGAGTATCAGCAACATACAACACATCTCCCTTGATGGATATACCATGTGGATGAGAGAACTGACCATCACCACTTCCACTACTACCTATGGTATTCTTCAGTTGACCTGTTTGATCGAACACATAAATGCAGCCATCATCACTCCCTACATAGATGTCTCCATTGTCATGGATGGCTACACAATATGGCGCCTTACACTGGATCACTTGTTGGTCATTACATAAGGTACGGTAGTCACGTTTAGGCCTCACATCAAGGTCAATAGGACTTATCTGTACATGCTGACCATCCATTGTGATGAAGAGCTGGTGAGGACCAGCAGTTTGAGGGGTGAGGGTGATGGTGTAGGTACCATCCCTGTGGTCCTCCACCTCTCCATACACAACTGCTCCATTATGGGTCTTGGACCTCATCTCACCCTTCACCTCTACACCACCATGTGGGTACTCCTCCCCCTTTGAGGTCTTGCTTTGTACCTTAACATGGTACCTGGTCCCCACCCTGGCTACTGATGTGGACATCCATGTGCTAGAAGATGGAGAAGGGGAGAATACAATAATTTCACCCAATTTGGACAGTTGTGTGACAAGATCATCTGTTTTCACAGACGCAGTTATGTTGCTGTGTTGGTTTGGAGTGAGGGAAATGGTCTGGACCCTCTTGAGGGTGGCCTGCAGTTCAGTGGGTATGAGTCCTCCCAATGCTACAATCTCATGGTCAGTGTGGGTCTGCAGGATCTGGGATGCCATATCAGTGTAGTGACCAATGTCTCCAACCATCTTCTCAAAATGTTCCTTCTGGAGGGTCAGAGCTGTTGTCTTGGACAGTGAAATGGCCTCCAACTCTGACAGTAGTGTCTTTTTTCTTTCTTCCAATGTTTGCTGAAGTATTTCAAAGGCTTGGTTGATGGCCAAGAAAGCAGTTTGTTTGGAGATCTCCACTTGTTCTATCATCCTGTTATTTCCCTCGATGGCTCCAGTCAGCTTTGTCACTACTTCTTTTGCATCTTCAAGTGCTCCTGTGATTTCCATGTGATGGGTCTTTGCTACTGTGGATATTTCCTTCACAGAGTGGCTTTTGTGGGTACCTGTAGTGCAGTGAAGGCATACCAGCAAGCTACAAGTCTCACAATAAAAATTCAATTTATTGTCCTCATGGTTAGGCTGAGAGCAGTAATGATCTCCTGGCTTCATGGTGGTGTGCAGTTGTCTGGCTCCCTCCTGGTCTAGTCCAACCATATTGTGTTTGGAAAGATGGCGACTACGTTTGTGAGGGTTGTGACAATGCTTGCATAGGAACTGACGACATGTACAACAGAACACCACTGCAGGACTATTGCTTCCATCCGTACATTCATCACAACACACCTCAGTGTTCACCATCTTGGACATGTACCCTGCTACCTCTACTTCAAATCCAAGATGGAGGTTCTGAGGGAGAACACTGGCCCCTCCCACTGGGATGCTGGTGTTTTGTTCACAGATGGGACATTGGAACATTTGTTGGGAACCACTTTTCTCTATCTCATGATGGAGGCATTGTAGACAGAAGGAGTGCAAACATGACAGAATTCTTGGATCATCGAAGGGCTTTGAGCACAAATGACAGATAATGACTTTATTAATAACCTTGCTGTTGGTAGTAATGAGTTTTGAAATGAAGCACTTGACCTATTAGTCCATTCTAATCAAACTATAGTAGGTACTTCAAATACATGTACAGCACTAAATTAGTATAGTATAGCATTACAAGAATCGAAATACTTTGAATGTTACTGCATATGAGACACCATAGAGAAAGCGAATAATGGGTGTGGCAAGTCGTATTTATTGCTGTAACCAAGGAGGGAGTGGTGTGTAATTTTTGTCTGCCTTGGAGTAGGATCGCAAGTTTTACAGCGTTTTATTACACGCACGATTGATTCATGGCCATTTGTTGAGGACTTTGCAACCACCTTAGGGTTAGGGTTGGGGTTAACCAATTTATTATTCGCTACGTTTTGTAATCACAATAATTTATTCAAATACAGCTTACACAAAACTGTAGATGTCCATATAGGGGGACTCCATGCTACATGGCCTGACAGAGTTCAGAATCTCTGTTGTTCCTTTGTGGGCATGATGTGTGCATTTTGTATCTACAAGTAAGATGGACTGATTGTTGTGCGATGTTTATAGCGGCTGTGCACTTGTGCAATACGTTACAACAATTCTTCACCGCCAAGATCAAAGTTAAAGGCTTTTATAATGCGTAGAAAGCTAGCTGTCCAAACACCATTATTAAATACCATGAAAGAAACTCTCTGATGAAGGAAGTTCTGCAGCCCCTCCCATGGCAGATCTGGCTAATCTCCTGACCATCAACGTGGTCCAGGACATCAGCATCGTACAAGGATATATTTGTTCAGTAACCTTGCATGTGAATATCGAAAATTAGTGGATTCTGCACACATAAATAATCTATGACCACGTGTGACCTCGAAAGCGCACCCTGCATGTAGATGGTACTTCGCGCCGCTCAGAAGGTAACTTTATAGCTATGTGTCTCGTGTTCCGGGCCAGGGCCGGTCCTTACCCTCGTCCCAGAGGGCGTTGGGGTGTACGTATGGTTAAGAATATCACAACCATGTTCCAAATGCACAGCTTGAGAATGGTATGATACGACGAGAACAATCCATGAGAAGTATGTAACCCTTCAAACCCAACTGAAATGTATACGCCTCTAGATCTGCGAGTCAGTGCGAGACCATTTTTGGGTCATATACATTATTAAAATAACCCCTGCACTACATCAGCTCTAACGTCCACTCCACACCAATCCTTCCTCCCTCTTTAAAAATACTTACCTGTTCTTTGCCTCCAATTCCATGTGTCGACGATTACGATCGGCCTTCAGTGGTCGCGTGATTATTTTGTTAAAATTAATTTCCACTACGTAAGTGCATGTACATGTGCAACAAGAATCTAATGATATTAGTTATCGCTTTGAATTTTGACCTCAATCCTAAAATCTATTCGTGATTGTTTCGTTAAAGGTTAAACTATTCTGGTGTCCTCTGTCCAAAGCATGTCGCGCACTTGTACATACAAATATTCGCATTAAAAACTCATTCTCCACTTGATAAAAACACAATTTTTAAAACAATAAAAATATTTAGAAATAATGTCCTGTGTAGCACTGAAGTCCTCTCTGAAGATGGCCTCACCTGCCCCGCCCCTTCCTGGCACTGGTGCAGATGGAGGTGGCAGGGCTAGTGGCACATCTGGTGAAGGTGATGGAACAGGTGGTGAAGGTTACAGCCTTGTCAGTGAGTATTGGGGCAATGGTCTCTCCATCTATGATCCTGAAGGGAACAAGATCCACATAGTGATGGCGGTGGTGTGGTTCCCAGACCCATGGGGTCATGTTTTCACTGTGGTTTGAATGAAGAGGCAGAGAATGAGAGTGAGGTGGCGTCAGGTTGGAATGGAGGAATAGCAAGCACATGTAGACCCAGAGATGAAGGGGTTGAACACTAGGTCCTTGGTCCCTTCTGGATTGCCCTCCCCCCCACACGAGCAGCTACCTTCAGTATGATCCTGATGAGCCACTTCTGCTCCAGAGCACTGGTGTTCCTCAGGAGGAGCTGGAAGGCCTTCTTCATGCCAGCCCTGTCCTTGCTGGTGTTGCCATTGGCTAGGTCGTCCAGGTACTGAGCAACCGTGAGGCTGGGAGGGAGGAGGGGGTAGGGAGGAGGGAGGATGGGGAGGAGGGAGGATGGGGAGGAGGGTGGGGAGGAGGGAGGATGGAGAGGAGGAAGGATGAGAGGAGGGAGGGTGGGGAGGAGGGAGTATGGGACGGGGAGGAGGGAGTGTGGGGTGGGGAGGAGGGAGTGCGGGATGGGGAGGAGTGTGGATGGGGAGGGAGTGTGGGTTGGGGAGGAGGGAGTGTGGAATGGAAGGAGGTGTGTGGATGGGAGAGGGTGCTACATAAGTGTGGGATGGGGAGGGTCAATAGGATTCTAACAGCTACACAGACACACAGACACAACACAACACACACACACTCGCACACCACAACACACACACACACTATGAAACTCACCTCCCAAAATCGGCTCTTCAGTACAAAATAAGCTACATCAGCAAAATCCCCAGCCTCCTGCAAAGGAGCAGTAAGACAAGAGTGTACACGACCATGTCTGGTCTGCCAACACCTGGCTCCTATCAAGACCACAATGCACTTACATGCATGCACACCTATACTCAGATGGCTACAAGTACCTGTATGGCCACATATAGCTCACTTCCATACCCTGCACATTAGCATGGACTGCACACACATACATGCACACACACGCACACACACACACACACACGCGCACACACACACATGCACACACACATGCACACGCACACACACACGTGCGCACACACACACATGCACACACACACATGCACACACACACATGCACACACACATGCACACACACACCATGCACACACACACACATGCACACACACACACATGCACACACACACATGCACACACACACATGCACACACACATGCACACACACATGCACACACAACACACACACACACACTGCACCTATTTAGCTATTTGGGGCGCCCTGTAGTGGAGAAGCTTCTGAGCATCTGTGCTCTCCTTGGAGATATTCAGCACCTCGATGTAGTGCATGGCCAGAGCAGTCTCCTTCATCCCATAGGCCTGGTATGGCCCGATCCAATTCTGACAGCAGGAGTCTCATGATGGCAAAGAAAGTGTCCGTCTGTGGAGAGGGAAGACACACTCGCTGAGATGGCCACCCTGTTCTGACCCTCACTCCTCATTCTCCCTCCCCCTCCCTACCACCTCCCTCCCTCTCTTCCACACCTTCCTCCCTCCAACCCCTCACTGACTCTCAAACCCTTCGCTTCTTCTCCCACCCACCCCAGAGATATTATCTACTGCATGTAAATCATCACACTGAGGTACTTTCGAGTGCGTCCAGTCCCCATCCACGTCTGCCCGTGCTACGAACCGCGTCGGTGTGATGCAGTCTGGCGTGAGTTTCCCGCCACCGCTCGATGAAGGACGAGAGTATCGTCTTCTTCTTGTCCGTGCCTTGGGTCTTGTGGATCTTCTCCATGAGGGCGCACAAGTCGTGGAACGGAATCTGGGAGGCAACATCTCCTCCGTCAGACGGCGCTTGAATGACGCTGTCTGAAGCCATTGCGCGCCTCACGTCGGCTCCAATAAACGCACAGGCTTATAATATATTGTACCTGGCCTTTGGCGCGAGTATTGGATGTGCCACACAATTTCAAAGTTCAGTTTGTGAAACGGGCGTTTGTTAGTAGTTATGAACGTGATGTGGGCGGATCAAAACACACGCTAGTACAAGATCATACCATAGATATTAGAGTAGAAGGATAGGAAACACAGCCAATTAACACAATGTAACACCTGCAGTCCGCATAGTTCTCGTACCCAGGCCATCATCATGGCAAGATGCCAAGTCTTCTTTGACGGTAGGTCTTCAGGTAGAATAGAGACTGGAAACACACTGACATTATGTGCACTAGTAGCGCTAAGGGGCCAATCCTTTGCCTTCTTCTTTATTCTACAGTCCAGCCTAAACTTGCAGTGCCCAGTCCGATCATCAGTTCTATAGAGACATGAAACGGCACCTTTTTTTCTCCCTGTAAAGAAGCATATTATTACAAAACCAAAATGCGTTGCTGTATAAAATACATGCCCCAACATATATACTCAATATGGCCCAGAACAGTATCAAAATACGCACGTTACAAGCCACAGTTCGACCCCATATCAGAAACTAGTTATTTGGCCCTCACACGTACAACATCTATCTGGTATAGGGTAAACATATACCATGCTGTGTAGTTTCACGAGAGCTATACGAAATATCATGCCAATACAATTTAAACGCATCCGTTTGTATTCAGTTCGCCTCAGTTCACTTATATATGTAATTACTACAAACGCGCATATCTACCGTTATAGGCAAGCACCACTTTTAAAACTTACATCGCCGTGATCAGCGTTCGCAGCTCTATCGGAATCCACACACAAACGTTCTCTTTCTTTTGTCGTCGTTTTGGGGGAGTAGCATATAACACTCAATTAACAACTATGCGGACTGCGCGCCTAAAAATCTATGGTAGAGTATTGCTCACGTGATTTGTTTCCTATCCTTCTACTCTAATATCTATGATCATACATACCACGTATGCAAGTTAGAGATTTAATTGGCACCATTTAATTAATGCCCACAAGTGTTGCATCCCCCCCCCACACACACACACACACACACTCCAAAAAAAGGGGTGACGTTGTACACAACAAGTAACCCCCATGCATGTTGTCCATCACGTGTATGGTCCTCATGTCCATTAACTCAGCTCACATAAGCACACCGAAGGACACAAGCTGTCTCTATGCGCCTGCACACACATACATGTATACTGCCATTGCCATAACTGGGATGTGATCATATGTGCACAGCAAGGTCTCCATCTGTTTTATCCTAATGCCGTGTGCACTTATACTGACCAGTATCATGATGTCATTGAACATGTACAAATTGTCATTTCAAATGTTTGTGTGATAATCTTGCTAGTAAAGTTGATGACATTGTGTTCTGTTCACAGGCTTTTGGGCACAGGGGAGTTCACAGACACCTCAAATAGGGTGTGGTGTGGACTGTTCACGGGGAAAGTGGCCGATGGACTAAGACTGAAGATTTCCTAACACTTGCCCTGCACAGTTTGTTGCACTGGAATCAATGACATCACCTCAGTGAGGACTCGTGTGTTTGCCTCCTTAACACTTTATGTTCTACTGCATGGGACAATTAAACGTGCAGCGTGCTGTACTCTTGATGCAGAAAACAGTTATAATGTATCGTTAATGCAACATACATTTTGATGTGCAGTGTAAATTGGGAAGACTTACGAGTAGATCTCTTTTCAAATAAGTATTATTTAAAAATACTTTCATGTTAAAATAACATCGCTAAAATACATAAATCATTGAGCTCCAAATATTTCACCATCGGAATAAAATTTGCGATGTAAGAGATTCGTAAACTTCTGAAATTGGAAGTGGTCATTTGTAATGTAGGCTGGTCAAATGTCTTATGTGCACTTAAAGAATTTTAGCAAGCAATTTCTTTGATTGGAGCTGAATCTTCTCTCGTATTCAAATTCCTAGTAAAGGGGGTCTTGTTTGAAAGTTGTAGCCTGCCAGTAACATTGCCACTTTCTCATTATTTCCTACTCCAAACTTGGAAGAAAATTCATATCCTTTATTCTAATAGCATGGTCTCATACTGTTACATGTAGGTCCTGTTGCCGCACTAAAAGCTCAAAATAGTCTCTGAAGGTATCAGTGCCTAATTAAAGACGTCTTGGATATGGCTATGGAATCCAATGCACAGTCGTGCGTATAACAAACATTGCTCATTTCTGTGCAGGCAATAGCTTCACCAGTGTGCGTGCATACGTGTGTACTCACTAAATGAAATGAGGACACTGGTAAAGGCATTGCCTGCACATAATATATCACTTCAGATAAATCATGATGGCGGAGAGAGTTACCCAGCTCACATTTATGGCTATTGGGCTACCCATGATCTGTGTACCCATATGCTCACTATCCAGCCCTCCTTGGATTTAGAGGGTGCAGTGCTCTTGGGTCAGTGTAATGACATTTAATTCAATAACAGTGCATACATGTGTCATCCAACGTGCTTGCAAATTAATGCATGCACCCCATTGTCTGGGCTGTGAGAACTGCTCTGAACATTGTGACCTGTGTGGAAAGACTGGTAATACCAGTAGCATAGAGGCATCCCAGCCTTACCCGCTTCTTTAGCTGTCAGTTGGTACTGACATGGTCAGGGGATGAGAGCTGATGTGGGAGAGTGGTAATGGCTGAATCATGGTCAGCCTAGAGAAGTTAGCAGCTAAAAAGAAAGAAAGGGGGAGTGGGGGGGGGGGGGGGGGGGGGGGGGGGGGGGGGGCAAGATCACAGGTAGGAAAAATAAAAGGATCATATATACGTACCAAAGTTCCAAATTGGGGGTGGTGTGGATGATTCTGTAATAAACACAACATTATCATTTATAGCCCAACAAAGTGTCTGCCTTAGAGTGCAACTGCTGGTGCATTTGATGGTGCATGGTGCAATCACATACATAGAGTGATGTGTGCTCATTGATTCCTCCTCGAAGCTAAGGTTCTCCAGGATAATGATCACCAAATGAATTATAACTCTTCAAAGTACATGTTTATATTTCTCACTGTACACATACTGTATACTTCGTTCATCTGTACACATGCACACTTGCGTTACAATGCAATACACACAGAAGTGAACATAAAATGCCATATGTATACAGTACTATATAGATGCAGACACAGTACGACCATTCATACACACGTACCAGCCATCTAGAAGTGGTCCTCTATAGTCCCCAGACCAATCTCCATCTTCAGTCTGGTTTGCTGCAGCAGTGGTCTTTCCCAGTCATCACACAGACCATATGGCCCCTCCCCCTCTGGTCATGCACCTTAACCACACACCCTTGTTTAGTGCTTACCTCCAAGAAAGCTTGTGCAGCAAATGCAGAGTCCCACAACTGTGAGCCATTAGTGCCCCAATAAGATGTGAGGGAGAGGGGAGTGAAGAGGGAGGGGGAGAAGTGTGCACAGTTCTGCTCCTGAGGATCATGTGACCGTCACATGTATTGTACATTGCCCTCAGATCTCCAAGGTGATCCAGATGCTGCAGAGAAATAATACACTTCCCTCGCACAGCCAAGTCTGGAGTTACAGTATAAGATCATGGCCACACCACCCAACCATCTGTTATGCAATAAGCATTTCTTCCTCATTGCAGACAGAACCATACATTGAAAGCTAATGACAACGGATGGAAAGAGAGAGAGGCTTTGTATAATCAACTGATATGTGCAATGGGTTTATCTAAATAAATGACAACTGCAATTTAATAATACATTCAAATACATCTCACTGATAACAACTGACTTTTTTGTCAAATCACTACAGTATGGTATTACTTCCAACCTTGCTCATTTCTGTAGTACTTGGAGTAGATGGGAGGGTTTTCTGGCACCTGGGTGTATGTGTGTGTGCGTGTGTGTGTGTGTGTGTGTGTGTGTGTACAGTGTATGCGTGTGAGCATGGTATAAGTATGCTTACAGGTTCATGTACACAGTAATCTGATGCACTGCGAATGTATGACTGCACACCACATGCAGACAATGCAACACCCACACACATGTACTAACACACTTGCATCAATAGACATGCACATACAGCACACACACACAACTGAAAAACCAGTGGACAGCCTTCATACATGTACAACCAGAGAACCTTCTGTCTTTGTATACTCCAGCCTTAGGTGATGTCAAGACACAAAGATGACAGCCCTGCAGACCTCCCCCTCTGGTCATGCACCTTAACCACACCCCCTTGATTAGTACGTACCTCCAAGAAAGCTTGTGCAGCAAATGCAGAGTCCCACAACTGTGAGCCGTTAGTGCCTGATAAGAAGAGGTGAGGGTTAGGGGAGTGTGTGTGTGTGTGTTTATGTGTGTGTCTGTATGTGTGTGTTTGTGTGTGTGTGTGCGTGTGTGTGTCTGTGTGTGTGTCTGTGTGTGTGTGTGTGTGTGTGTGTGTGTGTGTGTGTGTGTGTGTGTGTGTGTGTATCATTACTTGCATTTGCATGCCTTCAACTCCAATCCTGCATAGTAATACACTTCCCTCACACAGCTAGCCTGGTCACATCACCCAACCATCTAAGCAAGTTTCTACCCTCTTGCAAACAAAACAACTGAGCACCAAACATTCAGCCATGTAACAAGATTGTTGGCAACCCCTGGGAGGTGGACAACAGTTGTCCATAAACTCCAGTTGCTCTCCCCATGCCAGTCTACACTGAATGTATCTACTGCCCCTGTCCCTGGGGATGCAAAACACACTGGCCTATGCCATATTGGTTGTGCATTAAACTCATCAAGGGACTACATTCAAAGCTGAAGCTTTAACACAATACTCCAATACTCCAAAAACAACATATAAATTTAAAACATTCAATGAAACTGTAATTCACAGGTAACCTAGCAATAGCAATTGCATATTTCTCAATACGGTTGACCATACAAACTTTAATACCAATCATGTTTAGATAGTTACATCACGTCTTAAAAATGCTCTACAAGTTCAGAGTAATGCATATTACATCACATTCACTTTTCAAACACAATACTTCAATACAGTGTTAGCACCATAGTTAGCAATGAACACACTGCCATTGCTGGTATCTAGTGCAGTACCAAGGGGATTTTTCAGATTCCCCACTGTGTGGATCTTGTTCCTATCAGGATCATAGATGGAGAGACAATTGCCACCCCACTCACTGACAAGGCTGTAACCTTCATCATCAATGGCTAGTCCTCTGGGATGTTTAGGATCACCATACATTCTGACATAGACACCTTCTTTGGTAAACACTTTGATAACATTTGAACCAAAGGCTGCAACATGAATGTTTCCCTGAGGGTCCAACGCAAGACCCCATGGATACTGAAAACTATGATTGCCTGAGCCTTTACCATCTATGGTTAATAACCAACCACCATTTTCATTGAATATTTGTATCCTATGGTTATTAAAGTCAGAGACAATCAGTTTGTTGTTGGAGTCAATGATGACACCCACTGGCCCATTGAACTGTCCCTGACCTGATCCCTGCTGACCAAACTTATGAAGGAACTTTCCACTTGATGTCAGCTTCTGTACACGATGGTTGCCATGATCAGCAACATACAACACATCTCCCTTGATGAATATACCATATGGAGAAGAGAACTGACCATCACCACTTCCACTACTACCTATGGTATTCTTCAGGTGACCTGTTTGATCAAACACATAAATGCAGTGATCATGGCTCCCTACATAGATGTCTCCATTGTCATGAATGGTTACACATAATGGCCTATTACACTGGATCACTTGTTGGGCATTACATAAGGTATGGTAGTCACGTTTAGGCCTCACATCAAGGTCATTAGGACTATTCTGTACATGCTGACCATCCATTGTGATGAGGAGCTGGTGAGGACCAGCAATTTGAGGGGTGAGGGTGATGGTGTAGGTACCATCCCTGTGGTCCTCCACCTCTCCATACACAACTGCTCCATTATGGGTCTTGGACCTCATCTCACCCTTCACCTCTACACCACCATGTGGGTACTCCTCCCCCTTTGAGGTCTTGCTTTGTACCTTAACATGGTACCTGGTCCCCACCTTGGCTACTGATGTGGACATCCATGTGCATGAAGATGGAGAAAGGAAGAATACAATAATTTCACCCAATTTGGATAGCTGCCTGACAAGATCATCTGTTTTCACAGACACAGATATGTTGCTATGTTGGTTTGGAGTGAGGGAAATGGTCTGGACCCTCTTGAGGGTGGCCTGCAGTTCAGTGGGTATGAGTCCTCCCAATGCTACAATCTCATGGTCAGTGTGGGTCTGCAGGATCTGGGAGGCCATATCAGTGTAGTGACCAATGTCTCCAACCATCTTCTCAAAATGTTCTTTCTGGAGGGTCAGAGCTGTTGTCTTGGACAGTAAAATGGCCTCCAACTCTGACAGTAGTGTCTTTTTTCTTTCTTCCAATGTTTGCTGAAGTATTTCAAAGGCTTGGTTGATGGCCAAGAAAGCAGTTTGTTTGGAGATCTCCACTTGTTCTATCATCCTGTTATTTCCTTCGATGGCTCCAGTCAACTTTGTCACTACTTCTTTTGCATCTTCAAGTGCTCCTGTGATTTCCATTTGATGGGTCTTTGCTACTGTGGATATTTCCTTCACAGAGTGGCTTTTGTGGGTAACTGTAGAGCAGTGAAGGCATACCAGCAAGCTACAAGTCTCACAATAAAAATTCAATTTATTGTCCTCATGGTTAGGCTGAGAGCAGTAATGATCTCCTGGCTTCATGGTGGTGTGCAGTTGTCTGGCTCCCTCCTGGTCTAGTCCAACCATATTGTGTTTGGAAAGATGGCGACTACGTTTGTGATGGTTGTGACAATGCTTGCATAGGAACTGACGACATGTACAACAGAACACCACTGCAAGACTATTGCTTCCATCCATACATTCATCACAACACACCTCACTGTTGTTCACCATCTTGGACATGTACCCTGCTACCTCTACTTCAAATCCAAGATGGAGGTTCTGAGGGAGAACACTGGCCCCTCCCACTGGGATGCTGGTGTTTCGTTCACAGATGGGACATTGGAACATTTGTTGGGAACCACTTTTCTCTATCTCATGATGGAGACATTGTAGACAGAAGGAGTGCAAACATGACAGAATTCTTGGATCATCGAAGGGCTTTGAGCACAAGTGACAGATAATGACTTTATTAATAACCACGCTGTTGGTAGTAATGAGATTTATTAAATTGAAATGAAGCACTTGACCTATTTGTCCATTCTAATCAAACTATAGTAGGTACTTCAAATACATGCACAGCACTAAATTAGTATAGTATAGCATTACAAGAATCGAAATACTTACTGTAATGGACATTTTGAGTGCATGTTACTGCATATGAGACACCATAGAGAAAGCTAATAATGGGTGTGGTAAGTTGTACTTATTGCTGTAACGAAGGAGGGAGTGGTGTGATTTTTGTCTGCCTTGGCACGTTTTACAGCGTTTATTACACGCACGATTGATTCATGGCCATTTGTTGAGGACTTTGCAACCACCTT
The DNA here is from genome assembly GCA_013339895.1 of Ephydatia muelleri. NCBI lineage: Eukaryota > Metazoa > Porifera > Demospongiae > Spongillida > Spongillidae > Ephydatia > Ephydatia muelleri. The sequence goes on along the minus strand of JABACO010000004.1, from coordinate 5,972,396 downwards.
AGGTTTAGGGTTAACGAATATATTATTCGCTACGTTTTGCAATCACAATAATTTATTCAAATACAGCTTACACAAAACGGTAGATGTCCATATAGGGAGGGGGACTCCATGCTACATGGCCTGACAGAGTTCAGAATCTCTGTTGTTCCTTTGTGGGCATGATGTGTGCATTTTGTATCTACAAGTAAGATAGACTGATTGTTGTGCGATGTTTATATCGGCTGTGCACTTGTGCAATACGTTACAAAAATAAAACAATTCTTCACCGCCAAGATCAAAGTTAAAGGCTTTTATAATGTGTAAAAAGCTAGCTGTCCAAACACCATTATTAAATACCATGAAAGACTCTCTGAAGAAGGAAGTTCTGCAGCCCCTCCCATGGCAGACCTGGCTAATCTCCTGACCATCAACGTGGTCCAGGACATCAGCATCGTACAAGGATATACTTGTTCAGTAACCTTGCATGTGAATATCGAAAATTAGTGGATTTTGCACACATAAATAATCTATGACCACGTGTGACCTCGAAAGCGCACCCTGCATCTAGATGGTACTTCGCGCCGCGCAAGAGGTAACTTTACAGGTATGTGTCTCGTGTTCCGGGCAGTGATGCCGCGGTTCGCCCGCCAACCGTCAAAACCGTCAAACTAGGCGATACGGTTGGCTTGACCGCGTCCGTGACCAGCAGGAAAAGTGAATAATTGAATTAGTTCGCGAACCACTTAACCATCAGCCTATTGAGGCCAAAAACCGTGGGACCGTCAATAATTTTGACGGTCAACTGCCGGTCAGACATTAAGAAATTTGTACCTTTTTTTGTTGGATAACCTAGGACTGGGAACCTGTGAGAATTGACACAATGCAGCATTCATGCTGAAGTGACAATTCGATAACAAGACGTACTTAGACACCGCTTTCCTGCTGGGTAGTTAAGAATGATATATTTTTATTTACAGAATACATGATCACTGTTTATTCGAATAAAATTAATGGATTTTGTTGCTTGGATTTCATTTGCTGCGTGGATTTTAGTTCTGTGAGTGACGCCGTTTTAATTCATGCATTGCCTTTGGCTTTCTAGTGCACTATTGTTTCCTCCCGAGTTCTGACTTCTGAGCCAGTGCCGGCTGGGTTTGGCTTAAGTCCTGCCGCGGAAAGGTCTGATCGACCTGAAGAACACTTGTAATTGATTGTGCAGATTCTGCAGAAGTTTCATTAGGGAGATGCTGTTCCCAATCACAATATATTTGCACTGGATGCATTGGCTTTGACGTAAGTCAACATATTGGCATTACAAGTGCGAATTTCAACTACATCATGCATTCTGCTGCAGCCATGTTCTGCTACCAATAGGATCCTTGGGGTGGCACACAGGAGCGAGAGGGAGCATAGAAGACGAGTTGAAGCGCTATATGCTTATCTGGCGCGCTAATGACGTCATGCATTGGTGGAGCGACCATGAAGCTATTAAACTTCCTTCGCATTGCTAAAATACTGATTTACCCATTCCGGTGTCCAGTGCTCACTCTGAAAGGGTATTTTTTCAGCTAAGCTGACCGCAAGAGATGACGGATGGATGCTGGCTGAGCAGTGCCGGATTAACCATTTAATGGGCCTGGCGCAGGGAAAAATTAATGGGCCCCTATAGCAATAAAAGTCTTCCCGCAACAGCTTTGAATTGTGAAAAGCTATGTGCAAGCGTAACATTTGACGCAGAGTAGTAGATTAGCTAGCCGAATTCAGTAATACGCTATAAGAATGATCTATCATAATATAACATCTGGAATCCTTCACACAAATTGACACAATCGTTCCGCCTTACTTCCTCTGCCATGAGCAAAACAAACTCTTCACATATCGTAGATGATAAATACGCTGGATTGCCACGTCCCCTATTACCATATTTCTCTATGTGTTGCGCAAGAAACGGATCATACTCAGACAGCAACTCTAAGCATCCCAGGTAATTTCCATTGTGCCCTGATCCAAAGACCTCATTGCTGCCACGAAGAGCTAGTCCACGAGTGACAAGAAACGTAACTACCGAAACTACTTTTCTCAAAACCTCCTTCCAATACGAGTTTCCCCTCGCGTAACTATCTACATGTACAATGCAACGGTCTATCGTCTCGTGTTTTGCTAGGCGAATAGCATACTTAGATTAGAAAGGGATTCTCGGTGTTGAAGAGAACGTTCATGATCATTAAGCCGACCAATATGATCCCACGAATCAAAGCCTGTTGTTGCTAACTAGAAGAATTGCCGCTGGCACTAATTGTAGAGAACAGTTTGCAGACAAAGTAAAACAAGCATCCTGTTGACGGGGAATATATCAGCCAGTTTCTGGTAACCTTTTCTCCATTCGGAGACAGTGCTGTGACGTCATTTAACTTCCTACATGGGCCAGACAGACATTGTGCCATCAATTTACATGCATATATCAGTGCACATGAATCAATCAATAATTTAATATGCCTAATAATTATAATTATTTCATATAGCGTGCCAGCCTAATATATATTGCAAGTTAGTGCATGCGCTCTCAATAAATTACTTTATGAATTTTTAAAATGTATCTACTGAGCGTGCAATGAAACTGAATGAGCAATTTACCTGTTTGACTTTCCTTGCCTTGTAGAATTCGTATATACTCCATCTCTGTGCCTACATAACTCTGAACCAACTCGCAACCAATACTGCACCATTTTCTCGCTAATAGACCACAAAGCAGGTCGGTTTCCATCTGATGGATGAATGCTGCACTCTCCTGATCGACCTGATGAACTGTTTCAGTGAGCAGATCATCCATCGAAATATATTCATCTGGTGCAACATCAATGCAAGCAGGTGTGGCTGGTGTTGGTGCCTCTGTTGTTGGCTCGATCTGTATGTGCTGAGGCTGAAATAACGTCATCGACATGATGAGTGCCAACTGTTACAGCATCAGATGAAGATTCAAAAGGCTCGGATGGAAACTGATCTGCAGCCGACAAAGGAGTGCTAGATGCTGAAAAAAATGAACTGATTTTCGGATGTTTTGAAGCAGAGACTTCGACTTCTGCTTTTCTCCGCCGCTTTTCAGAGCCACTCAAATGCTTTTTTATAGAAGACATCTATATTGCTCACTATAAGCATGCGAAAATCTCGAACGCGATGGGATTGACTTAGGCTGGAATGGCACGGTAACTTTATTCACTTTTATTGCAACGAACACAGATAGAATTGGAAATGGATGCATAAGAAAAAGACCCTTTATTATAAAGATAGACAAACCACAAAACAATGCTATCAGATAGGTGTGAAACAGCGGGCACAGGCATGTCCATGCAGGCATGGCAGGCATAGGCATGCAAGTTTTGGAATAAGTAATACTAATCGTCACTTCATTTGATCGTCAAGTAGCGCTAGACATCGCGTCATTAAAGCTTGCGCGCGCAATACAATAATTATAAAGAAAAAAATATTAATTATAGCGGCTAAATGGGCTCCAGGCGGCCAACCGTCAAACCGCCAACGTGACCGTATTGGTAAAACACGGTCACTGTTCGTCCGCCAACGTGACCGTGTGGATCCGGTACGGTTAGCCGTGAACGTGACCGGATCGATAATAGCTGACCGCGGCATCACTGGTTCCTCCGGGCCATGGCCGGTTCTTACCTAGTCTCGTACCCAGACCCAACTGTACGTAACGATGATCATCGCTTACAGTATGACATCACATACAGAGAGAAATGGTTCGAATGTTGTTGCACCAGCGATCTGTGACGTAGACATTCCAATGCTTTGGCCATATTTCTAGCATGCCAATCGTGAAACCACACCCAAAGGTCCGGCGTGATTGAAATGTCAACGTTATTAATAGATGGTGTTATAGCTCGTGCATCAGAAAGGCTTGGCTACTCCACTCTTCGGCCAAACCAGTATAAGGTAATAAAATCATTCCTAGAAGGAACGGATGTGTTTGTAACCCTACCGACGGGGAGCGGAGAATTCAGATGCTTTGCCATCTTTGCTTTTGACGATATGTATAGTCGCGTAGGTAGCATTGCCCTGATCGTGTCTTCTTTGAACGCTCTAATGAAGGACCAAGTAAGTCCCTTAGTTGCAACTTTGATGGTGATTTGATTTTCACCACATATGGTCTTATTATTACCACATAAGGTGACCCAGCAGCTGTTCTATTCAGCTCAGCTGCTGCTTAGTTATCACACACACACACACACACACAGCCTTATCTATCTCACTCATCAATCAGTCTGGCGTCTATGTGCATGTGCCGATACGCGGGGACGCTTGACTCCTGCCTTCACCTGATTGCATCGTCTTTGCAGATAGCTTACCAAGCAGGTCCTTTTCTAGTGCAACAGTGGCGGATCCAGGGGGGGGTCTAAGGGGTCTAAAGACCCCCCCCTCGGCCCGACCAGCTATGAATAAATTAACTTATGAATAATTAATTACATGATTGACGAGTTGAAAAACGAAGCGTTCAGTGAACGTGAGTGAACTGATTAGCGAGTTAGCATTCGACCCAAAGTGTGTGTGAGTGTGTGTGTGTATGTGTGTGTGTGTGTGTGCGGGGGTCTAAAGCCAAGGCCCTCCAAGCGTGTTTAATTAGTATTACTGCTGCGCGATGGAAGTGCGAGCAAGAAGTAAGCGATCAAAAGAAGATAGTTTACCTCAGGAAACAGGTAGAGCTAAATCAAGTAGGTATATAATATAAAGGTAAAACGTGTGTGTCGTTTAGACCAGAATACGGTCACAATTGGCTTTGCGTAGAGTTTTCTATTCGCTATCCTTATCCACGACCACGTTGACTCACGCATGATTGTGAACGTGAGTGAACTGATTAGCGAGTTAGCATTCGACCCAAAGTGTGTGTGAGTGTGTGTGTGTGTGGGGGGGGGGGTCTAAAGCCAAGGCCCTCCAAGCGTGTTTAATTAGTATTACTGCAGCGCGATGGAATGGTGCGAGCAAGAAGTAAGCGATCAAAAGAAGATAGTTTATCTTAGGAAACAGGTAGAGCTAAATCAAGTAGGTATATAATACTATTAAAGGTAAAACGTGTGTGTTGTTTAGACCAGAATACGGTCACAATGGCTTTGCGTAGAGTTTTCTATCACGCAGGCTTCTACACGCGTATATTAATCAATTCGAATATTGCGCTTGCTAGAGCTCTATCAATATTGAATACACTTTCAAAGTATGCTTATTTTCATGCTAAATGAACGCAAAAGTGAAAAAGCGGCTGGGGCTTCGCCCCAGACCCCTAGCTAGCTGTTACGGGAGGGGGCACGCCCCCTCCAGTACCCACCCCCGCTTGTGAATATAGTTATTAGACCCCCCCTTCCAGAAATCCTGGATCCGCCGCTGCGCAACGAACGCTTTTTTCTTAGCCTGGTACTTTATGACTGCATCGAAGCACTTCTTGCATGCGTAGCCAAAACTGAATTCCCCTACTGCTTCCTCTGCACAAATGCCTACAGCTAGCTGACATACCAGTACCGCTATCCCTTCCCTACAAGACGCGTGTAGCCGTCGAGATCTATCATTTGCGACCGAAGTACGGCACACTTTGCAGAAGTCCATAATTGATTTCGAATTAGTGACGTAGTCGGAATTTGTGACGACACAACTATTATGTAACAATGTAAACCATTTCTCTCCAGACCTCTGTACGTGATGTCATTAGCGATGATCATCGTTACGTACAGTTGGGTCTCAGTACGAGACTAGTCCTTACCTAGTTGGGCGTAGCCCGACCTTCGCGTATTGGCGCCAATACGCGAAGGTCGGGCTACGCCCAACTAGTCCTTACCCTCGTCCCAGAGGACGTTGGGGTGTACGTATGGTTGCACAGCTTGATAATGGTATGATACGACGAAAACAATCCATGAGAAGTATGTAACCCTTCAAACCCAACTGAAATGAGCTATTCCAGATAAAAATCGTACAGCCCCACGGATGACATCTAAATAAATTCCCCTGGACTATTAATAAATTGCCCTGGATATTACCAGTATCAAAGCTAACCACCGCAGATAACCGATTTGTCATCCGTGGGGCTGTACGATTTTTATCTGGAATAGCCCAATGTATACGCCTCTAGATCTGCGAGACCATTTTTGGGTCATATACATTATTAAAATAACCCTTGCAATACATCAGCTCTAACGTCCACTCCACACCAATCCTTCCTCCCTCTGTAAAAATACTAACCTGTTCTTTGGCTCCAATTCCATGTGTCAACGATATCGGCCTTCAGTGGTCGCGTGATTATTTTGTTAAAATTAATTTTCCACTATAATAAAATACAATAAATCTTATCTAAGGATATTAGTTATCGCTTTGAATTTTGACCTCAATCCTAAAATCTATTCGTGATTGTTTCGTTAAAGGTTTAACTATTCTAGTGTCCTCTGTCCAAAGCATGTCGCGCACTTGTACATACAAATATTCGCATTAAAAACTCATTCTCCACACTTGATGACAAACACAATTTTTAAAATAATAAAAATATTTAGAAATAATGTCCTGTGTAGCACTGACGTCCTCTCTGAAGATGGCCTCACCTGCCCCGCCCCTTCCTGGCACTGGTGCAGATGGAGGTGGCAGGGCTAGTGGCACATCTGGTGAAGGTGATGGAACAGGTGGTGAAGGTTACAGCCTTGTCAGTGAGTATTGGGGCAATGGTCTCTCCATCTATGATCCTGAAGGAAACAAGATCCACACAGTGATGGCGGTGGTCATGTTTTCACTGTGGTGAGCTGGGCCACTTCAGTGTGTGAAGGTGTGTGCCAGTGTGCTGTATCCTTTGTCCAAGGGTAGTGGACACGTGGCTGGTGAGAGCACTTGGTGTAGGAGTGCCGACATTGGGACACCTAATTGTGTAGCACATGTGGGGGAGGTAACACCTTCCATTGGTGAGGAGGGTGTGTATGGCAGATGTTGGGAGGTTCAGGATGGGGACACGCTGATACAATGTTCATTAGAGGACACATGAGCTTTGTGCACCACCATGGGTTTTGGATGCTGTTAAGAGTGGTTATGTCCTCCCCTTTTATCCTCTACCTACACCCTATACCCGACCTAATAAGTGTACAGCACTACTGAGGCTGATGATGTTGACAATGCAGTGGGTGAGTTTTTGAAGGGTGGGTGCATGATGGCCATTGTATATCCTGTTGGACACCAGGTAAGCATGGTGTGATGTGTTACCCATCGAAGCATAGAGCTTCAGTTTTGGAGATAGTCCCTTGATGAGTTTAATGCACAACCAATATGGCATAGGCCAGCGTGTTTTGCATCCCCACACTCAGTGTAGTATGTATTTGTATTGTGCATATTTGTGTGTGCTAGAGGATCTATGCATGGTTGTCATAACTTCACATTAGATCCCTTCCTACTTCCAGCTATTGCAGGTCACACTCACTCACTCATACACACACATGCACACACACAACACACACACAACTTCCCCTTCTCCCACTCTCCCTCACCTCTTCTTATCAAGGCACTAATGGCTCACAGTTGTGGGACTCTGCATTTGCTGCTCATGCTTTCTTGGAAGTAAGTACTAAACAAGGGTGTGTGGTTAAGGTGCATGACCAGAGGGGGGGGGACCATCTGCAGGGCTGTCATCTTTGTGTCTTGACATCAACAAAGGCTGGAGTATACAATGACAAAAGGTTCCCTGATTGTACATGTATGAAGTCTGTTGGGCAAGGAAGCTGCATGTAGGGAGGGTTTGTAAGAGGAAACGGAAGATGTAAGCGACACATACACTATTCAATACACACAAACACACACCTACACCCACACCTGGTCCATGGTGGCACGCTCTCCGAGCATAGGTCTGAAGGCAGAGAAGTAGGTGATGATGGACTCATTGAGGTGGACAATGGGGTCACGGAGGTCAGTGCAACCTGGTGGGAGAGGGGAGGAGGGAGGAGTGGAGGGAGGAGGAGGGAATAGGTTGTCGTGACCTACAGTGTGCACGTAAGTGAATTATCTTTCTGTGTCATGATTGAATTCTTTAGCACAAACATACACAGCATAGCCTTGAGATAATTCCATCGTATTTTTTACATATCGGATCTCAGAGAAATGGTGGTGCACTCCATGCAACGACACACACACACACACACACACACACACATACACATACACACACACAGACACACACACACAGACACACACATACACAGACACACACACACAGACACAACACACACACAGACACACACACAGACACACACACACACAGACACACACACACACAGACACACACACACAGACACACACACACACAGACACACACACAGACACACACACACAGACACACACACACACAGACACACACACACACAGACACACACACACACAGACACACACACACACAGAAACATTGCACATGTGTGCTACTCGTCCAGCTTTCCTTTAATTAATGCTCACCATCCCACCTTCTCCAGATTGCTGCAGACGCTGAACAGATCGACGGCATCAGGATGGAAGACAGAGAAGACAGAGTTCTCGCTCAGACCTGTCTTGAGGCCCTGCAGGACCAAGACACTGTGTAACCCTGGCTAACAGTGGGCGTGGCATCATGCACAAGCTTTGACACAACGCAAATCAATGAAATAAATAAAATAAAAACAGCACAAAGTATTAACTCTTTGAACGCCACGTGCGTATATGCATGCATGCACACACAACCATTACTCCATTCATACATGATTTAGATATTGCGTGCAAAAATGTGTTGATCAGTCACAACTTTATGATGCATGCAAATGCTTGCTGCACTTGTAACCTTATA